>NIJG01000050.1:1703206-1762408 GCA_002201625.1 Euglossa dilemma | reverse complement strand
GCAGGAGGGTCGAGGCGGCCTCCTCGTCATCCGGCTCTCTGCGTAGACCGGAGTATCGATCGAGGAACAGAGTTGTCGGCCGGTTCCCATTCGAAAGCTCCGGCAACAACCCCTTCCCGGCCGGCGGGTCGAAAGTCTGGAGGCCTTGACTAAAGGGGCGTCAGGTCGAAGAGGGGGCGGCAGGGGATGGCCGAGGGCGAGGACGAGGAGCGCGCGAGGGTCATGGATTTCGCGTCGCGACGCGGCGCGACGCGGCTGCAGAGAAAGCGAGAGTAAAGGGGATCGAGCAGATCAGCCCGCCCGATACAGCCTCGCGGCTTCTAATAAAAACTCCCAATGATAGGCTGATAAAGCGACTGGCCGACCTTTTACGAGCCATTCGTTCCGGCGAGATGGCCGAGCCACGCGGTGCCTGTCCTCCTCCGCGTTCCTTCCTTTACGAGCCGCGATATGGTACCGGGCTAATTCGCTCCCTTTTCCTACTCGATGCCTGCCTTCCCGTCTTCTCCGCTTCCAATTGGACTCCGGGCTACGGTAATTGGAGACGGAGCGAGGATGGAGAAATTGAAATTGAAAAGGGAACTAAATTGTCGCGTTACAGCTCTTTCATTGCCAGGGGTTGATTATTAACTCGCGTATATCGCGTCTTGCTAATTTATTAACATTTCGCGTCGATGCGAAGGGAAGACTTCCTTTCGTCGGGATGATTAACTACGCGTAATCGCTACACCAAAATTTTCGTATCTAATCGCCCCTTTCCAATGCCAAGTTCTTACTTCTAACGCGAAACGCCAACTGCGTCCGTCCAAGTGTAACTGGCCGCTTGGGCCTGTGCCCAAGTCCGACCTCGAGTGGCCTCGGCACCCCTGGCGAGGGCAGGACTGATCCCTCGAGCCGTCGGGCTCAACTCTCGCATCGATAATCGATTACGACGTTGCGAATAAACGCTCGATCGCACGAACGATATGAAATAAAACGCGGTGCGTTGCGTTTATTTGTCCGTTTTCTCCACCCGTGCCATCTCGTAACGGCAAACGGTTCGCTGAAATATTTTCGAAAGAAATCCCGAATCAAGGGGTGAAGTAATCTCGAGGTATGGCTTTATTTTCCGCTTTCACCTCGAGCAGGGATGAATTTCGTCGCGCGGACGCGAGAATTTATTTCGAGATGGAAGACGAAAGCGTAGACGCGCGAGGCTGTTGATATACTTACAATCGGCCTGTATGCACTCCGCGGTCTTAGGATTTCCAGCTGTGAAAACAGGCGAGAATACGCGGCCCGCCATCCAGTTAAAATTACGGAACCAAGATTCCGCGTGATCTATCACGCGGATAGGAAACCGAGAGAGGAATTCGATTGGAAAGCGAGTTGTTGCGGCAACGGCATTGTTCCCGAGCTCGTCACTTCGAACATCATCGCTATAAGCGGCCTCGTATCGCGTGCAGACGCTGACGCGACCAATGCCGCTTTTTTTTCCCACTAACAACGGAATATTTTCGACCTTGAACCTTCGGCTCTCGCTACTTTCCGAGATTATGCAGATCCGCCTCCCTCGACAGGTGAAAAAGCGATCTCGGATGAAACTGGCTTCGCTGCATCTTGCCGTCGCGTCGCTTTGACCTATTAAAGCAACCTACTCGTTGTTACGCTCTGTCACCTATCGATCAACTGCTATAATTATTTACGGCAATCGTCATTTGCCATTTTCGCGATTTCTACCTTGCCCGGTGGCACGAAAGATTCTCTAAACGAGCAGAAAGGAGTTCGATCTTCCAAAAACGACGAGACGTCGCGACGAGATAAGGTTTATCGAGGATGCGACTCTTTTCGTCAATTTATCGGCTGCTTTCCATTGCTCCTTATCGCCCACGTTCCGCTAAGTTACGAGCGACTTTTCAGCGCGCGTTTATCTATAGGTAGCCGATCTATCATCGGGCTAGAGTTTCCAATTAACTCCGTCGACCGTTCGCCAAAGTTCAGTTGCTCGCTGATCGCAATTAACTTTCCGGATTCTCTGTTTCGTTATTGCTCCCGATATTATAACAGCCCACCTTCGTAAACAATCTGAAAGTCCTGCTTCCCCGGCGAACCCACGGTTTACCTCCCTCCAGCCTTGCCGCTTGCGTCAGAATTTCAATCGCGCCGCTCCGGAATCGATTTTAATATTCATTTAACAAAGAACGCGCGCGCAGATCGGGCTGGCCGACGCGGACAGCTCGGACAAATATCGAATTTCAGGCTTCCTGCTTCGGAAAGCTTCTTCTTCTCCAACAGATGCCCCGATGTTGCTTCGTTGACATCGCGGACAACTAACTTGCTTGGGAGACCGACGATGAAAAATCTTTATCTGTAATTTTGCAAACATCACGGGTACGTTATGGGAGTTCGAGAGCTTTCGCCCTCTCGAATAAGTTCCAATTCGGAATTTCAGAACGCAAATAACGTCTCTGTGGAAAAAACGTTCCAATACGTTTTTCGAGCATTGCAACTACCTTCGTTAAAGTCCCGATAATACGCCGCATTGTTTGAAACTTGCGCAACGAACGTCACGGAATCGCTCGATTGGAAGCATCGGAGTACCGACCATGTTTCTCTGCGAGAAATCTCTCGACTCGCGTCTCCGGCACGCCTAATCGTTAAAATCCTTAGAAAACACCGCGTCGCTTTTTTCCAGCACTGCCCAAGTTGGAAATACATCCTTAACGCGCGACCAAAATCGAAAGCAAGTGGGAAAAATCGGTCGCGTATCCTGAAATTGGACAAGCTGCCGGTGGGATCGGGTGAGAGCCGGAGACCTCTGATCCGGAATATCCGGCGGTGGCGAATCGGACGAGGTTTCGGTAGACTGGCTGTGCCTGTGCCGAAGCTGGTAGGCCAGGACGAGAGAAGGGTTCGGCCGTGTTAAAGCCAGTCGCCCGTCCACGTGCATCGATTCATTCGTCACGGTGTCCCGACCTATCCAACGTGTAACTCCAGGACTTTGCCGCGCCGGCTGCACGCGCCTCGGTGTCCGTGTGTGTACGTGTGCCTATGCTAACAGCATCCCGTCACGTGTCCGACGATTACGTCCCGTCTCCTCTCCTCTCCTCTCCCTCTCTGCCTCTCTGACAATGCGCCGATGCGAGTGTGCGAGGCGACTCGACGTCGCGTCACAGCCAGAGAAGAGGAAGCCGAGGAGCAGGCCTCCTGACCCTTTTCCCCGGCAGGACCATCCGATCTCTCCACCCTCCGAATCATCGCGAAACCGGCTGCAATCGTCGCTCCGATACCTATTCCTCGCGGAAACCAGAGAAATCCCAGAGTCGCACATGATTTCTTCCGCTTCCTTCCGATTCCATCGCGAAAGTCTGCACTCGGTTGCCTGTTCGGGCAATCTTCGGGGATTCTTTAGAACCAAGTTTGCTCGTTACGGATCACCGAGCGAGCTTCTTCGTCGCTTGTTAGCTCGGTTAGTAATTGTTCCTGGTATTATTGGCTGTTTCAACGACCCGTGATGAGGTTTTGTCGCGTTGGATTCATTCGCGACGAGTAATTATCTATTTATTGTGTCTTTGCTTTTATTCGCACTGAAATTGTAAAAGTTTTTTAGATTTGTCCAAGTTTCGCGCGTGTTTATTCGTCTTTACGATGTTTTTATTGTGAAAAATCGCGGATCAAAGGCGTTTAATTTTAACCGATCGTTACGCGATCAACTCTACCTCTCGAATTTTTCCAAAATTTCACTACCGAACCACTTATTCGATCTTTAATTTTCGCCGTTTAATAAAACGCGATAGATATTTTGCGGTTAATCGATCCAGCGAACGAGTCACGACTCGTGTCTGTAATTACAAGGAACAACGCGTTGTTTTCATTTTCGTTTCGTTTCGAGGTGTCGCTGTTTAAAATTCCCAGCGCGAATTCTTCCTATTAGCTGCTAGTCGGATTGCGTAATTTTTTTTCCAACGGATAAAATTTCTTTCCGATAATTATTTTAACCGCGAAATTTGCGAGCCGATTAACGAAGGAACTAAAATTTTGTCCTCCCGATCACGGATACACGCGTGTACACGGTGTTTTACCTGTTTCATCGGTGGAATATCTCGGAAAGAACGAAAGATGGGAAAAGGTTGTTAAGACAAAAAATGTTGGGTATAAAAGGAGACATAAGGCGATATAAATATCTTCCTCGTACGCGAAGTGGTGGACGAGGTATCAAGGTCAAGTTACGTTGCGTTAATTTTAGACTCGCACGAGATAGAAATAGCGCGACTTTATGCTTCTTTAATATATATTTGCTTTTCGCGTTTAAGTAGAAAACTTAGCAAAACATTTCAGGTGAGCCGATGTTTATGTACTCCACGTGTACGTCTGTATTATAGGTGCGACTATTGCACGTGCTAATCCGTGTAATTAGAGTACTCTGCGCTTCTAACCGATAACGGCATTGTTGTATCTATTGCAAGTTATTTCGCCGTGTTTTTTGCACGCGCAACGAGAAAGCGTGCGCTAACGCGAATCCAACCAGCTGCCAATAGCGTCGTTCCTTTCGAATTACCAAAGAATCCAGTCGAAACGCACACCCTGTACGCGTCTATTACGTTCGCGACGAAACTGTAAAGGTTTGCGGAATTTACGGGAAGTTTATTCGCGATGAAGCGAAATTTATTCGCGACGAAGCGAATTTCGAAGCTCCGTCTTACTCGCGTGACAGAGCTGACTCGTTTCTGCGTGGTTCAGGGGGAAAATCTCTTAGAACGCGAGGACGGGGCACGCGCAATGACAGCGGATGGTGTTTCGTGACAGACCTTTTTCATTTCCATCTCGACTCGGTGTGTCTTTGTTCCCGACTCGTCTGGCCGCCAGACACGCGGTGGAAAAAAGTCACGGTGACGTAAGTGAAACGAGAACGCTGGTTTTCGTCCCGAAGGGATCCCTTCTCGGAATCCTAATTAATCGCTGATAACGAGGTAACGCTCCAGCCTCGTTTATTCGCGATCTTTCACTGAGAACAGTAGCCTTTGGTCCGCTGCTCGAAAAATTCTCTCCACTGAAAAATAAACAAAAGCGATCGCGCCTCGTGGAAGTGTAAAGCGTCAATTGCGATAAGGACTTCGCGACCTAGATTCGAGAAGACATTTGCAAAATCTTCAAATTCGGTGACCAGAAAATGGCACTCCGGTCTTGGAAAATATTCTTCCAAACACAGTTTCAGAAATTATCTGAAATTTTGACAATGAAAAATCGCGGATGAAAGAATTGCGAACCTTCTAATAGTCAACGAGACGAACTGCGCTTCTCGAATTTTCACCGCGAATATTTGCATGGATGGTCCGCGACCTGACCATCGCAATCCCGAAACGAACCGGGTCCCGATGACCAACTAACTTTCTTCGTCCCGTCGGCGATAACGATTAAACTGGTCGAGCGATAAGGCTATCTTCGGTATCGCACCGTGCCGATCTCTAGTCGTTCGAATGCCACGCGCTTTTGCTCTTTCCTCGTCCAAAAGTGGCAAGAAGCTTTTTTTCGCTCGTCGTCTTCCCTATCGAAAAACGCCAAGCGGCGCGACAGCGATTGTCTTATTCTCGGATTAAAAATGCCAAGCAGCGCTGTTGCGATACATCGATCCTCCGCGATCCACGGTTGGTTCTACTCGCTCGATCGAACCGAGAGCGGATTATCACCTCTCGTTATCCTGTTTTCTCCGCTCCTCGAGGTCACTTCCCCATGGACTCGAGCTGTAGCCGTATGAAAACATTAAAGAGGAGTTTGTAGCCGGCGTTATCGGTGCGATAACGCGGCCCAAGGCCGGCACCGGGATAATTGGCCAAAGTCGTTTCGGCATTGTGTAACGACGGATAACCCTGGGCGCCGATTTCACCATCGTTCCTCCGCGTTCCTTGCTCCTTTCTCAACCGATCGATAGGTCGAAGTCGCGAGGAAAATCGGAGAAAAGCGTGGAAAGAATGGCGCGTGGCCGCGCCGCGTCCGGTTTGCGATTTCGGATCGCGTCCGCGACTGGTCGGAATGGAAAATCACGAGGAAACGGGTCAAGCGATTTAATTGCAAGTTTGATCGTTTTAATCGGCTGGAACGGCGATACGGCTGGCCAGAAGGCGCGTAATCCCTTGCGGATAGCGAGGTTAGAGAAGGAGAGCGAAGCTGAAATTCGGCCGACTCGGTTGTTTACCATTTCGCGCGTTAGAAACGCGGATGGCCTTAGCCTGTAATCAGCCAGACACTCGCCAGAGATACCAGGCCAGAGTGTCGATTCTTTATTCTCATAGACAATATCGACGACACGCGTGTTCTTCTTTCGTACCTTTCTGCAAACGAGAACTAACAAATTATTTATCCGTTTGTTTAGCTAGGCGATTTGCGAGGTAATTTACAAATTGTTTCAGGAAACGTTAGGTAAATCGCGTTATCGCTTTGATTAGGTTAACGCGAAGGTACTCTCCCAGTAGATCCTGCGCTGTTGTCACGACGTTAAATCGTTTAGGCGCGCTTTGTTCGGTTTTCTTGCGATATTCCAGTCCAGTTGGCTCTCGCGTGTTTTCGAGAGCTACAAAAAAGCGGTACTAGACAGCGGAACGCCGATTAGCCGAATTAATTAACACGCAGATCTGTTTGGATAATAATCGGCCCGGAGACGGGAAATTTCGAATCGTGCCATAAATCATTAGGGAATTAAACAATTTTTTACGCTGAACAATACGCGCCTAAAAGCGGTGTATCTCGGTAAAAAGAACCGTCGTATTGCGAATTCGATTTTACAGGAGAAGATTATCGTTATTCGAAGCAGTCGATAAAGATGACAGAGAAAAATTGCTATCCTTGGAAGGTTTTTCGATACCTGTGCTATTATTTTCGCATTACACTCGCGCGCTGCATTATTCCATTAATTCCCGGTATCTTCGACCCATTCCAACGCAGTGCACGATTTTCTACTCGTCCATTGGTGTAATAAAAATTCGCGTAATCACCGATTCACCGATCTCACCTGAAATTTCATCGATCGTACACCTCCTTCGATGGAAACTTTCGATCGCTTGTACGATGTTTAATTAACCCAAACCTTACCTCCGTGCAAGAAGCCTCGATAATGTCGAAAGAAACGCTTTTTCGAAGAATTCTTTCGTTTCGTTTGTCGAAAGAATTCTTTTGGGGAAAAAGGCGACTCGGTCTAGAGAGAAATTCGACGCGTTTGGAAAAGTTTTCGGGGATTTTCGCGAAAAACGCGATGAACGGTTAGGCTAAGAAGAGGAGAGAACGAAAGGCGCGCCAAGTGCCACGCTTCAAGCCGTCACTGCACTATGGCAATGATTCTATTATTAACTTAGGCGTAGATTACCGTAGCGTAGACCTTGATTATGCACGCGTACACAACAGCTGTTCCATCGCGTGGATATCAAACAACATAGATTTATGGTTTCGCTTCGTCGCTTCCTGTCTTCTCTAGCAACGCGTTACGCTCACTGGCTCGATCTTTAACCCCTTCGGCTGCCATTTAATTGGGAAAAATTACGCGTCGACGTGCCATTCGGTTTCGTTCCACGCGTCTATTCCATCCGCGGTAAAATTGCGTGACAATTTTCGGAAATTTATAAGATACAATTGAGCTCGCGTGACACGAGTAGCTTGTTATCGCGAGAACGAGTCAGGCTCGTCGTTCTAATGCAACACAGCGTTATAAATTTCCTGTCTTCGTAAATTATAATGCAAGGAAATTGCAATTAGCGCAAATACCGCTGTGTTTATTTTTTTTCTTCTATTTATCAGAAAGTAAATAAGCGTGTATGCGGCAAACGAGTTAATCGTTGAAATAAATGCTAATTTTTGCTTTCAACCCATTCTCCATCGTTCGTGTTATAATTATTAATTGTTTTCCATCGTTACACAGCACGGACGTTTGTTATCGCGTAATTGACACGCGATACGCCTGTGCGAACTTCTTCCTTTGCTTATATTCCACGAAAATCATCGAATCTTCGGTAATTCTGGAAATAGTTAACTCTGATAAAAAAAAGTATTTATCGATAGAGAAATGTTTTTCGCTGCCTCGTATGGCGCAAATGGATTAATAGCAAAATTTTAGATATCGAAAACAGTATTCACCGAGAATTTTAATCTATATGTAATATTCATCGAGTAATTCTCGTAGAGTTTACTTCCCTGAAAACGAATCCGTGATTGAAATTGCTCTAGTACTCCTCTAGTTTTAAAAAATTGCCAATTTCTTAAGAAACGTGCGATTTTTTGGTAAAACGAAGTATTACGTAAAAAGTGAAAACGTTAGGAGGTTGATTCTGGGCTTAAAAGTTAGGCGAGGATTTCCCCGGTTTATCAATGTCCATAATTATAATTATTCGTGCTTCTGAATGACTATAACTGGTCGTCAAAGTTTAAAATTATGCCGCGGAGCGTACTTTCTATGCATATTCTTGCATCTTTACTAAAAGTTCTTTATCTCGCACGAATTTGCTATAAGGTATCGTATTTTTCAGGCTCTTCCGAAGAAGAAATCATGGAAGAAAAGTATCGAAACAGTTTTCAATTCGATTAGATCGAAGAAATATTCGTCGGTAATATGTATAAGACGTTTTACCGCCACTGTTGCTCGCTTCTCTAGCCTCGACAGTGACGTAACTACCTAACACGAGTACCGCGTGCAATACAACTCATATATAGTTTACAAAAGAAAAAGATAGAAAAGATATTACAAAGGAACAAACGATAAAGGTATCCCTTTCTTCTTATTTATTCGTTACTTTGATGCTCGTTAGCGATTGTTATACTCATTCTAAACAAACAAATTCTAAACAAACAATAATATATTTATTAATAATAAAGGTACTATTAGTAAAGATAAATCGTTAAAATATAATAATAAGTATTGTTTATTCGTAATTAGCGTTCTTTTGTGTTATTCTAAAATAGCAAGGGATTAAAAAAAACAATATTTAATATGTGAAGTAAATTATGGCTACATACACCCTTAACTCAACCCGTTGACACGGCCCTGATACCTTCATCGTGCTAGACAAGGACAGAAAATTCAAACGACCGCGGTCAGCGCCATCTCTCGGATTGGGCTTTTCGATCAGGAAAGTAACAGGAACATAGAACGTGCGAGGAGGTGTTCGAAGCCTAGCCACGAGAGCGACAAGGACAGCTATATGTTAGAAAAGGACAGAGTAGCTCCGGAAGTGAAAATTCACGAATTACTCAAATTCTGCGATTAATTTACCAACTTTTATACCTGCTTCAGAAAGCTGAAGCTTTGCACAACATTCCTATGGTACATTTGTTCACAATTGGTCGTTAATTAGCTTGCTATTAATAATTGTTTGATGGCGTGGGTAATTCGACAACAAAGACCGGCATGGTTGTCGGTAAAAATGTTTAATTACGAACGAAACTAGGAATAAAACGTGCACCAAAGTAATATAGGAAGACGCGCAGAAAAATTATTTACATAACGAGTGCATAAAAGTCAGAGATTAATTGCATGGAAGATAGTAATTAATATTAAACCATTCGAATTTTCAGCAAAATTTCGAACACGGGTAGAACAATAATTAATAATTAATTGATTAAGAAGAAACTAATGTCGAAACTTATATTGGAAAGTTCGTCAAGCATCTGCCTTTACGATGCAATTATAAAAGTTCATAAATTAATCGCAGGAACTGAGCAATTTGTAAATTTTCTACTCAGGAATCGATATATTTGAAATTACCAGGAGCATATAACCAGCGTTAGTAAACCGACATCAGCGCCATCTGTGATTTTTTCCTGGAACTAAGTATCAAGTCCAAAGTGTTCCAGTAGAAAATCATAGATGGCGCTGATGTCAGTTTACTAACTCTGGTTATATGCTCCTGATACTTTCAAATAAAACGATTCGTCGATAGAAAATTCGCAAATTACTCAGTTCCTGCGATTAATTTATGAACTTTTATAATTGCATCGTAAAGGCAGATGCTTGACGAACTTTCCAATATAAGTTTCGACATTAGTTTCTTCTTAATCAATTAATTATTAATTATTGTTCTACCCGTGTTCGAAATTTTGCTGAAAATTCGAATGGTTTAATATTAATTACTATCTTCCATGCAATTAATCTCTGACTTTTATGCACTCGTTATGTAAATAATTTTTCTGCGCGTCTTCCTATATTACTTTGGTGCACGTTTTATTCCTAGTTTCGTTCGTAATTAAACATTTTTACCGACAACCATGCCGGTCTTTGTTGTCGAATTACCCACGCCATCAAACAATTATTAATAGCAAGCTAATTAACGACCAATTGTGAACAAATGTACCATAGGAATGTTGTGCAAAGCTTCAGCTTTCTGAAGCAGGTATAAAAGTTGGTAAATTAATCGCAGAATTTGAGTAATTCGTGAATTTTCACTTCTGGAGCTACTCTGTCCTTTTCTAACATATAGCTGTCCTTGTCGCTCTCGTGGCTAGGCTTCGAACACCTCCTCGCACGTTCTATGTTCCTGTTACTTTCCTGATCGAAAAGCCCAATCCGATAGATGGCGCTGACCGCGGTCGTTTGAATTTTCCGTCCTTGTCTAGCACATGGAAGATATTAGGGCCGTATCAAGCGGCGGTATTAAGGGTGTGTCGGGCTATATTTTCAAGAGCAGAATATTCTTGCGCTTCCCTTTCAATTTCTCCGGTGTTGTATCAAAGATGGTAGAAAATAAATTTGACATAAAAACGCTAATCAGGTATACGTAGCTTGCATCGGACTAACTCAAATCTTTATTATTATAATTAATGGGGTGGAGAAAAAATAGAAACTTCGTTTTTTTTCCTTTTTTCTTTTTTATTCTTCCTACAGTGAACATTATAAGGGGATACACAATTTCAATTCAATTTAGCGATTGCATTATTGTGTACGTAGAAATAAAATAAGTATAAATAAAGGAATAAAATGCGAGGAAAGAAAACTAATTAATAGCTGAAAGAGAAAAATATTAAATCATTATAGATTCACGATTAATTACGACTAATTACGATTAACTATGGCTACTTTATAAACTTTTATAAGTATATCGCAAAGCTGGAGTTTCGAGCATCGTTCTTATGCAATTTTTCAGTTCGTATAATATTGAGTTCATGTAATTAATTAATTCATGGCATGAAAAATAATATTTAATTAATTGCCAAGTAATTTATTTCGAGAATTGTATTAGAAAGTTGTTTAACGTTGCGCCCTCACGATTCAATTATAAAAGTTCATAAATTACTCACTGAAATTGATTATTTCGAGTATTTACACGTAATTCTTGGTCTAGAAATTTAGCAGAGTTGTCACGAAACTTTCTGCCATTCCGGAAAACAATGTCGCTTCTTCGATTAGTTATAAATTAATTATTATCGTTAATTAAACATAATTAGATAATAAGTTAGCGATAAGTTAGTAATAAGTAAGCGATATTCTTGAGATTAATGTCTCTGATGGCAATATGTAAATTACGAGGAGTGTAGGTAAGTAAAGAAGGTAAGTAAGGTAAGTATGGGGAAAGAAATACAAGAAAAATAAGAAAGATAAGCAGGAGAAGCGAGGTAAGTATCGGTAAAGAAAGGTAAGTAAGGTAAGTATGGGTAAAAGAGATAAAAAAGATAAGTAGCAGAAGGAAGGTAAGTATCGGAAAAGAAAGGTAAGTAAGGTAAGTAAAGGAATCGGCCGAAACTTACACGGCGAGACTGCGATAGGATGGCCCGAGAATTCTTGGAAATGACGTCATTTCTTGGAAATCTCGAAAATTCTTGGAAGTGACGTCATTTCTCGGAATTGGCCGGCGATCGACCTCCTGTCGTGTTATGTTCTCCTGATACAAAATCGTGGAATTAACCGAAAATTACACGGCTAAGCTGCGAGAGTATTGTCCGAGAATTCCTGGAAATGACGCCATTTCTTGGAAGTAGTGACCTCCTGTCACGTTATGTTATCCTGATACAAAATCGTAAAATCGGCCAAAAACATTACGTCGAGGCTGCAAAAGTATTGTCCCGAGAATTCTTGGAAGTGACGTCGTGTCTTGGAACTGAGGAGAATTCTTGGAAATGACGTAACTTCTCGGAAACGGTCGGTGAACTACCTCCTGTCGTGATATGTATTCCTGTTACAAAATCACGTAATCGGCCGAAAATTTCTCGTCGAGGCTGCAAAAGTATCGTCCATGAAACCGCGAAAGTTTTGTCCAAGCTCGCGGCAAAAGTATTGACCGCTGTATACCTCTTTGCGTGTTATGTGTTCCTGATACAAACTCGTAAAATTGGCCAAAAATTTCGCAGCGAGGAATTTTAGCCGATTTTACGATTTTGTATCAGGATAACATAACGTGACAGGAGGTCGCCACTTCCAAGAAATGACGTCATTTCCAGGAATTCTCGGACAATATTTTTGCAGCCTCGACGTAAAGTTTTTGGCCGATTTTGCGACTTTGTATCAGGATAACATAACGCGACAGGAGGTCGCTCGCCGAACGATTCCGAGAAATGACGTCACTTGCAAGAATTTTCGTCAATTCCTGGAAATGACGTCATTTCCAAGAATTCTCTGGCTATGCTTTCGCATCCTTGTCGTGTAATTTTCAGCCGATTTCCTTACTTACCTTACTTACCTTTCTTTCCCGATACTTACCTTCTTTCTCCTACTTATCTTTTTTACCTTTCTTTACCCATACTTACCTTTCTTTTCCGATACTTACCTTCCTTCTTCTTATCTTTGATTACCGATACTTACCTTAATTCGTCGTAATTTCTATTCTGCTACAAAAGATGCTAATGGGTAAAGTTTCTTTAACTTGTTGCTAACTTGTAACTGACTTATATACAAACAATGAACCACCTAACGTTCTTATTTTCTTAAGTAATATCTTGTTTTAGCCAAAAATTCGTGACTTTTTAGAAAAACCTGCGTGTTTCGGAAATCAGGGGTAGCAGAGCAAGCTCAATTGCGGATGCGTGCTGAGAAATGCAAATTCTACGAGAATCACCTAATGGATATTACAGATTGGCGAAGAGATACAAATTTATCGTACGGTGTAATTAGAGCAAACGCGTAACTATCGAATGCACCCGATGCTGAAAAACAGTGTTATAAATCTTGCTTTCAACTACGTTATATAAGCGACTTAATTTCCTTTTGTCAGAAACTAGATAGGTAGAAGAAATAATCGTGCAACCTTCGACTCTGAGTAATCGATAATTAATACCATTACGACTAACCTTGAAAGAAAAAGGAAAAAAAGGAAGGAAATAAGATAGGTACAGAGAATAATCTTTAATCTTTGACTTTGAATAATCGATAATTCGCCGTTGTCAGTGTCAACGTCGTTATTATTAATTCCCAGAGTGCAGTGCAAGACTCGGTCTTGGAACACGGCACCACAAATTTTCCGTTTTCAACGCTAATTACGTAACAGGCCGAGTGGAAAAGCAGCAAGAGCGTGTTTCGCGTGAAAAATAACACGCACGAGGAGCGATACGAAACTCGATGTTTACCCTGTGGATTTTCTCATAAATCTCCAGTTTGTTCAATCTTGACAAACACCTAACTTGCAGCCTCCTCGGATCCACTCGTTTCGCCTCGCGCTGCGTCTTCCCGCGTTTCCCATTTTCCTTTGAAATAACAAAAAGAAATACCGCGAAAGAATTGAGACTATCGACCGGGAGAGAACGACTTCGCGATTGTCACAGGGCGCGAGATTCGAACCGCGCCTAATTAACCCGATTGATTAACGAAAACCGGCACGATCTGGCGAGTGGTTGACCATGGATTCTCGAAAGGAGCGAAATGGCGAGAAAACGGATTTTTCAGCCGAGCAAAGTGCAACGTACACTCGAACCAGTTCTCCAGCTTTCACGCGGCGCTGGCCGACGAACCGGTGAACCAGTTCGGTTCCTTGCGTCATCCAAAGTTAAGGTTCGATTTTTCTCCCCGTCCGTTACGCGAGGAACGTGGCCGAGAATCGAATCCCGGTGCAACCTGGGCCCGAAAGGACCCGAACGCGTGCAACGATTTACGTAACCTTCGGGTTTCGCCGCGTCCACGCGTTTCGACCTACCGACGAGCCGGGTTTCAAGGTTGCAACCAGCAGAGACGGATGGAAAAAGCGGCGGATGATCGGGAATAGAGCGAGGAGGAACTGGCACTCTCGGTCTGGCACGTGACGGACATTTCCCTTGGAATCTGTGTGGAAGTGACGACGGTCGTTACCAGCTAGACCATTTCCAACGCTCGAGACCGCTTGCACACGCGACACAGGCGTCGCTTTTTTCTCAATGCCTGCTTTTATCGTCCGACGGTTATTCGGCCGGTGATTTAACCGTTCGAGTGGCAACCAGCCACTTTCCGCTTCTTCTCTTTCGCTCTAAAACTCCCACCGCTCTAGGCTCCGAAGCCGACAACCGGCGCAAAAATAAAACAACCAGACAGTTGATAAAACGACGAATTTTAATTGCAATCCAACGTTTGGATTCAAGTAGCGCAATAGCGGTCCTTGGAATTTTTAATCGAAGAATAAGACAAACGAAAAGAAAACGATCCTTGCCGCTTTTGGACAGGGAAACGGCAAAAACGCGTGACACTAGAAAGTTAAATGTCGCTGGCTGTGAAAAAATTAATAGAATTACGTGTTTCGTTGGAGATAAACGAAAGTACTTTCCGAACAACACGATATTTCCAACGCTCTTTACGTCCCGCTAACAGATTCGTTCGTTTTTAATCGGAGAAGAAGACAATCGCTATCGTACCGCTTGGCGTTTTTCGATAGGGAATAAGACGAGCGAAAAAACGATCCTTGTCAGTTTTGGACGGGGAAACGGCAAAAACGCGTGGCACTCGAACGGTTAAAGTCGCGGATGGGGAAGACGGCGAGGAGCGTCTAGAGAGATGTGCTTCGGTCGGTGGAAGCTAGCAACTCCGAGCTAGGAACCGAGGTTAAGACAGTGGAGAATATCTTTGAAGATTTGTTTTCGAAGAATCGGTGAAAGATTCGCGAAATTTGTCACCGCTGCTCGAGCATTTCGCGTTGCACCTCGTTTGCGAGGACGCTTTCGTTAGCCGGTGTACGCGCGCCGGTTATTTGCACGCCGGCCGTTTCTACGGATAAATAAATCGATTATATAAATACCAAAGGTGAGACGGTTGTTCGGAATAAAAGTTCGATTAAAATAAACTGCTGTTTACCGCGCTTTTCGCATCTGCTTGCCTGTAAACGGTGCAATTGTACGCGTTCCTCTGTTACCGGAAGTTGGTCGTCGGTAATGACCGGGGATGGAACTCCTACACCTGCGAGATGAAGAGGTTTAAACTTAAGTAACGAACTTGATAATACTACGATATGTATCACCGCTTATATGTTGTTACTATTACCGTGTAACCGTTGTTATACGTTACTACCTTCACAGAGACAATATTTCTACATATTCCTATTTTTATACCGTTACTATTACTATACCATCGTTATTACTATATTACCACTACTACAGCATCGATATTTCTGTGTGTAGCTATTATTACAATGTGCTATTAATACTCCTATACCATTACTATTATCGCGTCGATGTTATTACACGCTATTTTTATTACCATCGCTATAATACTACTATGATATCGTTATTAGTATACTACTACTGCTATGCTGTCTCTGTCGCTACTTCTATTCCCACTTTCATTGCTGTTACTACTCGTATACTACTCGCGTGCTGCCGTTACTATAGCGTTACTATTGCTGTTTTACATTATACTACTATTCTATCGTTACTATTACGTCGATAATAACGTTGATTTGTCCTCATTGCCATGACCACCGTCAAATATAATAATACCATCGGTAAATTTTTTCGTATCCGCAACTCCGATTCGTGTCTGGCCGGTTCCTCGAAAGTGTGGTAAATATCGCTGTGGATAATTACGGAGAATGAATTAATCGGTCGTTAATTGGGACGATAAGTCCGTTGGCTTGCGGTTGGTAGACACGGAGGAAAGCGTTGTCCGGACACTTAACTCGTGGGTTCCGGGGTAGAGGGTTGTGCACGCGGATGGAATACAAGCCGGTTGGCATGCCGGCGAACCGTGTGTCGCGCAGGGTTTATCCGTGGAATTATTTTCGTGGCTACGCGATGCTGCCAGTTGACTCACGCGCTCGACGCGTGAGGAAATTTAGATGCGTCGCGAGATATCGCATTCGCCGAGTTTCTGCGCAGCGCCATGGGAAAAGCACGGGATGAAACTCGATATGAAAACACGCGACCTCGGCTCCGCCGAAATTCTCCACTTTTCGCCTACCGATCGACCTTTCAAATCACGTTCGGATCCGAGATAATTCGCGATCGACCGCAATAAGGAAACTAGCGTGGCAACCCGACGACCTTCCAACCGATCTCCGCTTTCCCGATCATCTAATCTCGCGAACTGCGTCGTTTCCTGCTTTCCTACTTCCATGCTTTCGCGACTTTTTCATTCCGGAGTTCTCCATCCACTGTGAGATGTTGTTTTCCAATGGAAAGATTTGCATCTTCGTTCTAAAGAGAGAGCCTTGCGAGCGTTTGATTGAGATTAAGCGTAACAAACAAACTCTTGTTTATATTTAATCCAAAAATTACACGTACTCTAAAATAAAACCACTTTATACGACGTTGTAACGTAAATATTTACCTTTGTAGGTAGCTGCATGGTAAATAAATTTAAAATAGATAAGCAATAGTTACCGAATGCAGATTATTTCCCTCAATCGTGCAAATGAGTTAAAAAGAACCGAGAGTTTACTCGAAGAAGTGAAACGTGTCGTAAATAACGTACATACCGCTGAGTCATTTTTCAATTTTGCCGATGTGATCTTCGAACTTTCCTCTTACCACGGGTGTCGTATCGAATGGCCAATATTTTCATCTGTTTCCCTTCGATAAACCGTATAAACGTTCTTCGTTTTCCCGATGACTTAATAATTTTCTACCTCTCTTTCGAGGTTCACTGCAATTCGTCGCATTTATGTACACGCGAGGAATGTTGGAAAGAACCGTAAAATAGTTTGAAAGCGTCCTAGAATTATCAGAGATTAACGCGAGGCTGTGTGCTCTATTCTGTTACAGCAATCCAAGAGCGTCACGGAACATGGCAGAGAAACAACGCCGCGACAATCTCAACACGAATATCTCGGCAATGGCGGCACTTGTACCTACTGTCGCGAAAAGTCAGAGGAAGATGGACAAAATATCCGTCCTGAGGTTAACTGCCGCCTTCCTCAGAACGCAATACAGTAAGTGATTCGATCGCGATTCCATCGCGTCTTAATATTCATAGAGATACCGCGACACGTGATAAATATAAATTAGAATTGCTTATCCTCCGATGTCCGTTCGTCAACGTGTGTTTACGCTGTGTCGGTTTCAGCGCTGGGACACGGCACCGTTGGCTTTCTTCCCCGAGAGCTCAGCGATCTGGACTTGGAACAATACATCGTCGACGTGAGTACTCGTAAATCGATCCAGTCCTGTTATCGTTACACACGTTGAACGCGTTAAAATCGTTTTTGTTAACCGTAACAGAACTTGATCGAAAGCGGGGGCTTCTTTATCGTGGTCACGACCACCGGGAAAATAGTTTACGTCAGCCGGCAAGTTCAGGAGCACCTTGGCCACACCGAGGTAAATTTATACGTTACGCATCTTTTCCTTTCTTTATTACGCTTTCTCTGTTTCATTTGTTTTCCATCTAGCCGCACCTACGACAACGTTCAGCCGCAGATTCGGTTCGGCACCGCACGAATTGTGTCGATGACTATCAAAGTGTCCTAAGTCGTGAATGAAATTATCATTGTAAAGTAAACGGGTGTAACACGGAATTGACGAGAAATTCGTTTCCGTCCAGTTCTTCGCTTAGACCACTTTCATAACGATTGGCACAATTAGCGCTAGAACTTCCGGATTAGTCGGAATGACCGATTTTACGTCTCTCGCTTGCGCAGTTGTCGAAAATGTACAGCTGTCTCCGGTGAAATTAACGTTGAGTTTTATCGAGATGTATCACAGATTGTACATATGATCAGTTCCAATTTTCAATTCTTTATTTCCTCCGGTTAAACAAAAATCTACGTTGACTTTTATTCGGATAAAAATAAAACGCAATTAAATCTGTGCAAGACCTAAGGAAACAATGGAATTCCTATTCCGCGGGAATTTATTCGCTTTCACTTGGTATCGAATAATTTTTAACAGAGTGGATTAAACGTTTGGTGAATTTATAAATACAATGGATCCTTCGGCTTCAACTTTTTACCCTTTCTCCGCCTGACCCGCCTCTTTATCCTCTCTGTACCATAACGCTGTTTCTCACGAAAAGTTTCCTCCCTCTAAACTCCCTAGATAGTCTGTTCATCGTACTCTAAAACTTCCGCTCTGCTGGCTATCCTCTGAAACTTCGCTCTCATCGCGCGCTATCCGCCCTTAAAAACACGCTCGCCCTGCTGGCAAACACGCGCACACACACACCTACGCGATCCCTTATCTACCAGCGTGTAAATTTCGGTGGTTTTATTAACATTACCTCCTCGCAGTTCCATTCCGATTCCACGTTTTATCCCAATTAATTCGTACTCGATAATGCTTTCAAGAACTGATCATAATTTACCCGCATTTCCATATTTCCATAACCAATCGTGTATATACACTTATCGCGACGTGTCTCTGTTTTCGTATTTTCATTAAATTAAATCGTGCAACGCGAAACGCAGAACATCCTACGCGTTGCAACAGAGGGTAATAGAAAAAAGGGAAATATCGCGGTCGTTTGCGAGGGTTGATTAAGGGACAATTAACCGCGGATGGTTAATTTCGTTACCCTAATTGCTCGATAAAAATTGTTATATCGGAAGAATTAATTGTTCTCGGTCGATCGGATAAAATGCGTGTAGCGTATTAAAAAATTCTCGATTTTCTCCTCGACAAAAATTGTCGTTCTATAACAGAAAGATTAATTTTTCTCGTTCGATCCGAAAGGATTCGTTTAGTGTGTTAAAATATCCCCGATTGTGTCCGTAACGAAATTGTTTACTTAAAAATCGGGACATAAGAAAAATGAACGCTAGTTGATCGATTAAAGAAGATTCGTTGAGAATATTGAAGGAAATGGTTGATTTTTTGGCTAGTAATGCTGGAAACTCTCCTTCTCCCTTGCAAAAGTTTCTTCTGCCCGAGCCGTTTCTCGCGATGCATTAATAAAAAGGAGCAATCCAACTGCAATTGCAGTGAAACGTAGCACCGTGCCAAGGGTTCCGAATTATCGATCAAATGAGCAGAACCAGACAGCCATGGTAACTGGCTTGCACCTGGAATTATTTTTCGCCTTATCCAACCTCTGGAAACTGTCCATAAACCGGACTCGCTTATCCACCTCGTGAATCATCGCGTTCGTCGATCAATCTTTCCCCGACGATTAATCAACTTGCAAACGCTTTTATCGATGTTCCATCTCGCCCCAATTGCACCATGATTTTTCCATTCAGAATCGTTCGATCAGACCACACTCCTCGTCGCTCTTCTTGCTGTTCTTACGTAAATAAACAATGCCACGATTGTTATTTTCTGCCATCTAGACGTTGCAACTAGATTGCATAGTGTCGGGAACGGTACACGTGTAACGAAAGGAAACGCGGATGAAAACGAAATGGAAGAAAATGAAACGAAATGAAACGAAATGTTAGCTGTCCCTTTGATTCATCGTTACACCCTTTCGCCCTATCTCTTGTATTTCTTCTTTATTTCAGCCGATCATTTGTCGTTCTTACAAAGAATAATCGATTGGTAACCCGACGCCGGCTCGATTTTCAATCGAACCCGTGTTTGTCGCGCGATTTCGAATTTGGATTATTCTCGACAGCAGTAGATAGAATTTCGTCGAACACTGGCGTAGCGGACATTCGTGATTTCGAAATGGAGAATACACGCGTACCGGTATAAAAAGTAATGAAAATAAAATAGGGGAAACGGAAAATTGGCGAGGTTGGTGGAACGTGGCGTAGAAGGGTAAAACGAAAGCAAGAAAATGGGGAAAAAATTGCGCTGTAAGAGTGGAACGGCTGAATATCTTCTATTTCGACGAGTACGGCTAGTTATTTTTCGAAAATCCTTCCTCTTTCGCTCTTCCTTCTTTTTTGTACGACGACTCACGATTTATCCATACATTTGGTTTTTCTGCCAATATTTGTGCTTCCAAAGGTGAGTGCCGAGTGACAAAAAAGAACATTGTAGGACGTGTCTGAGATTTGTTATGATTTTTTTGCACCAGTTTTTACGCGAAATGGAAAAAAACCTCGCTGAAACTTTGATTCGGTTGAAAACGAGTTATCGTGTATTTTTCTCTCCATTTTTATGCGCGACACGACGAATGTGGTTTCTTCGAATATATTAACTTCTTTTTACATGCTTTTTGTTTTATCCATATCATTAAACGTTGTCGAGCTCGATGCTACGTAGCTTACGACCATGTAACCGGTCGGCTCCGCTTCGTTATTAACTTCATAACTGCCGCCCTCTAAGTCCACGAGTGCCAGGGAATAACGAATAAACTTCCAACCCCCGAAACTTTGCATCTCCGTGTCCCGATAACTGCCAAAGCTCCGATTGAAAATGCTCTTAAAACCGAAACTCTCGCTTCCTAGGCTCCATCCATCCTTCGTTTCGCGCTGGACCACCGAGCTAATCGGAATCACCGCATCCGGATACCATATTTTCGTAATTATCAAAATCGCGCAGCTGCTTTTAACGAAATCAACTTCGAACTTTCGACTTCGCTCGTTATACGCGCAATCGCGGATATTACAGATCCGTTGTCGCGATGTTAGCATTGGAAAAAAAAAATAAAAGTTTCCGCTACTTGATTGCCCATTGTTTAATTTCGAGTTATCGTAGATTTAAAAGCAAAATTTCTCGGAGCATGTCACTAATAGCTAGCCTAATCTCTCACAGTATTAGGAATTAATACACCGTCACGCATCTTTTACCATACTCTGGTCACTGTGAGCGTGCCAACGAATAATCCTCCACGTGAAAGAGAATCTTTTGCAAGATTATATATCGCGATATTCTCGCGATATTCTTGCAAAGCTGCTTTAGAAAATTCGAGGCTTTGAATTCGCGGTGCCTCAAATCGATAGCCAGACACGTATCGCAAGAGCGTATCTAAAAGGAGCCAGTATATCGCCCATCGTGGTTGTTGGTTCGACTGTTGCGTACGGTGGATGTGGAAGAAAGAAGCTGCAACAAGTGCCAGACGAAAGAGAGCAAAAAGCAAGGCCCGATGGAGGAGTCTCTGTTGTTAAGGTTGGAGAAGCGAGAGAACGACGAACACCAGGCTCTGAGAGGGCCTGATGGCAGCTCGGCTGGCAAAAACTGGCTATTCTATCGATCCACGTGGTCCCGTAGGAACCGTCGCTCTAGATTCGAGCATAACGATAATTCGACACTCGAGCGTAACGAACCTGAGGTTCGGCCGAGTTCCGAGTTCAGGGTGTAAGGACACGCCGGGATGGTCGAGAGGAAGAAGAAAGCCAACGACGAGGGTGGAACCGACGGGTGTGTGCGAGAAATCGAAGAGAAGAGAGTTGGAAAGAGAGTTGCTGGGAGAAAGGAGAGGAGAACCGGGAGAGACGAGCGTTGCCGCTCTCTTTCAGGAGGAGAAAGAGAGCGAAGAGTTGTTTGCGCGGGATCCTCCGGGTTTTTTAAGAAGATACTCGCAATCAGCCGGTATTGTTCTCAAGGAGAAACTCCCCGCGGTGAAAACGAGCCCCGTCGCCGACGTGGTGCACCGCCTTGGTCCCGATTAAATCGCAGCTCCCGGCCGAAGGTGCAGCACATCTTGGAACGCGTGGACCTACCTCTTCTCCACACTTCCGCCAATTCTCCACTCTTTTCCCGCAGTTCCATGAAATTCCAATCCTAGTCCACACGAATTTCCATATATAATCTGTTTATTGACCAAAGATAAGAAAGAAAGCGCGCGGAACAAGAGCCAGAAACATCTAGATTTCCGTGAAAATTTCCGTTTTTACAACGAAACCGTGTGTTTGTCACTGCGTCGAAGCATTTAGCCAGAATCCGAATAAAGAGAACAAAAAAATGGATTTTAGAACGGGAAATTGGAAAAAGATAAACGAAAATTGATAAAAGGAGTAACAATCTGTTTGAAAGATTAAAACTGAACAATAATTGAAAATTGGAAACTGGAGCAAACGTTCGAAAGAGTCGAAACGAAATTTCTTGTACATTTACTTGTTTTTTAAAAATTGAGAAGAAATTTCCGGATTTCTTTATTACCAGTTCGATGAATAGTATCTTAGGAAATTCGAGTATCCGTGATATGAAACCGTGTTAACACAGACACGTTAAGGGATTGAACATTAATTTCTTCACTCACCCACCCACTCATAAAATATGAGAACCGTATGTCCAGAATCTCTGTCTCTTGCTTAAATAGTCCTACTTCTCGATCATCTGTCCTAATTAAATTTAATCTCCACTCGGTGACGTATCTCTCTGCTATAATACCTGTTATATAACATTTATTATTTATTACTCACCATTTGATATCGTTACGCTGCAATAACACAAAGAGAAAAGGAAATACTTGGATGGTTAATCGAAGTAAAACTCCATTTCCTTAATTTTATTAGAAATAAAACAATCTCGCATACCTTACTAAAGCTTGTATATCAGTAGTCGATTTGACATCGCGTCAGTTGAATCGAGAAACTAAAAATCCACAAAACCCTTGACAGCTGCTTGATAAACAGTCGCAATAGCAAAAAAAGAAACACGCTTGAAAAATTCCCAAGCTTTCACCGTTAAATGGCCATCATGATCCTAGGTGCAATCTGAAGGGCAAACTTTAGAGACACTACACGTGCATAGCACTCGTCCTTCGTCGAGCAGCGGAAGCAAGGAAATCGGTGAAAGAGTAATTAGTTGCAAACCAACTGATATTACAGACGGACCTGCTGGGCCATTCCCTTTACACGTTCGTCCACCCCAAGGACCACGAAGACCTGACGAAGAACCTGACGCCGGACGAGATGCAGGGGATGGTGAGCTCGTCGACGCCTCAGATCACCGACGGGGCGAACGACAACTCGAATTCGTCGGAGGACTCCACGTCCACGAACAACGAGAGGAGATCGTTCAAGGAACAGAGGCGGAGTTTCGAGCTGAGGATGCTGCACCGTACCGCCTCGAAGCGCGAGCACACGCAGTACGAATGGTTCGAGATCTCCGGGATGCTGAGGCTAGCTGACGCGTGCAAAAATTCCGAGTCGAATGGCAACAGGACGAGACATCGAGGTAAAGTTGCGCGACGAGGAACGCTGTTTCCCCAGCTACCTCTCGAGTCAACCTTCCGGATATCAGTCGCGTCCTTGAGGCGTCGCGAGTTAGCTGCATCTCCAAGTCGCAAATCCCGAGTATACGAAACTGGTGCAAGGTCGTTTCTCCACTGGTCTATTTGTTTCCTGACAAAGGTTGCTGGAACCCAAGATTTCTTTCGCGTATCTGTCGAGAAAAGCGCCGTGGCAATGGAGTATATTGTAGTTTGCAGAAGAAATTGGCGAATGTTCCATCGTTGTACTTGTTTTTGTTTGTATGTATCCTCAGAGCAAGATAATATCGTAGAGTGATCGAGAACATCTCTTTTGGATGAATTACTTAGGTGACGAATTAAAGGTGCTCCGATCGGCAAGCAACTAATCACGTTGTTCGCGACGTAATCCATACAGTCTGTTGGATAGTTTGTTCTCGTTTATGCGCAATAAAAACGTCACACGGACACTAATGGTTGATTCGAGGCAGAGACCTACCGAATTTCTACCGATTCGAATGCGACCATGGGTCGTCGAAATCCTCTTTTATCACGACACATCGGGACCGGTAACGTTGGTTTTGAAACGGGTATCGCAAATATTTACCCTAGCCACGTATTTAAATTTAGCCCGTCGCCATCGTCGGCGAAAGGTGTAGGCGTAGTCGCAGAGCCGTTCAACCACGCGGATTCTTCGTTTTAATCCCGTGAATCTACGGATTAGATCGTACGAAATTCACTTTCAGCTGCACTGAAAGCACAAATCCGCCGATTCCAGTCCGCTACCTTTCACCTTTCGACGCTTCGTCATCGTTTTTTCTCCAATCTCACCGAGTTCCATCCAGGTGAGATTCTCGATCGAGACCTTCGAGTGGAAATCGCTTTACGAAAATGTCCGTTCAGTAGATCCATTGCGAGTAGTTCCATCGAGAGACGACTTTGGAATTAAAAACTGCAATTTCCTTCGAGAAGCCGCAATCGTGTCACAAATTGTACAATACGTTAGTGTAACTGAAACTTTCGAGATATCGAATAACGTAAAAGAAGAATTGCACGGCAGAATAAGCGTGATTCGATTGGAATGGAAGGAAAAGTATTAAGATCGTACCAATTGTTTTGCAGAAGTCAGTTCAACCAGCAATGACATCGTGTTCGTGGGTGTCGCACGGTTGCTGATGAGGCGACCCATCACCAAGATATCAATCATAGATGCAAATAAGGACGAGTACATTACTCGACATTTGGTAGATGGCAGGATAATTTACTGCGATCATAGGGTGTCAGTGGTGGCTGGTTACTTATCAGAGGAAGTCTCGGGTATGAGCGCCTTCGGTTTCATGCACAGAGACGATCGTATCTGGGCAATGGTTGCGCTACGTCAAAGTGAGTTCAAATGTTTTCCTTAGTCTTTGCTTCTTTTTCTTTCCCATATTCTTAATTATCGTGCCCTTTTGATGTCACCGATCTATACAATTTCCTAATCGTCCGAATAATTAATTCACAGTGTACGACCACGCGGAGACTTGTGGGTCATCGTGCTACAGGCTCACGTCAAAAACAGGAGAATCTATTTACTTACGCACTCATGGATATTTAGAAGTCGATAAGGACACGCAAATTGCAGTATCCCTTGTGTGCATAAATACATTAGTGTCGTAAGTTTCGAAATATATTTCTGGTAATACACCTTTTCTTCTCTGTGTGTTATTAAAAGTGGTGAATTGTTTTACAGAGAGGAGGAAGGGATCAAGCTGATGAAGCAAATGAAGAAGAGATTTTCAGCTACAATTTCTGAGACTATGAGAGCGATGATACAGAATGGAGACGATGCGTCACTCGACTTGGTAATCTAATTTATAACTTTGTGTATGAACAGCGTAAAATTCTGAAATAAAACTAAGAAAACACTGTTAAACGAAAGCAAATATCAAACGATCAATTACATTTCTAGAGTTTGGATTCGCAACAATCAAATTCGAAAAATAGTAGTATGGAGGATCCCTCGCAGCTGGAAGACGCTATTACTATTCTAGTTAGCGATTTATCGTCACCTATTTCGGAAGATCGTCTTCCTGCATCGCCAGTACCAAACGAACAATACGCGAAAGCTGCTATGATATCGCAACATTTACCTCCAGCTGTCGCTCAAGCTCGAAAACTGGGAATTGAGAAAATCGACCATTATCTAATGGTACAGGGCAAAGGAAGTCGAAATCAAAAGCAAGAATCGAAGACAAATAACAATAAACACACTGACTCCGACAGGCAAGAAAACTCGAGGTCGTCTGGAAAAACGACGATAACGTTACACGAAGTATCGAAACAGACGCCCAATCTACACGATAGTGCGCAAGATAATCAGAATTCGCCGCAAATTACCAATATAATCGCTACAAACGAGTCGACTGTTGAATCATGCATAAATACTCAACGAGATACAGGAGCGTCTCATCTTGAGATTTCTCAAAACGTTGATATTTTGAGTCCTGGTGTTGTGGTCAAGGAACCTATTACGACTGTTTCAAGTTCGCGTGCATTATGCGAAAATAATCCATGTAACATCAAAGTCGAGCCTAATGTGGACATTTATCGACAAGAACCTGTGATGGAGTATCTTGAAAATAACATAGTTGATAATAATGTTACTCCTAACACGAAAATCCATAAGCACTCGTTGAAAAGGATATACAGTCACGAAGATCTTAAGGCAAGTTGCAATAGAAAAAGACACAGTAATGTTTCTTATGCTTCATCGGATACGAACGACGAGCAACAAAACGTTTCGTACGTCGATTGCAAGCTTTTTGTTGGCGAGGAATTTTCCGAACTTTCGACGAACTTCAATCAATACAACGCCAATATGAATCCTCAGTCATTAAAGGTTGCGGAATCGCCGAATTCAAGTTTAAACGAGGCCATCGCTGATTATCAACAGGTGGATTCTAGTGTGCCGCTTATGCATCCAAATCCGGATGACGATCAATTTATCGACCTTCATGATTTAAAGGACGAACCTCTGCTGAGTCCAGGCCTGGACGCAAATCCAGGTACCGAACTCAGTACAGTAATCCTGCACTCATCTACAAGCAAAGTAAACAACCAAATTTTGTATATTGCGAAACAATGGGTGGTATTTTTATCCATTTACGGAATAATTGTAAATATCCTACCTATTTGAAATATTACGTTGCATACAAAAATTTGCTCATAAAATCTCATAATTCCTCGAATTAAAAAATACGCATAGATAATTGAATCTCTCTCTCCGATTTATCTTTTTAGTCTAATTTAATTTCAGTTCTTTTTATTAAGTTTCACAATAAACTTTAATAAGCGTTTGAAATTCTTTACAGATATTATAATGAAAATATTTGATGACCTAAGGCATGTACCGATTTTTGAAAGTAAGTACATGCATACATTAATCGTCTTATAGATCTTATTCGATATTTTAAATATTTATAAAATTTAATTTTAAATTATCTTTTTCAACGCTTTAGATACCTTCGATGAAACGACAGTACAACAACTAGCAAACAATAATGTAAGCGCAAAATATTAAGAGATTTTAATTCGATATATCAGGTGAATCGTTAATTATTATTATTATTCTTTGTAATAGGCAATCAATAACGAAATAAGAAGGAAGCATCTTCAACTTATGAATAGTATGGCATTACAAGAATCACAGCTCAATGTTTTAGCACGAGACCTGAAAAATCCAGCTTTGCAAGCAAAAAGAGTTAGTTTAACACCACTACAGGTATGGCCAACAAACATTTTTAATACAAATTTCTATAATGTATTTTATTTAAGAAACTTGAATATAATTGTTTATTTCAAATTTCAGGCAGAACACAATATGCAGAAACAAATGCTTGAAACTCTACAACAAGATCACATGCAAATAAACATAAAACATAATATTGGTGTATAAAAATTTATAAAACGAGGTGAAATACAAAGTTGGAATAATATTTCTAATCCTAAAAAGACAGTTCTTTAAAAGCAAAGAAGAAGTTCATAATGTTACAAAAGAACTGTCCTTAAGGAATATTCAATTGACGAAGATGTGCATGTCATTCCACACGTTAAATATTCCAGTGAAGTTTATTCCTCCGCCAATAATACCACGATAAAGTGGAAGGATATCTAACAACACCTACAAGAATATATCAAGATCGACCTTACCCTACGATTCAACAAAAGAAAGATAATACCAACTATCAAAGACATCTAGTGAAATATAGTGTCGGTTAAAAGAACTTCACCGTTCTGTTTTCAAACTGATAAAGGAAGAAATTTCGTAAGTAGAAAACGTACAAAATAAATAAGATGTATAGTTTACATCGTCTACATGCAGACTTTTTTAAAAGCGTACTATGAACATTTCGCATTGCCTGACGTTTGGCGCAAGTATAAATGAACATATATTTCGGTAACTGCTTACACAAAACACATACGTAAATTGTATTGTAAATGGTGGGCACGTTTTACATTTTTGAAGGTCTAATGTTGCGCAGTTTTCAAATTTTATCATAGCTAACTTGTATATAGCGTGAATCCAATTTTAAATGACCACGCTATTTATTTAGCCTTCAGGACCGTTTGTGCTCGGCTATTGTTGTCGGTCAAGAGTGAAAACTACTTCCATGTCGAATAGACCATGATATGTATATGTACATATATATCGGATGGATACAGCACCAGTTCTGTTTAAATCCTACTTGTAGGATGCCAATAATGACAAAAGAAAAGCATAACTATCGAAATTCGAATGAACTCGTACTAAAAGTAACTTGGTAGTACAAAATTTCTGTTTTGAACAAAAGAAATGTACTCCTGAAAAAAGGACATATTATAGAAAGAATATTAGATACGTAATCGTATCTAGTTTTTATCATTGTTATGTGAAAACACTAACAATAACATATTAACTATAAATGTTTCAAGTTCTATCGATTTCTTTTCCTTAAAACGATCTTTAAAATTGTGTGGAGTGCTTATTATTTCTCTGTGTATCTACATACGCACTATTTGTAACACAAGTATGCACTTTTAAGCATTTTACGCATTAATTCGTTATTTTTTTAAATTTTTTACTTCTTCGGAAAATATAGTAACAGAGAAAATCGTTGTCCTTTCACAAAGGAACACATTTTAAATTCGGTTTCATTATATACGTAAAATTATGGCGAGCTTTTGGACTTTACTGGCCTCAATATCCACCCAATATTATGTTACTTTATATTACCTTATTAATTATATTTAAGCTTTAGTACCTACTCAGAAGTAGCATGAAACTTCCATGATTGACTGATGTGTGATATTGTTAAAAACAGACATATTACCGATCATGATTTTTTTAAGCTACAAGTGACAAGACCATAAACAAGCATAATCAAGCAAATGAATCTGCGATTCAATGTAAAAAAAAATGTTAAATATACAGAATGGAATTGTGCACAGGAAAAATTATAGAGGCGCATACATTATGGACATATTCAAAACATATGAATAATAGATCTATATGTATATCATTTAGTTCCATTTTCCTATGTACAAGCATAAATAAGGCTGATAAACTGTAAATAAGAATTCCGAATGTCTCATCGATCGGTATTACCGATTAAGGAAATCACCGTTTTCTCTTTTTTTGTGAATTGTTCATCGTTCATTCATGTTGTACATCTATTTGCAACTCGTGTGCTATTTTCCAAATAAAGAGTTTTTCATGCTCCTGCGTACTGATACGAGTTACGATATCAGTAGGATTTAGAATTGTAGTTTACAAATGATGTTCTAATGTTCAAGCAGCCCCCTCACCCCTTTTAACGTAAATTCTTATTTTGAAACACGACGACAAAGCACTGTAAACATGATATTCTTCAAAGCAACAATATTCATGTGGATTCGAATTGAAAAAGATAATTCACATTATTTTATGAGCTTGATGACTTAGCAAGAGCTAATATAAATTATATATTTATTCTGACCGAGAATTATCTTTGAACGATGCTTTGTGTAAATGAGAATTATGAAATTACGAGAAAAGGGGGATTATCTGCGTATAGTTCTTATATATGTATACATCATGTTCATTGTAAAAATGATCGTTAACTCGTTTTTATGTCATTGACATCGATGTTAAGCGTATTGAGGTAGATCGTCACTCTATTTTTGTTTCATTCAATTAGAATTATAATATATAAATGTACAATATTAAGAAAGCTTGAGATATAAATTATGCTCATTTTTATGGTTAAGAGGATTCGACTATCCTTGCCTCATGATCGCTCGACGTTGATAAAGATCCAAACTTTTTTACGTACTATCATACTGTTAGTAAAGATATAAAATATGATCCCACGTGTAATCCACGTTATATTATGGGGGCGTTTAGTTAAGTGAATGGCAGACTTTTCAATTTGTCATGATCATTATAGTACAAACAGCAAGTTTAAAGTGTCTGTGTTTAGTGTCACTCCTGGTCTCTTAAATCTGTCAAACAAACTGTTCGTGTATTTTGTGATCTTTGGCGATGCATCTCGAGCTTAGCCACTGTGCTCATGTTTTGTATGTCTCAAAAGTATGCGTAGATATAACGTTTTTACAATTAATTGTTATTAAACCAGTTATAAATTGATCAAGATATGTAGTATCTATATCTTGTTAATTAAAAAAATTATGATATAAGTGATTTTCATGTGTTTCCTGGAGCCTCATAATAAGATAACAATACACAATTCGTAACTATTTGAATATTATTTATTGATGGCAGTGAAAAACGTGTAACATTTATCTAAGATGAAAGAAATTACAAAGATACCCATTCAACTAAAAATCAAAATTTCTGTCTGATCAGAAAATATGCTAGAAATGAACAAAACGTGACACAAACAGATGGCACTACAGAATTAGCTAAACGTTTAATCTTATAATACTGTAAATACTACCTTTATTATACTTTATACTCTGCTGTTTGCACATAAGTGATTTTTACGATTTCTTTCTGTAAGTTAACATACGCAAGCACAATTCAATATAATTGTGTACATCCTTCTTGTACATTTCTACACACTTATCTTTACAAGTAAAATGAAATCTTTCGAATCATTGTGCGGTCAAATTACAATATTAATTTTGCATCTGCATTCTGTGCATAAAGCAATTTTGAAAACTTTTATGTAAAGCGGTCGTCTCTTCGTAATCTTGTTTGTAAAAATGGAAACGAAAATATGAAAGAATTTTACCATGTGCTCGTTTTCCGTTTAAAAATTAAAAAAAAAAAAAAGAAAGAAACAAGAAACAAAAAAAAATGAAACTTTATGATGACAGTATTACGCTTTTGCGTAAGGTAACCGCATAGTAATATATTAATCATTACATTTTAGGAATACCGAAAACTAATAATTCAAGTTAAAATCTCCACCATGCAATATGTGAGTCGTGTTTTTATTGTCAGATATATTTTCATGCTTGCACAGATATACCTTCACAAGGGCTGGAAATATCGGTTCCTAATCCTTTTTATCATTTCAAATGAAATGAAATAAAAACGACACACATATTCGCATTCGTATTGCGTGTACAGAATGAATTATCGAGCAAGCATCTTTGTACAGCTATTTTAACTTTTAACCTCGGTGCTTTCGAAAACTTGTCGAACACTGTGTAAATTTCACCGTAGCTGTTAAGATACTGCGAATGTGATTCGCATTTTATGAGCTTCTTTGAAGAGAAATGCACCTTCGAGTTGGTTCGTGCTATACTTTGCAATTTAAACGAGAACATAATAAAATGACCAATGGGTTAATTGTTTAATTGCAATTATTGTATATTTTCGTATCTTTATTAAGTATTCACAAGATTTATACATACCCCGAATATTTTTGTATTAATTTTATATCCAATTTTTATGTACATATATTTATGCTCAGTTGGAATATGTTAATATCAGTAAATGATAACAATTGACTATATATTGTCATCAAAGCAAAGTATTCACAACTATCAGCAATTTGTAATATTGGAGGTGTATAGCTCTTCGTAGATCGCCAAAGAACGATAGAAAATATAACTGAATTCCGTTCCTCTGTTCTTCCAAACTGAGAAAAAGAATTGATATTACTGTGCACGATGAGGAGATTCATGCAGAAATTTATAAAAATGTTTACAGTCGCGTTGCTCAGAGCAGCACAGAAGTTGGAACGAAGGAATCTAAAAACGAGAGTTTGCCATGTATACAAACATTAATTTCGAGGGACTCGTTTTCCACTCTCTAATAAAACAAAAACCAAACGAAAAAATACAATGGATTATAATTAAAATGATTTTTTTTTTCTATGCGATTGCTACAAAAACCAGTCGATAAAATTATATTTTATAGATTGCGTTCTTTGCAGTAATCTTTTCTAATTTTTGTTTCTAAATATATTAAACATGAGTAAATGATAATAAAACATATATATATATATAGAAAAGCGTAAATAATGAAAGGAAAAAGGATAAATTCTTAATATGCAGAAATATTATAATGATTGGGATCATGTACACGTATAACTTGTGTCAAGACTGAATTATCAAGACTTCGTAGGAGGTGGAACATTTTTGTAAATAATACTGCCTGAAAGAAATATATGTAGAAATTATATGAAAATTACAAAGATTGCAACCCTCATTTAAATGTATTTTTCTCCTCGTGTCCTGTCTATTTCATAGAATCGATATGAGTAATTTAATTATTCCAATAATAAAAAGAAAAAAAAAAGAAAAACAAAAAATACAGTAAGATAATAAAATATTTAAAATTATGAGTTTATATTTATTACACAACAGGATCTTAAAATGATTGCAAGACTGACCGCCCTGCGAAGACAATATTACAGACCTTATCACGCTGAACACTATCACACAACTGACAGTATTTCTTCATATTCTTCTGAGCAGTGATCATTCTGCTGTTATTTTCTAATCATGTTATTTATTCGCATGAAATTCTGCTGCTTTTGAACATTCTTCTTCCCTTTTCCTTCTTTTCTCTTTTTCTTTTTTTGAGCATTCATTTAAGAGAAACAAATAAATCGTTCCGCTAAGCATATAGAATTCATTCGAATGACGAATATCGGAAAAGAACAACTGGCTAACGCTTCCAAGATATGTTTCGCGAACGAAAGAAGCGTGTAGTTCTTTTCAAGCAGATAAGTCAGTAAACAAGGCTTGTTGCCCGTTTATCAACTACGAGATAAAAAAAAAATCTTCGATCGATAACAAGGATTTATTCTTTTGGATCGCTACTAAAATTGCAACTATACCTTAATTTATAGATCGGTCGAGCGAAAGTTCGAATCGAATCCCCAATCGAATGTCTCGACGACAAAACATCGAAATGTTAAAATCGAGAGCAAGAACGATAATGCAGATTTCACTTTCCATTAATAGTCAACGAAAGCTTTTTGCCACAATTAAATTGACGTTTTAATCAAGTTTTTAAAGGTAACGGACATAAATGTAGTCAAAGTGGTTCATTTTTTTGCATCACGCACCTTTTTATTCTACTCGAGGATGCAATTTATGAAAAATTCAAGAGTAAGTAATAATGACTTATACACACGCGGATATTAATTTGTACCTGTATGAGAAAATAATCGGAAAGGCACGATACTCGAGGCGATCTCAATCAAAGGCACGTATAATTGATAGACGATGGTGCAGACAGATTCTCTTAGCAATGAGTAAGCACTGCATTTTGTCTCTCAATTTTTATTCAACATACTGTATAACCGAGCTGTTTAATACGTATACAGCGTGGATCAAATCCCAAGCACGTAATCGTATAAACGATACCCAACATGATTACATTTTTTTTACATTTATGGAAAAAGCAAAGAGATTCGAGAGAAATCAGTGAGAATTTTTGTTTACAGAAACGATAATCGTAGGATATTGGAAAAATTTCGTACGAGACTTATCATGAGACACACGATCGAACATTATAATAAGAATGGTACAAATTAATAATCGCGATTATTTTATGTACCTTTTCTTCCTTTTTTCCATAGAATATATAGATCGTCAATTCATTATTCGGTGCGTGCGATTTGATTCGTACTGCATGAAGATGTCTGCGAACCACTGCAACGCAGTACAATCGTTAATAATAATCGAGATTCAGAGAGGCCAATGTGCGTTTCGATCAATCGTCGTTTTGCGATTCGAATCATCCCAGAGGTCGCGAAATCGAATAGATCGTAAAACGTTAAGCCTTATCGTTTACAACGCAATCTATAATTAACGATTCCTTCGGAAAGAAAGATAGAAAAATATACGAGTCTCTAAATACGATACGATAATAATATCTCTTGGCGCGTTTGGAGATCGTTTCTTTAGAAAAACGATATTCTTTCGTTGCCACGATTTAAACGTAATTCGGAGTGAAAGCAAATTCGAAACGTTTTCACGGTTGAAATTAAAAATCGATCGGTCGACACGCGCACGACGAAATGACCACAAATCAAATAGTTCGCATTTTATTTTTAATTTTCAAATAAAGACGTTGGAACGATCCACACTATTGTCGTTTTTGACTCGTTCTACGTGTCGCTATACGGTTATCTTGGTCGAAGGATCGAAAGGTTAACGATTAATTCTTATCTGGTAGTAATTAGTGTACGTTATTCAAATATTAAAGACTTTTCACTCGGAATTCAAGTCGCCGCATCCCATCGTAATAACGTAGGAAAATAGAAAAGAAGAAACAGAAAAATGAAATAATATCGTAATTAATGAAATTGTTGACAGGTAACGATTGATTGATTCGTGCGTAAGTGGAAAGTGGGCAATGGATGAAAATGGCAAACGATCCAGATGTACGAATTATAAACAAAACGTGTTTGTTTGAAACAAGAGACGGCGTTGAATAATCGGTCCCGTCGTGACGCTTCCCGAAATTGCTCGATACATATAGATATACATATATATATATAGCTATACATACAGGTATGCACACACATATATATACATACATGTATATGTACGTAAATTGGGTGTTTGATTCGCGTTTATCATTTTTCTTTTATATTATCTACAGCTAAGGGCAGTATGTACACGGGACAAAGGAATGTGAGATTTATCTTTTCCTCCGTAGCCGCTATACGACAGGCCAGCAGTATAATCTATTCGATATAGATATCCTCTATCGGGAAAGCAGTCTCGATGAACTTCGTGTAGAACCGATGGAAAGCACGCCTACGAAAAAAACATTATACACTTTTATATTATACCGATCACCTTTTTCCAACGTCAGAAGTTTTAAACGAACATTGATTTTATATACCAGCATAGCATCTTCGATGATTAGAGAAATTTTAATTGCATAAAAATTCTCGAACAATAATTAGAAATTAACGTTAATTCGATTAAGAAATGCAAATGAAATTACGCATTACGATGAAAACAAATTCACAATAAGGAGATAAAATGATATGCATACCCGACAGCTTCAGCAACGGGCCTCGTGGATTCTTGACCAATGAACACGTGGCAAGCAAACCTCTGCAAGGTAGGGTGCTTCGTAATGAAGCCGAGGTAGCGATGATCACGAGGATGAAACGCGCAAAATGAGACGTTCTTAAGCGAGTAGAAATAGTCATGACAGGGTCCTTGATTTTTCTACAAAAATACAACGTATTATTTACTTGAAAAACAGACGTAAAGAACACATATATACGCATTATAAAAGAAAAAAGAAGTCATTAAGAACATTATGAAAATGTTCTTTAATATACCCGTGGTTTACTTCTATCGACCATTCGAAGACCTTGATCGGACACTTCCAAAATACAGCTTTGCGAAACAGGCGATTCTTGCGAACTTCCAACGATTCTTCGAACTGCTTGACAAACGACACCAGTACCTTTGTGCGCCAACGTCTCCACGGATCCCAAGTAACCTAGAAGATATCGTTCCCTCTTCACCTTCGGCGCCGAGGGATCAAAATCACTGTAATCCATGTCGACTGCGTAAGCAGAGGGGAAGATACCTTGACGACCGGTTCTCAGGTTTACTCCTTAAATCCAAACAAGGTACACGTGTTATATGTTAATCATTTTTAACAAGTTAATTATCGATGTTCAATTGTTTGACCAACAATTTTCGATTCTAACGTGATATGATAAAAAGGTTTGCCGAGCAATAATTTAAGAATAAAAATATAAAAATAAATATATCGTGATTTTTATTGGATTATTCAGGACAAATTGAATGAATATAGGAATCAAAAAACATTCGAACCTTCACACCATAGATCGTCAGCCTCTTTCTGAACGTAAATAGGATCACCGATTTCGAGATCGATTTCGTCGTGGTGTCTTGGCACAAATTTGTGCAACCCTCGATGTGTCGCTTCCAGTAGTTCCAATTGTGTAAATGGCACACCACCGCTTCCTTTGAAATGACATAGAAACAGATAAAATAAAAACTAAAGATAGTAACGAATCACGATATAGTAAGTAAATAAATTCTGACACACGAAGATAACGAAGGAGTAATGTTTTATTCATTTTTTTACGACAATAATAGATTATCGAATTAAAAGATAAAGCTCACCTGGTGTACTACTTGGTGAAACGGAATCCGTGTTCTGCAATGTGTTACAGGGTATCGGTGACACGCTTTTCGGCCCATTTTCCGGCGAATGAGCAGTGGAGTGGCCACTGTCAGTGGCCATTCGCTCGCTATCAGGTGAACTATCTTCATGACGAAGCCTCGAATGACATTTTCGTAAAACTAAATGCGGTCGATTGGAATTTGAACCAGTTGTTGCGTTCAATTCGTCTGCCAGGGACGACGACTGCATGTACATCTGACCGATAGGCAGAGCTGCAAAACCAAAATAATAAATAGTAAATGTTTATTAACGATGACTACCTTGCTTCAAAATAGCGAGGTACCTGAAACGTATGAATTTAACATGTTCGATGTACAAACAATCATTCGATACTTATAATTCGCTCAATGTATAATAGTACTATTCACCGCTCACAAGAAGTCTCCTAGAACGACACAGAGATAAAAGGGAATCTTGGTTTAACTCTACCTATTCCCGCCTTTCACGCTTCATTAACTGAATGTTTAGATTTTAGATTTTTGCCGACACAGGCTGACATAGGATTACGAATTCCCATATTTATCGAGATCTGGATATACCAGCTATGGAAAGGGTAATCTCACTTCCATTATGTTTACACTTATATTCAGTATATATTCTCATTGTATCAACAATACGATGGATTAGCACTGGATTTTCGCACATCTCTTTTGATCTTATTACTCTCTTTGTCACTCAACTTAAATTCCATACTGACCAATTAGACCTGCATTCCTGCCAAATGTCTTCGAGTCAGCGGTGCACAGTACTTACAGTAGAAATGGAACTGATCGTGACCATCGTAATAGCCAGAGGTGAACAAGTCTCGATCAGATGTACGGGCCTCGAACAAGTGTTGTGACGTAAGTTAGATGTCATTATGGATTTTCTTTCGTTGCGGTCGTCGATTCTGCGGTTAAAAAAGTGATATCGTCAAGATCGGTGAATAAAGGTAGACGATGAGAAACGCGTAAAATATGGCTGATTCGCGACAAATATTATGTTGCATACTTAGGATCGCTTTGTTAACCATGGTGTTACAGCATAATACCCTTCTTTTTATTAACCATTTCTTTCTCAAAAATACCGAAACGTCGTCATCAATGATGACTCATCGCCTATCCTTTCATCCCGTGAAGCAACGGAAATATGGAAGTGAAAAGGAAACTAGATTATCTATGATGAACTATCGCCGCTACTACACAGTTCTACATTGCTTAAGTCGGCTTTGGTTACCGATTAATATGAAATCTAAAGAGGTAAACGAGGTTTGATGATTTTCAAATATGTTATAAAGGATGATCTTTTGAACATTTACAATATTACGATATTAATAATATAATTCTCTTACATTTCTTGGTTTTAGGGATTTCCGGCAATCTCCGACGTCTGCGCTCGTTGTTGCCGCTTCCAGGACGATTCGAGGGCACATGTTCCGGTGTTGGCCAGGAACTCAGACTCGACCAGGAATCTCCAACATCGCTGACTACGCTATCTCTACCACCGTTACGGGATACGGTAGTGCTACCTCCACCAGGACCCGGTCCACCGACGCCTGCCGATCGACCCCTGCTGCTCAGTCCACCGAACAAGCTAATGTCACCCAAGGGTAGTCGTGTAGTGAGCTAAGCTACCTTTCACCATGCCATTTAAAGTGTGTAGATTTTACTTGTTTTCTTTTTTAATTTTTCCCAAGTGCCACTGATAAATTGTCACAATTGAGAACGGATCACAAATCTTAATCCCCTACACAAGCACCATTACACTCGTATCTTTGCACACTTTTATCTTTTATATCCGATCGATGTTGCGATTGATCGATCGGCATTCTTTTTCTCTTTTTCTTTTTTTTTTTTTTGTTTCTTATTTGTCAGTTGATACACACGCTTTGAGATCGCATCGCGTCTACCAGATGTAATGTAATCTGTTCTCAATGTTTCAACAAAAAGGGGGATTCACTTCTTCTGAAGATGCAAGAGGGTACACACATGTCACAGAAACACATAACACAATTTACTATCCTATCGATGTGCAAACTTCTTTTTATCATAATGCATTTCTAAAATTGAAAGAACATCGATATCTTTTCCTTTCTTATTTTTTTTTTTTTTTCTTCTTTTAGAAAAGATACGAAGCGCTTAAAAATACTCATAACCTTGTAAATCTATAAAGGGGACTTGATTGTAAACGTTTGAATTAATAGCAAAACGGATGCTTCGTTCTCGCATGCAGGGATTACAGAAAGTTGAACTCAAAATGAGCTTATGATAGATGCAGGACTAAATCTGTATTTTCAAAAGTTGAAAACGAATTACTTAACATCTCCATTGCAATCTACGTTAACCTGATTATAAAATATAGGAAAAAATGAAATAAAAGCTGCACGATTCTAAAGAAAATATAATAATTCTTTGATACATCTAACAAAACTATATTTTCAGGCGAAAGAAGAAGTGATGTCCACTTACGATGTTACCAACCTAAAGTCGCTGTCAACTACGATGGAACAGTTGTGATCAAGATCTTCGCTATCGTCCCCGGAAGTGTGTCCACTCTGATTACCATGCCGATGAATGGCCACTACTTCTTCATCTTCGGAATCGCCGACGACTCCGTCGCAAGATCTTTCGACTTCCGCGTCGCTATCCTGCGACGAGGTCGGCGAATCATCTATCATCACATCGTGAACGAGCCTGTTTTCAATGACAACAATAAGCAGGATTAATCATTTAAACTTCGATCGTTTAATACTTAAAAATGTCAATGGTAAAATGGCAGTAATTAAATGTTACCTGAAAATGTCCTTATTGAGTATCGGCAGGGGTTTTCGTTCTAAATTCAGAATGGATCGTAGAAACAAATACTGAGCCATGGAGGAGTTCATAATGCGAAATTAAGAAATTAAAGAAGAACGAAAACGATTTTAAGGAAATGTAATACCAGCAGGGCCTGCGTCTGTAAATTCTATTTCTGTACGTATCAAAGGATTGATTATACAATTAAATTAATTTCGCGCTATGTAAATGAACGTCACTCCTTTTGCGTTGATCCTTTACACTGTAGTTCGATGCTTTGTAACGTGAAAATTATATTCTTCTTCTACGATAACTTGTTCACTTTCATTTTCAGGAAGCAAATTAGATCTCATACAAGTCAATAAATGTCAGTACCGATTGAGATTTTGTACCGGAATTAATGTATTGTGCTTTGGTGCATCTTCTGCTAAGGCATTATCCATTTAAAAATCAAGGGACTCAAAGTTAATAGTTTGGAACTTTCCGAGAATACCTCATCACTGCTAAGGTTCACTCGAGTGTTATTAACCAACAGGTAAACAACTGCTTTATCTTAATTTTATGTTTTGCGATATACATACATATCTTCTATACGTTTCAATGTCCATACCATCCAAAAGTTATATGGAAAATTGCATTCTATTTTTCTGAAAAATAGAACGACGATTTATAAGTTGAATTATTTGATATTACGACGAAAACAAAGAGTCATTATAAATCAATCTCTATTTACAAACTTCAAAAGTTATAAACAATTCGAGGTTACAAAGAAATGGGGACGAAAGATTAGATAATTAATGATAAAAACTGAGACGCGACTTCGGTCCATTATCCACATCCAGCGTGTGCTTGTTTTGTTTAAAAGGCAAGTAACGAAGATTGACAGCTAAAGTGGGAATGATTTCGCGTACACGACAGACTCCTATCGATTTTATTTTCTTCTTTTTTAACGTTGCATCGGGTATCATCGACTATAAGTAAATAAAATTGTCACGCACGCATTGCGTTTCTGACGTATGATCGATTGTTTGCTAAAATACCATTAAACTTAATGACAAAATAAATTCTTGGAATAATCGTAAAAATAAATTCTTAATTCGTTATTATTTTATGACCAACATAGAAAAATATATTCGTACTTCGAGAAAAAAATCACTGGATAAAATAATACATCAAAATCAAGATATAAAATAATAATCTGATTTTATTGTAATACTAATCAAAAATAATATTAAACTGCATAGCTTATTCGATAATTTTTGTTGAAGATGATAATATTTTGAAAGTACTCTATATATATCGCATTCTTCTCAACTGAATTTATTTTACATAGATGGAATAGCATCGACCGCGCCTTCACTGTGTATCTTTTTGATGCACCTATGCCTTACATCTCTAATCTCCTCCTGAATATGGAATTTGTCGAATCGTAGTGCTGTTAAAGTCTCAACGAGACTCGATTAACACGAGCTAAATTAATCAGAAAATCCAAAAGAAAATCTCAAAAACGCGATGACGTTATTTCACAATGGGTTGAAATCACACGTAACTTCATGGATTAATAAAAAAAAAACAAGCAGATATACCGACAGGAAAAAGTAACTGTGCGATCAGTCGTTAAACCAACAGGATCATTTTCTCGACGCAATCGAATCAAGCTAATTTACGATGCATCAGTTGCGACTGTTGATATATAATATCATCGTACACGTTCATTCACATCGAATATTGCGAATAAATTGATTTTGCAAAAACGTAGTTGCGATGTGTAAAATTTCATACGACTCGTTTCTAGAAAAATACGATCTAACGGAAGCCCTATTACAGTTTCGATATCGCAACCCTCATTCGAGGAGGTTCGTTTACGTCAAAGTGCGACCCCATTCAGGCATTGTATCAGAAGGCAACTCGTTCAAGAAAGATGTACATTCACAGCGAAACGAAAAGGAAAGAGATGATATACAGACACCGAAACACGGTGTCCCATTAACGTATCACCGACATCGGTAATGTTCCACATTACCAGCCCGACCAACGAATCGTCCTCGAACGTCAATTAACACCACACGTTGCACGATTCCAACGAACGTCTCTATCCTGAAGACCATACGCGAACGCGTGTACTCACGTGTAATTGGAAAGTGGTGCCTTGAGATGTTGCGGAAGTTTCTCGAAGTAGTGCCGAAATTCCTCAAATTCGGTGTCGGCCATTCTGGGGTATCCAGCGAAAAAGACACGGCGTGGGGTCGGTCCTGAAGGCGGCCGTGACGGCCTGGAGGAGAGCTGCTCGTCGACCCCCGGAAAAGCGTTAGGGCCAAGATGTCGCTGATGTTGGGGGACGACGTTGCTCGAGCATCACCGCTTCGACGCCACTAGCGGCGCCCTATTGATTCCTGCGTGGTGAGCGTCGCGCACACCCCCGCGTGCACTCGATGATTTTCCATCAACCACGGCAAGAAATCGAACGGGAGAAGCCAACCGGCCGTACCGAGGCCGAAACGCATTCGCAAGCCGCACTTGCACCATTTAATATTTCAATCCGATCGCCACGACTACCCTGCGACCCCGAAACGTCCAGAACCGAAAATATCCACACCGTTTATTGGGATCTAAGCAGCAAGTTTTACACGCCGGAGTAGCAGGGTAAACTTATTCCTTTGACGCGAAGGAACGGATGAATCGGTTTACTCGTGTTAACGAGTAACCTTCTAAATGGAGATAAAGAGAGAGAGAGGGAGGATCCCTTTATATCGTTTAGTTAAATTGTTAGCTTGACCTTTGGATAGCCAAAGATGAGGCCAGCAATCGGGAACATTTATTTTTCATATCGGCACGAAGGATATGTATAATAAAATAACGATCCCCGCAAGGAAACATTCTGTGTGCCCTACATTCGAATACTTATTCCAATACTCCTAAATATTGTATCTGTACACATATATCGGAGATATGTTTCACGATATAGGGTAGAGAAGTATAAAGTTAACGAGAGTTGTGGAAGGGGGACGGTAGTTAATACGGACGACCCAAGGAGAGTAATTAATGCCGGTTAATCGAGTTAAAGAAGTTGCGAGCGCTTAAAGTTTAAGGAGATTCAGCTTGTATACGGTTCAGGTCACGACCTTGTATTTCTTTGCCATTTCCCGAATCAGGATCCTAGCTGGTTTTGGTTACTTGATTATGTAAAATACATCAACAAAGGAACAGCATGCTAATTTGCACTGGATCTGCGCCAAAATTAAATTGCTCGGTGAATCGAGCTATACCGATCACCGTTTGCAACAGCATCATTTTCAGTCTATTTCCCACGGATGAAATATATCTTTTACCTTTATTCTTCATTTTCATTCGTCCTCCTCTGCAGCTAAAAAGCTTTCTTTGAATCAGTGCTCCACTCACTCGTGCTAAGAGCGCGCACCAAGAAGATCTCCTTATCTACAAACATCGAATACCCATCGCCTTGTTCTTAGTTCCCTATTTTTCGTATTAATCGATTAAATCGCTTGAAGAGGCCGATTTGTATCAAGACTTCGATGGAAGATTTAAAGAAGAAAGTAGAAACTTGATTTAACCTGAAAACTCAAATTAGCCGGAAATGTACTTAAAAAGAACGCATCTTGTTGATCTCGAAAGGGACAGAGTTATATATTTCGTGTAATAAAATTTCTATCATCTCGTTGTTAAACGTATAGAGGTTGTAGATTCCGTCATTCGTGAAATCGAAGAAACGATACTTAATAAAATTTTGGTATCCACGATGAAATTGAACAATTATAAAATATCATAAAAATATGAAGAAAGTATGAATTCTTTAAGAAAATCTATAGGTTTAATATAAATTAATTTATACCTGAATTGGAAGCCAATTAAAAGCTTGGCAATATCCGATAATCGAAAATAACTACGAGACCTAATGAAACATGTATATATGACTCGCTAACCTTTCATAGAAACCGAGATTTCGGTCGTCACTTGCCACTAAAAAAAGAAGAAAGGAGGTATATCGATCAATTTAATCTATTTGCTTGGAAAACGAGTTACTGTATTTATATCGCGAAAATTTCGCTAAAGCCTTTGAAGAGAATTTTCTTCTCTATGCAGACGCCAAATTTATATACTATCGCTCAATGATATCTCGACTTTAAGTCATTCGCAATACAATAGAAGCAAATTACGAATATTGAACTTAGCGCTCAAAGGACTAGTTGAATAGGAGATATCATGTTTTGTAGAATCTCTATGAATAGGAAGCGAATTTCACTATGCGGGTGATGAGGGGCGATGTAAAATCACCAAGACGAATTAAAATGTTTCTCTTTAGAAAAAGAAATATTCAACGTTCCTCTAAAATTCTGTAGAATCTTATATCTTTTCCGTGTTAACAAACGACACTTTATAAAAATAATAACGTACGATCTCGACATCTTATAAACGAATATAATATCGATGATAATACGGTTAAATTAATCGTGAATTAATGAAACTTGGCCATTTATTCGACATACTTCCGGAAAAATATCTAAAAACGCATTTTTGAGGTGGAAAACGATTTAGCGACTGGCACGCGTAACGATAAACGGAAGAGTCTGACCGCAGATCGAACGATACTCTCAATTCTCTTAATGCCACAGGAACGTTCGGTATAATTCAGCAAGGGTGGTAGCTGATAGTGGTAAGTGATGGACATTGGTAATGTGCTGCATCTGCTTTGCCACGAGGCGAAGAAACGTCCTCGGGCGTTCGAGCTTTTATTAAACACCCCCTTTGTTCCGTGAGAAAGAAACACAAAAGCAGGAACGATTGCTTCGTTGAAGAAAACGAAGAAAAGAATTAAATACTCACAGAAGACGGCACCCTTCGAAAAACACTTGCTTATCTAAAATCGCGGTCTCCATTTACCAAGGTACTGCTTCTGTTTTTAAATAAACATCGAGGGTATAATGAATTACATAAGATGTTGTCATATGTTGATTATATGTCAAGCCTAACTCGTGACACGATTATTTCAGACAGGAGAAAAAGGAAGCGGAAGAAAATCTGAATCGGAATTATCACTGCGAGAACGAAGTCCAGGCCGAAAGGAATTATCACGAAGCACCGAACAAATCCAAAGTAATCATGACACCGGCAAATCAATGGTAGTCGGATTCGTGTCTTTTCCATGGTAGACTAATTTCACTTGGCCCAGAAACCCGAAGAATAAACGCTTCGTCACGTTGCTCGAGTGGAAAGAAAGAAATGTTTGAGAATGGCGAAGAGGGGTACCAAAAAAATTAGCTCCGTCTGGAAGACCTTGCAATCTCCTCTCCCGTTCATCGCCGCCAGTTCTTGCACCACCCACGTTTCGTGGACTCCAGTGACGTCACACGGAATACATTCTGCAATCGGCACAGTTACTGTTAAATGGGGTGAGCCAACACTCCTCTTCAACCCCATGAAAAGTCTTATCCGACCAATGGGGAAACTTGGTACTACTGTGCGCCGACCAATCGCGAACAGATCGTCATTGAGAAGGACGCGTGCACGGAGGGGACCGAGGTCTTAAGAAGAGCAGAAGACTCTTGTACTAGGACACTGTTGCTCGTGGTCCTTGAAGGGCCATCGTTGAACTTCCAAAGATTACCAATTTCGTCGAGAAGCTGTGGTTGTGTTGTCTCGGTAAAAAATTTCTATAGAAGTATCTTTATCGTTCGATTGAGTTTTTCGTCGGCAAAAAGTATAACTTAAAAGTAAAGAAAGACCGATTTGAGAAATCGTAAAGTCTTTTTTATCTTCGAATCGAGATCGTTATGAGTGGCTCTGGGAAAGGTCTCCTCGGGGTGTGGCTATACAGAAGAGGCGAACACTGGGCGATTAAAGAAGGAAGTCCAATACATAAATCGAGCGATGTGCGTTAATTTTGGAATTAGTGCAAAGTGTAGAACATTTTTTTTTTCACTACTATTCTATTATCCTTTGTGAAATCTGTTGTTTCATTTCATCTTTAACGTTTCTTCTTCTACGTATCACATCTCCGCGATATTATTTAGTTGAAATAGTATAGAAGAGATTTAAAAAAATTAAATTAAAGGGTTCGATATATCGTAATAGTTCGATGTAACACGTAGATATGTTCTTTCATTCATTCAGATCCCCATGGTCGAACGCAAACCAAACAACGACAATAAAAATTCTGTAGTTTTCTCGTTAAAAAATCAAGTCGGCGGCTTAGCACGAGCGTTGCAAGTCTTTCAGGTATGATATTTAACGAAAATCAAAGTATCTATAGCATTCGTTAAATACATTTCATTGTGTTGCATAACAATGGTCTAATATATTTTATTACGTTAGAATACACTAAAACTTATAATAAAATTTACAATAAAATTTACAATAAAGGATCTAGGTGTGAATGTCATTCATATCGAATCGCGGAAATCGTTGCGTCGTGATTCTGAATTCGAAATTCTTGTCGATGTTGAATGCGATTCGATAAAAATGGAACAATTAACAAGGATGTTGAGTCGAGAAGTGGCTGCAATTAATTTGGCACAATACGAACAAATGGGAAGTATTCCTCATGCTCCATTGCTATCAGCAGCTCAAAGTTTTGGTAAGTTCTTACCCTTTACCCACGCTATTCAAATTCTCCTTTTTATAGAAATATTGCTCCAAACTGTTTAAATACCGTTAACCCTTTTAATACGTTTGAAATTTAAACGATCGTGAACGATAATTAATTCGACACTTTTAGGGTTTCAAAGATCCGGTCTATCGCAAACGCCGTGTACAATTTGCTGATATCGCGAACAATTACAGATAGTACGTAAAATTTCAATGAATTTATTATAAAAAAAAAAAGAAAACGATTATCAACTGTGATATAAAAAAGACTGCTTGGATTAATTAATAATCTTTCAGCGGCCAACCGATTCCTCGTGTTCAATACACGTCAGAAGAGATCAGAACATGGTTTGTAAATTCATTTTAATTTATTCTGGTCCTTTTCGAAGACATATAAATAAATATCTTAACAATCGGATAAACATTTAGTAGAAATAAATAGGTTTATTGTATAGAATCTCAGTAGAACTTTTGCTCGTAACGAGAAATCTTCGCACGTGCTTCAACAAATATGAAGGCAATTTATGATGAAAAAGAGGCCATTCTTTCGATATCTTCTGGAGATTTTCCTTCAATTACGAGACAGTATCCTAGTTCTGCCAATATAACAGGAAAAGTTTCTATCCTTCGTCTTCGCGACGTATGAAGAAGCCAAGATTGACTTGCGCTGAATGCACTCCTTAATTGTCCTTATTTAATTTATCCTCGCGATCTTCGAGAAACTTTCCTAATACAATTTTCACTGGATATGTATAAAATAAGTGCGGATAAATAATCTAGTTTATTTGATACCTACGTAACATAATCGAAAATAAGAAAGTAGTAGTATCAAATACCAGCATCAACAATATTCATAAATAATTTTCATAACTTAATACTTTTGGATTTTATCTATGAATAACGCTCGATTATTATAGGGGAACCGTTTTCCGTGAATTGCATCAGCTTTATCAGAAACATGCTTGCAACGAGTATTTAGAGAATTGGCCAAAACTGGTGAAATACTGCGGCTATAGGTAACTATTTTCCTGAGACTTAAATTAAATCGTATTAAAGCTAATTGATATGATATTTCACACTTAATCGATAGAGAGAATAACATACCACAATTGCAAGACGTAAATGTTTTCTTGAAACGTAAGTATACAGCCAAATGTAATACATTTATTGCTAAAAATCATTCACAAAATAGAGAACAAATATAATTTACTTATGAAACTATTAGGAACAACTGGGTTCCAACTTCGTCCGGTAGCAGGTTATCTTTCACCGAGAGATTTTTTAGCTGGCCTTGCTTTTCGAGTATTTCACTGCACGCAATATATTCGACATTCATCCGACCCTTTTTACACACCTGAACCGTGAGTAATTTAAAAAAAAGAAAAAGCAGAAATAATACGCGTAAGAACAAAAATAAATAAATATATATTTAACATAAAAAAAGATATAAGAAAATTAAGAAGAACTTATAATGTATATATATTCACCTTAAGTTCTCGAATCGTTTATAGGGACTGCTGTCATGAATTGTTAGGACATATGCCGCTTCTAGCGAATCCAAGTTTCGCTCAATTCTCTCAGGAACTTGGACTCGCCTCTCTTGGAGCTTCAGACGAGGACATCAATAAATTGGCAACTGTAAGTGTTTCATGCTTGAAGAAGCAGTTCATTAGTCATATCAAATATTTGCAAAAGCTCATTTCACGACTAGAAAGAGAATACTATTATAGATACTATTTATATCGAGTTTGCTTTTTCTTTTCCTTTATTTTTATTTCTAGCTGTATTTCTTTACGGTGGAATTTGGATTATGCAAGCAAGATGGCATACTACGCGTTTACGGGGCTGGTTTATTGTCTTCCGTCGCTGAACTAAAACACGCAGTTTCCGTTCCCGAGAAAACATTTCGATTTGACCCGGAAGTAACTTGCAAGCAAGAATGCATCATTACTGCGTTTCAAAATGCATACTACTATACAGACAGTTTTGAAGAAGCAAAAGAAAAAATGCGGTATATTTATGCATAGTTCATTCTTATAGAATTATTAAAGATTAGATTGCCGTAAATTTTAGTGCAATGAACAAAAGAAGAAAAATTGAAGAAAATTTCAATTTCCTGATTTTAGGGCATTTGCAAACCAAATACAACGTCCATTCGGATTACGCTATAACCCGTATACACAATCGGTGGAAGTATTAACAGACGCTCAAAAAATTACTGCGGTGGTTAGTGAACTTAGAGGTGACCTCTGTATTGTTTCAAATGCCCTTAAGAAAATACACGAGCAGGATGATACAGTGGACGTTGAGAGGATAACCAGCCTTTTAACTCAAGGTATCGAATTACCTCAAGATACCTCATCTTCCGATAGTGATATCGATAAGAGTCCTAATGTTGAGACACCTCAAAATCCAATAGAAAATTAGAATAAAATATATGCTTCCAATGGTAATATAATCAGCACACGAGATTAAATTTTTTTTATAGACAATTAAAATTTTATGTATGCTGTAAATTGTTGTTAATTCAAAAATATTATTTCTGAAAACGTAGTCTACAAATAGAATTATTAGAATAAAAAATTAATATTCCAATGAATTGAATGCAAATTATATATAGATTATAGTTTAAAATTATGGAATAATNATAATTATATAAAATTACAGTAATTAAAAACAAATATATTAATATATTTATTTACATCGTACATTTTACACGTAAATAACATTACGCCAAGAAACACTCCTGATTTTCACTAATAGATTTTACAACATTCTAGTATAACGATAGATTTTTTTGACAATACGACACTACTTTTTTCGAGTGAATGACAATATAGATTATAAGACATGTAGTATTATCGAATTTTGAAAACTACTATCATTTTACACTCTATTTGTGACAAATACGTATCAACGATCGGTAAGTAAAATTTAAAAATTTATATTTTATTTTCTGTATTTGTTAAACGCTAAAAAATGAAAGTTATATTTAACGTATTAATTTCATATATTACGTAATTTGTATGCGTATAAATATATGAATTAAACATCATACTTTAGGAACTGTTTCTATGAGCAAAATAACTGTAGTACGTTCTAGATAGATTCGTACTTCGACACACCTGTTTCATCTGTTGCGTTCATATTTAGTTGCATGCAATCGAAGGTTTAAAAAGGTTATCAAAAAGTTAACTTTGTTAATAAAATACGAACAGGAAAATGTATTCAGAAAATTTTAAGTGTATTTACATTTGACATAAATAATTCTGCTAATAATTTGGCAGTATATTTTAACAAATGTTGAATAAAGAAAAAGGTATCTGTCAAATGAATAAAATAATACTTAATTATCGAAATGATTAATCGAGCGAACATTCCTTAAGAAATACAATGTTATACCTTCCACTACCGGAAGGTAATATATGAGCCAAAAGTATTTGAATATACGCGTTTTCTTAATAACCATATTTTAAACACGTTTGTATATTAATATGGCACAAATACAAACTTCGAGCGCGGATGGGCTGCCAAAGCATTTTGTTACCGCTATGCGTACACTTTTTGATATAATGGATGATCAAAATACAGGCTTTGTCAAATTTTCTGATATTGAAGGCAGATGGCAAGATGATGGAACACAAGGTCTTCCAAAAGGTGTTTTAGATAGCCTTAAAAAAGTCACACCACCTAATGGATTGTTGTCTTTTGAAAGGTTTTGTACAGGACTCAAGATATGTTTATTACAAGTTCAAACAGAGACTGACTCTAAAAAACATGATGGTCAACCAAACAGACCACCATCTGCTCCAATACTTATACCTGATGAGCAAAATAAAACAACATGGACATCTCCAAATACAGCAACTATTAGACCAAATAATGCTATATCTCAACAACGTACTTTAAGTATGCCACAATTACTAGCTGGTCGGAAAGATGTTAATCACACACACTTAGAATTAATGGATGGTAGAGGTGGACCTGAATTAAAATTAAATAAAGCGTATGGACCTCCAAAACCTCCAAGAATGGGTGCTGCATTAGAAGCTAGAACTATTAATTCAGATAGAAATTTTGATAAATCTGAAATACGAACTGTATTACAAAATTGGCAAATGGGTTTGTTGATGAATGATGATAAAACTGTAGAAAAGAGACAATTACCAACAGTGAATTATAGATCTGACACTAGAACATTATTAAGACCAACTAGAGTATTGGGTGATGGTAAAGCAGTTGATTTACAAAATAATCAAGTTGGTTTACAGCCTAAAAAACCATTAAACAGACGCAGAGAACCAAGGCGTCACACGTTGCAGAATGGTATTGATTACAATATGGTAAAGATATTCTTCTCTAGGATTCCCAACTAACCATTGGTGATTGGTTTTGGGTATGCATGAAATTTAGTGATTATTAACATGTAGATAATAATATTTATGCTAAATATCAGCTTAGTATATTGTATACTTATATAACATACCATTAGAATACATAGTTGGGAAGCCTGTGTCTTAATTATTAACAATAGTAGCTATTTAATAATTTTCTTCTTTAGATGAAAAGAATGAAACAAATTGAACAAGAAAAAGACGTATTACTTCAAGGACTAGCTGCAGTTGATAAAGCTAGAGAATGGTATTTAAAACAGATCTCTTCTACTCAGGAAAAAATCAAACATCTTGGGCGTATGGGATCTCATGTGGTATTAATTATTTTTCTATTATCTAATAAAATTATCTAAAATATTTTATTTACTTGTGTATTTTTATTTAGGAACAATGGACAGAAGCACAACAAGAACGTTTGGAGTTACAACGTGCTCGAGTATTAGAAGTGAACAGACACTTAGCTGCATTAATAAGTAGTTGGGAACGTGGTGGACTTCCTCTTCATATGAATCTTGCTTTTCTTAGTACTCCTACATCAACCCAACTACAACAGGATATATTGTCTAGGTTAAAGCAACAAAATCACAGACTAACAGAGGTAAATTAAATAAATAAGTATGCATAATTAATATTACACTTGGTTCATTTAAAATGATTAAAATTTAGGAAGTCAGTAAAAAAAGTCAACGAATAGCAATACTTGAACAAGAAAAGGATAACTTGGTACGAGAATTGTACAATAGACAAAGTAATATGGTTCAATCTAGAAGGGCAACAATGATTCATGAACAACATGATCAAACATTCATGTAAGGTACTAACAATTATCATTTTAATATTTTCATGTATAAAAAGATATTATATTTTACATAAATATTGCCGTTTTAGAATATAAATAACGAAGAAGACATTCCATTGAAGATATAATGAATTATATGCAAAGCATCAACATAACAAAACACACATATATTAAGAAAAATAATTAAAATCGTTGTTATATTTAAACTTCAATTGTATGTATAAAGTATTTGTGAAATATTCTCAGTACTGACATTCAAGTGTAGTTATACATTGTAAATGAAGTCTTAAAAATCTTTTAATCCGTCCAAGAATCGAGAGATAATGGTTTTTTCTAATAAATTATTATTATATTAATAAATCGCCTTGTTCCAATTTTTTATTCTCTTGTGATACCATAATCTCGAGTTATTTATAAAATTAAATAAGTTCATTGTATATTTTTGAAATTGATTAAATGACTTATCTTATAAACAAAAATTCTTACAAAAAACTGAAGAATTATGCACGTCTCGCAATGTAAACTACATCTACTTCCGGAATTATAATTGTGCGTGTCAAATGTTATCGAACTTTAAAATGTGATAACAGTATGCTTCCTTAATAGATCACTTAACGTTATAATTTATGCCAAAATTATTCTAAAAATAAAAAATGGGTATTCCTTTTTTAAAATTACGGTAAAAATACCACGTTGAAAAAATATGATAAGTGTTTAGAAAATTAATGCCTATTTACATTTTGTTTCAAGTATAAGAGACATTTTAGTTAGAAAAACGGAAGGTATAAGTAATAACGTTCTGTGCCGACCATGTGGTCTATTTAAGAAAATATGTGCCGAATCGTTCCATAAATTCCAAATCGTATAAATTTTCAAGATTTATTAGTATTTTCTTTAAAATAGTATGTGGGTAGATAAATAACCGATGTTACTAACAAAAGCTTGTAATAAATTTGATAAAAGTAACAAATTAAAAATTAATCGAAGAGAAATAATTAACAGAAATAATAATTAATATTAGTAAAACGAATGAAATTATAAATCTATGCAAGCGGTTAGAAATACGTCATCATATAGTCAACGGTTGATTTTACACCCCACGCATGGTTCCTTAGTTCAGTAGAGACTGGTGGGTATACTAGCTAAGCGCGTTAGTCCGCATTTAGTTAATAGTCGTAAAGAGGCAGTTGTCTCCAACTGTCTGGAGTTGGCTGTTCAGTTCGGTCGACGCGTTCAGCGAGTATAGTTGCTGATTGACAATCACAAGAAACGTTGCACCGGAACACGAATTTTATCCTCGCGATAGTGAATGTGTAAAGAACCCCCTTTCAACAAACGACCTTTAACCCCACCGAGTTCAAGCAATAGCCTAGTCGCAGGCGCTGGTCGTCGATCTCTGTATTCTGACATCTCTATAATTATCTGGATTATCATTATCGGAATATTTCTTCTTCGGATTTTGTGCGAGCTTTAAGCCCATCATGCTACCAAGATTGGTATTACCAATAATTCTGCTACTCACTATTATAGGTATGAATACGTTCTTTGCGTTTCATACGTTCCCCGTTATAACATAAAATATATTATATATATTTTGTAAAATAACACGATGTATTTATAAAGTGGTATGATGTACGATTATAAAAATTTATCGCGTTTTTTAAATTACTAAAATTTTCACGCCGATTACACATCACAGAATCACATTACCATATATCGTAAACGGGATATTGATTTCTCGATCATCTAAGTTTACCCTTTTTTCAATTTAATCGTCGTATTATCAGTTATATTTTTACAATGCGTATTACTTATTTTTCCCTACGCGTATTTTCATTAATTTCTCACGATATTAAAATAAAAATATCATGTTCAAAAATTGTTATATTTATAAGTTATGAAGATTTTATTGCAAGATTGTGGAAAAATTATACTCAAGGAGGTATTATTATAGTTCCCATAAACAACGTTATTATAAATGATAGTAATTTGCTTAAAATAAAATAAATGCAACTGTTCCGTTAAAAGAAGCGTCTCGGTTCATTCACCGAGTAAGACAGATAATGTTTCACGATAATGAAGCCTATACTTTCGATGATATACATTCTGCATCTGCTCTTATAGATTGTATCTTATAAAAGATATTATCGCTATACTGTACTATTTCTATAAATGAGAAACAATATTGAAATAACAATTCATTAAAAAGAAAAGAAATTATGATAATTTAGATTTCATAGCCGAAAATCAATTAACCCGCGCAAGCATGCTTTATCTCGTTAAATGTTTATCAATTTAGATAAGTGGGAAGTGCAGTGGACACATCCGGTACAAATAGTTGCCTCCGGCAGTATGTTTCTTCGTAACATTATCTTTTCAGGGTAAATAAACTGCAGATACATTCATTACAAACAGAGAACGATCACCGAAAAACCTTGCAGAAAATACGTGATTATAACTTATTGCTTAAGTACTTACCGCTTTCTTTCACGATACAAAATGTTCCTAACAAATGCATTTTTCCAACTTCTAAATGAATTTTCGGTTTATTTCAGTGATATGTAATTCATTGAGTTCTATTAAAATTACATAATTGACTTCATACACAGTCTTATTTATCATCTATAGATAGAAGCGGTATTCTTTTACATCATTGTCATTGAATCTGATGATGAACATTTAAAATTCCATTTACCGTTATTTCTGAAGAAAAAAATAGAAATTAATCATTTTTACCATTTCAAGTAATATTTTCATATAGCTTCTTTCGATAAAAAAAACGAGATAAAAAAGAAAATTATCACTTTGTAATTTTTTATAATATGTATGATATTCTACTATTTACGAAAATAATATGAAAAATTCAATAAACAATTATAATTTGATTGTTATATGCTAAAATACATTATTAGATGTACTAAAATATTTGAATTACAACTATAGGTACGTTATCAAACGCTTGCGATTTGGATCAAATGCAATATGGATGTCGTATCTATAATGCACAATGTAGATGTGGTTACGGTTGTTCCTCGGAATACAGATATAACAGTAACGATGATTGCAAAGAAGCATTAAGAGGTAATAACTTACCTGTTAAATTCATTCATAATGTTAATGTCACTGTTAAATTTATTCATAAATACTTAAAGAAATATAAATATTTAATATTAAAATTGAATAATTATTTTTCCAGGTAGGCGTAGTGATATATGTTATAGATCAAAACCTTGTTTAAATGGAGGATCATGCTTGCAAATATCATCAGAACCTGGATTTAAATGTCGCTGTGAAGGAACCGGTTATTACGGACCACATTGTGACAAACGTTAGTAATTGTTATCACTGATAAATAATGATTATGTTTACAATTTTGCAGTCATATATTTTACCAAATAACTGGTAACTATTCAAATTGGTAACAAACACACTTGCTCAATTTTTAATAACTTAAGAATGTGTACGATTTATTACCTAGAATTAGAATAGTGATGAGATAAAATTTAATGAGTGTAGCGAATATAAAATATTGAAAAATCTTTTTTTAATATAATGATACGTTTTGCAGCTTGCACGGGACCAAATAATCAACGTTTCCGAGGACCGTTTCCTTACGAATGTGTTGTGATCTAATTTACAATTTGCCTTCTTTTAATCTATCAAAAATGAAATACATCCAGTATGTTAAGTACAAAAAATAAACATATTTTGCGAAACTTTACACATCTTTGTACATACATAATAAATATATTGTATATATGACAATTGTCTTGTTACTAAAAATTTGTTTAAATTATTAAAAATAATACATATTAAAAAAATTATGATCTATAAAAATCTCAATTATTTGCGCATTATTTAAATCTCTGAGATTTATGGAAAAGAGATATATTTGATATTTTCACTGTTTATTCATCAATAATTTTACAATATGTATGCACATGATGTGTTGGATCCATGAGTTTTCGGACAAACGTTGAGTTTGTATCGTGCTTGTGTTAATGCACGTTGTTATTTTACTCCTTTCACCTATTTCTACATAATGCCACGTGTACCTCGTTTGCTGTTTCTGATGGCAAAACTTATAAAATGCAATTTTTTTTCCTTTGCACATAAGTACTTTTTGTAATCCTTTTGTATTATATATCGACTGAATTCATAATACTAGTTTGATTTTATAACACGAGACTGCATCAGGAACTTAACGACATGTATATATATTTGTATGTTATATATTATCTAGGACAAACAATTGGGCAGTTGTAACTTTTTTACAAATTCATAGACATTTTCTCTTCAACAGAGTAACACGTTACAATAATTTATATAGTAAAACATGTGCCTGCTCCTTTGACTATAAAATTATGTAAATTCATAAATTTCAGCAAATAATACAAATATATTTTCTTCTTTTTTTGATTATGTGGCCAATCAATATTATCATATGTTGCATATGACTTGATTCTCGACTATTATGCATTATTTCAATTGATTGCGATATACATTATGGGTAAAACAAATACTCTAAAGAAAATAATATAAATAAAGATTTTATCAACATGTACGTATATTTTTATAAAGACAGACGGGACATTATCTTTGAACATTACAAACAGGCAGGTTGTCAAACTGTTCAATGTTAAATTATTTTTCCATCTATAACTGTGCCTATAATAAATTGAATAAAGAAAATATCTTAAAAATTTGTATTGAAAAGAAGATGTAGTATTTAAAAAATCTAATAATATTTTTTAATTATTGTTTACAATTATAAAAATCTATTACACACATTTCTTGAAGAAAATAATTTTGAATAAATTTTATAAAGAAATTGAAATAGTTTAGACAAACTGCCTTCCTGATTATCTTTATACTTTATAAGATGATAAAATGACTCGTTGTTTTTTTTATTTTATATTCTTTTCTCAACAAGATCATGATCCAATCGATTATTATTAATGTTATTATTGTTGTCACATTAGTCTCAATTTGGCAAATGTTTACGATGCTTATAATAATAATAATCTCGGTACCGAAGTGTATGGACTAAAAACAAGTAATGTAGATTACAATTTGGATAAGCAATAATCCTTTCAATACGACATTACTCTTGGATGGCACCAGAGGTATGCTGGCATCTTTCCTGACTAAATCCACGCGTGCCGTCGGGCCCTCTCGGTTGTCTAACTATTGTTAATTTAGGACCTGTATCTTCCAAAGATGTAGTACGTAATCGACTGATCAGACGTTCGGGTCGTTGTTGAACCGCATCACTGTACAATGAAAATAATAAAGAAATATGTCAATTAAGTTATTAATGCTAAGGGAACATAGAAATATAATAACAATATAAAAGATTCACCTTAATCGTGTTACATTACATGCAGATGATTTACCAGTACGTTGATTCGTGATCAAAACGAATTCAACATGATCTCCTGGTTGAAGTATTGCATGATCTCGAACCTCACTCATGTGGAAAAATAGCTTCTTACCCTCATCAACTTCATAAGCAAGAAAACCAAAAAGACCTTTTACTGCATCAACTGTTGCTCTCCTTTTTTTCCTAACTGCTACGATATTACAAGCGTGACCTGCTGAATCCACCTGTAATTGTACGGGGTCACCAGCTTGTAATAGCTCGCGTTTGTTAACAAGCCCCATGATTCTGAATTCATATTCCGGAGTATCTTCGTCTTCGCTAGTAGCATTTATTTTTATTAAACCAGCATACTCTGCCTGGTCAGGATTTGCACTTCGTAAAGGTCTAATAACCGTTCCATCAAGCACTTCGCTAACTGGTGTTGGCCTAGGAATGCTTCCACGAGGTACCAATTTGACGTAATCTGCGGCTACACAACCACCGTTACCTCTACCATTTCCAGAACTGATTTTACACTCGATATCAGCCCCTACTTCCAATGCATTAACGTCCCCTTCAAAATTGCTAAAGAATAAAAATATTTCGTAAATATACATAAAAATTCATAGAAATGTGATATTCTCAAACATATTGAAGTTACTTACCTGAAGTGAAAAAATATTTCTTTATCATGATTTACAGTCTCAATAAAACCAAATCCATCTTTAAGTGCAGCAATGAAACCTTGACAAACTTGGCTATTCAATTTTTTGTTGCCATTTTGAGTCTTTTCGCCAGAAGAGCTTACTGGAGATATGTCAACAGCAACAAGTTCTTTATTTCGCTTTACTTGACAGATACTAAATTGAACCTATAATACTAAGACTTTAAAAAAAATGTATTAATAAAATTACAATAATACATATGTATGTTAGTGTACCTTGGAACCAATTCTTGGAACATTTTTAGGCTCGTAATCTTTATTAAAGAAAATAACGTTCTTCTGTTGATTTTCTTTTGTGTATCCAATAACACCAGGCACAATACCATTTGCACCCTGTATTATAGTACCCAATAAATCTTCTTCAATAATTGTTTCAAATTGAACTGTACCAGCTGGTAAATGTTTCAACCTAATTGCACATTGTCGATTATTTGAGGATGAAGCAGAAGAGTCCTGACATAAAAATTTTAATTAAAATATGCTTAAAAAATTTAAATAATTTCTAGAAACATTATCCTTACTTGAATTACTGTGAATTCAACTTCATCTCCTACACTAATTTCTCTATCAACATCCAAAACTTCATTAAAATGAAAGAAAAGTCGTACATTTCGATCTACACAACGAATAAAGCCAAATCCATCTTTGAGTGCAGCTATAATGCCTTGTTCTCGTCTTTCACCAGAAGCAGCAAAAGATTCAGGTAACAACAATATTTCAGTAGCTCTTTTGAGTTGATCTCTAGTATCTGTAGCAATACGAAATTGGACCCAGTCCCTATGTCTAGAAATCATATGGATTATAATTACTTCGATGAACAATGAAAATTAATAAAAATAATTTATAGATATACCTGAGAGTAAAATCTCCTTTTTGATCTTTATCACCAAAAGGAATTTCAACATCAGTATGATTTGTACCTCTATATCGAATTCTTCCTGGCAAGGGATCATTTTGATGGCGTGCTGCAGTACCTCTTTCCAAAGGTTTTAATACTTGTCCCTTTACTATTTCATTGCTAACTTCTTCAAAAACTATTGTACCAGGTGGTAGCTTAGTAATATTACAAGCTACCTCTTTCCCCTTAATATTTTAACAACAATTAGATTCACGTAGAGAGTAAATATAAAACAACTATAACGCCTGTATATAATGAAAAGGAATATTTACATTTCGAGTTTGTATTATAAATTCAACGTCATCTCCTAGCTTAAGTTCTTCTTTCATAGATTTAGCTTCGCTAAAGTGGAAGAAAATCTCTTTAACTACGTCAGCACGTTCAATAAAGCCAAAATTTTCTTTCATCGAGCATACGACACCACGATAACGGACTGGATGTACAGAATTTTCCAACCTTACATGACATGCACCCAAATTCCCACTGTAATTAAATGACAATGTTACATTTACTTTGTATACCACGATTATCTAATAAATAATATATCATAATAAACTAATAATATAATTTTATAATAAGTTATTCACCGTTGATTAGTAGCAATTTGAAATGACACTCTATCACCAGCACGCAAAGTAACATTTCCTTCAACATCATCTTTTGTATATGGCAAAAAAAAACACTCTCCACGATTCTCATAACTGATACGCCCTTGTGTATCACCATTTGTCTGCAATTCTGTTGTTACATTTCCAGTAACTCTTTCCTCGCTTAGCACCTACAATATAATATTGTTTGAATTAATATAGGATTTATATCTTAGATAATTCCAATGTTTCATATAAATATACTAATACTATACTAACCACTTCTGGAGCAATCTTACTAACAATACTAGCAATAGGTTTGCCTGTCCGTCGATCATAAGTCATTTCAAATTCAACAGGATCTCCAATTCTTAAATGTTCTATATTACCACTAAATTGGCTAAAATGAAAGAACAACCTTGCTTGTCTTTCACAGCACTGTATAAATCCATATGAATGCTAGAAAAAAAAATAAAATAAAATTAAAATATTGCAGCTATCATTTCAAATAAATATTGAAATTATAATGAAATTCTTACTAATAATTTTTCAATTATTCCAGTTTCTCGAGGTCCTTGGTTTTCAGATTGATCCTGATAAGTGGAGTTATTTGTTGTTGGTTCTTCTGTATAGCCAGTGCTTCCTTCCATTCCTGTAAATGTTCCAAAAGGAAATCTGGTAACTTCATTACGCGATTTCTTAGTGTTGGGATAACCAGCATATTGTATAGTTTTTTTTCTATTTCCAGGAGGTGAATTCATCGTATAATGATCACCGCTATAATTGGTACCATTTCTGTAGACATTGTTTGTTGGTTGATGTGATCCCGTTATAACCTTGGGACTTGGTATAGTTATAGACTTGTAATCAAGTATTGCAGGGTCAGAGTTCATGATTGGCGGCTGGAACGTTTTCCACTGAGGATTGTTGGACATTGTCTCGAATTTGCACAATTTTAAATGTAATCTTTACGTATAAGTTATCCTCTTTTCTTGAAACAATTACTTAATTTCTTTTATGTTCACTTCTGTTTCACCA
>NIJG01000050.1:1681577-1700681 GCA_002201625.1 Euglossa dilemma | reverse complement strand
ATTTATTTTAATAATAATATTAAAAATATTTTTGCACATATTATTAAATATTCAGTTTTTGTGAAGTTTCTCCATTTGACGTCCTGGAGTATGTACCAAAGTGGTTTAATTGATGCCAGTGTAAGTCTTCAGATTCTGGTGTTGTTGGAGCAGTAGCACACTCTAAACTTAATTGAAGAGCTCTTCTTAAATCATCATCCTCATCCATATCATCAGTTCCACATGTTTTTTTATTATAATCGTGAAAATCCAAACTTAATTTAAGATATTTATCTACATCGTTTCTTTTATTCTCTTCGAAACTTAATTGAAGTGCTCTTTGTAATTCTGCATTTTCATCATCGTCTTCATCGTTCTTTTCAATTTTTATGGGTATTATCTTCTCCTGTAGTTTGCTGGTTGATATTTTTTCTTTGTTAGATAATACTCTAGTAATTGTATTTGTTATCACATTATTACTTATACCTGTAAAATCAAATATTCTCTATATAATAAAAGAAAATATGCAATTGTTTATATATAAAATAATATAACTCCTTCCAGAATGAGAGCAGTATTTAGAAATTCATTTTATTCCTTAACATCCAGACAACAACCTTTTGTTTTCGTTCTTAACGATGTTTGTCCTTTTAACGCAGGTTCTATTGGATTTTTCATAAGAATATCATCTGCTGGACATTGTGGAAGTGCACCAATAACAACAAAAATAGAATAACCTATAAAGATATATAATTTTGTATCTATAATTTTGTGTTCTATTAGATTTTATTTTGATGTTACCTTCTTGCAACAACTGGGCTAAATACATTGAAAGATAAGTATCTGATATAAGTTCTGGCCCACTTAGTACTGAATTTAAAGTAAAGTATTGATATACAGGGTGTCTCATTTAAGCTGACATAGTAAGCTTTTTACTATTTTACTGTATAATTACATTTTATAAGTATCTTTAAAATATTTTAAATGAACTAAGTAAAGTTAAATAACATACAAAGGGTCATTCTGTGCCAATATAGCTGCAGATTCCGTACTATTATATGGAATTAACTCTAATCCCCAAACTTTTAATGCACTACTAATTACTTGAACTGAGAAGTATCCACTGTCGTCCATGTTTCCTGATGGTTGCTAAGCAAAATAATTAATGCCCTTTACCACATATAATATTATTAGTACATATTAATATTTGAAATAAAATAAATTTATGTATATGATAAAATATATCAGAAGGTATAATTTGCTTTTGTATTATGCAATATACTACAACAATATGATATGAAATAGCTATAATGCACAGATTCACCTCTAAAAAAAGTTTATAATCTTCACTGTCAACACCAGATTCTGCCATTCTTATCCTCTCTTCTTCATCCATTTGATGACCCAAACTAGCAAGATCTACAGCATTATAATATGGTCCTTGTAAAAGTGCGTTTAAACAATGTTGTGCACATAAAAATCCTTCTTGCTGTAATAAACTTTCTCATTAAAATGATATATATTCAACAAGCGATTAGATACTCACGTATATTATTATTTACCTTTTCGTGAAATATGGTGTCCATTTTATTAACACTTTTAACGTAGTGCATAAAGCATACAAATATTAAGTAACAACCAAATCATACGTCGAATAATCTAAAAAGATTCTATGATCAAACGTCACCCACAAAAATATTTTTTGGTTATAACCAGAAATGTGTCATACACAGTTAGCGGTACTTTTAGATATTATGATTCACATATATGGTATTGCCATCTTGTAACAGACTCTATAGTTGTATGATTATAACCAAATGTTTCTTGTTTAAAATGTATCGTGCGTGCATGCTATTAATAATTATCTAGTTTTCTTTTTATGAAAATGAAATTATTTCAAAAATATTTTTTTATATAAAAGATTGATTTGATATAGTAAAGAAATTTATTGGTAACATTATCAAACAATTTTCAAATAAAATATAGATTATTCATTTAAATATACATATAGTGTTTTGAGTAATATATTTCTCTACATCATTTGTATTTGATACATTATATAATTATTTTAATTGATACTAAGAATCTTTTCTGATTGGTTGCGAAGCAATTGATACATTATTCATCAAAACGTTTCAATTAAAGGATTTTCAAATTTCAGCAAAAGAAAGCTATGTAGAAAATATTCTCGAAATTTTAATGAAGAACAAACTAGAGACATTAAGATATTAGAAGCATGAAAAGGTATAAAATAATTATTTGAAGACTTTAGTCGAATTTGAGCCTCGTCTGCTACCACGGCATAGAAAAGGATACCGAACTATTGAGTACTAAGTATTAACGAAGGTAGAAGTAGGAGATCGTGAGTGGACCGGAAAGGAAGGAATTTATATTTGCGAGTGTGTTGTCGACGTAACGAGCGATTTGGATAAAAAGTTGAAGTGCATTAGTAAATACGACAACGTCGACGACCTGTAGAACGACACCTGCTTTTCTCGAAACGAGAGACGAAGACACGGTGACGGCGGGGGCGGCCATACTCAAACAACCGCCGAGCGAAGTGCGCGGCACAGCGCAGAAATGAAACGATAATAAAGCGCATTATATCGTTCGTAAACCCGGGAAGACGGTAACGGGTGTAAGTGCCTCCATTGAAACGTACAGAAAAGAATTACAAAAGGAAGTGAAGACGGAAGTGTGGGAAGTGTAAAGAAAGAGGAAAGCGGCCCGACGAATCGAGGCGCAGAGAACGATATGAGTGCAAAGACAGACGTGAACAGGCGGGTCCTAGCGATTCAGGCCAAAAAAAAAAGGCACAAGCCGAGCAAACGAAAAGGAAAGGGAAATACTCAAGATGAATCAGAAACATCAGGAGCTCAATGCTCGAAGGCATCGACTACTCAACAAGGACAAGGATCGGGTTTCTATCAGGATGCTTCTGCACAGAGACCATATTTCAGTGACAATGGAAACAGGTATCTGAGTATCATTAATATATCATTTTCTTTTATTATGGCGATATTCTTCTTACTACCAATTTCGAATTCTTTTCGAAATTTCTTTCATCTCGTATTCGTCTCTATCGAACTTTCTATCAAGCTTTTTTTTACATTGCAACAATAGTGAATCTTATCATTGGATGCTTCAACGAAAAATCATAACTATTTGAACGATATGTTTTTCGCTAACGTTCTTTTATTCTAGAATAATTTCACTTATAAATTATCTTTATCTCTTCTTACAAACCCCATGAAAACTTTTAAAAACAGTTTGTAGTCTTTTATTTTCTTATTTGTATTTGCCCCCTACCTTTTCCTAACTGAAACTTACAGATTGGAACCATGTCATAGCTCAAGTAATGAAACAATGGAAGATGGTGATGAAGTATACAGTAGTGAAGAAGAAGAACAAGAAGACAGCAGTGATTATTGCAAAGGAGGATATCATCCTGTTAAAATAGGAGATTTATTCTTAAATCGCTATCACGTAACTCGTAAACTTGGTTGGGGTCACTTTTCAACAGTCTGGCTCTGTTGGGATTTACAAGTATGCATTTGATTGATAATCAAATATGTTTTTCTCTATAATAAATTTATAAGTGGAATGTTTTAAAATGTGTTCTGCAGGATAAACGATTTGTGGCACTGAAAGTTGTAAAATCTGCATCTCATTTTACTGAAACTGCATTGGATGAAATTAAATTATTAAAAGACGTGCGCGATACAGATCCTAGTGATCCTAAGCGCAATAAAACCGTCCAGTTACTCAATGACTTCAAGATCAGTGGCATTAATGGTCTGCATGTTTGCATGGTATTTGAAGTGCTTGGACATAATCTTCTTAAATTGATCATCAAATCCAACTATAGAGGAATTCCAAGAAATAATGTTAAACGTATTATCAGACAAGTTCTTGAAGGTCTTGATTATCTACACAATAAATGTAAGATTTTCTTAGGATTATACGACTATTAGACTACATGCTATTAATTTGTGTTAATAATTTACTTTAATATAATATTAATTTCGAACATTTAATATCATTACCATAATAATGAATTACTAGTATAAAATATTTCTTTTAGGTAAAATTATTCACACAGATATTAAACCTGAAAATGTCCTTGTTTGTGTTGATGAAGCTTATATAAGAAAATTGGCTTGTGAAGCTACAGAATTACATTCACTTGGAATGAAATTACCAGTATCTTTAATTTCAACTGCACCAAAGGAATTTCAAGAACCTACTCCCAATTCTAAAATGTCAAAAAATAAAAAAAAGAAGCTCAAAAAGAAAGCTAAACGTCAGAATGAGCTATTAAAGAAACAAATGGAACAAATAGAAGAACTTGAGGAACAAGACAAACTTGCAAATAGCACAAGAGCAAATGGTGAATTAGAAACAAATAGTCCAGATCAAGATATAAATACAGAAAGTATAGAAGATAATACTGAAAGCAAAGGTTCACCTGATATTTCAGAACCATCTGCACCTTCATTGCACATAAATGGTGTAGATAGTTTAGCAGGTGAGGAAAAAGTAGAAAATCAATTATCTCAACAATCTGAGAAGATGGAAAATGCAAATTCATGTGATGTAGAAAAAAATTGTGGTGAAGGAGTTCATTCACCTGATCATGAAGATACAGACGAATGTAGTGAAGGTAAAATTCACAAAAATCAAATTTGATATATACGATTTATTTCGTTATAAATCGTTTTTGGTGTCTCGTTATAAGTCGTTTCGTTATCCCTTCCACTGCCTTTGTAGCTATCGCGAAGAGCGTGACAAGCTACGAGTGAGCGAAAAACAGTATCAATCAAGATATCAAGATTTATGACCTGAACCTTCTCGTTCACTCGTAGTCTGTAGCGCTCATCGCGGTAAAGAACAGAAAACGTGTAAAATAGAGGATGATTTCATTATAACTGTCCCTATCCTCCGAATACGCCACTTATAACAAGACAAACTTGTACGAATAATTATATTGATTATTTTTTATAGGTCGTAATTTGCATCCTCCCGAAAGTAAACAATTAAAGCGAGCATCTGTAGCTCCTTTAGATCCTGCCCTAGTAGAATGTGATGTTGAAGTGAAAATTGCAGACTTGGGTAATGCATGTTGGGTTTACAAAAAATTTACAGATGATATTCAAACCCGTCAATACAGATCATTAGAAGTGTTATTAGGATCTGGATATGATACATCTGCGGATATATGGTCCACAGCCTGTATGGCATTTGAATTAGCGACTGGTGATTATCTCTTTGAGCCACATAGTGGCAATTATTATTGCAGGTAAAGTATCATGTATTTCTTTTAATCTGTAATTACTTAACCCTTTCGTCAACAATATTGTGTGCGAGACTCGTGGTAAGGAAATCGGGCCAAACACGAGTATCACAAGTGAAAGGCGTTGTTTATAAATGGAGCTTAACGTAAACAATACAAATTAGGCTCGTGGTTAGTTTTCACTCGTGTCTTCCTGTCTCAGTTACGTGTTATCTTTCGCCGCGTTCGAACGAAATAACTCAACGTGTAACCAACTCTGCTATTGATTATGACACATGCCATCGAAACTTAAATCGTAGGGGAAGGGGTTAAAAAAATGTATTTATATNATTTAAATTTGTTTTATGTTGCAGAGATGAAGATCATTTAGCACACATTATTGAATTGCTTGGAGAAATACCAAGACATATTGCTCTTTCTGGCAAAAACTCATATAAGTACTTCAATAAGAAAGGTGGATTGAAACGAATTACTGGATTAAAACCTTGGGGACTGTACGAGGTGCTTACAGAAAAATATGATTGGTCGCCAAGAGAAGCGCGCGAGTTTGAAGAGTTCCTAACTCCGATGCTCGAGTTTGACCCGAGTATGCGAGCTACAGCAGCAGAGTGCCTGAAGCATCCATGGCTGCAAATCAAAAAGTGATCATGTTTTTTATCATTTTATCTTTAAATTCTTCAACTCTACATCTACCATCCTGATGTAATTACATGTCGAGAGTGTGACAAGAGGCAACGACCGGCAATGGTCAGGTTCTTTCACGTTATATACATTGTTTTATTTTCGCGTAAGTGTATTATCACTAAAAACGTACAGTATAAAATTATTTAATATTTCACTATTATAAAGTGCAAAATTATTAAAAATGTATCTTATAAAATATAATTTAGAAATTTTATCTTTTTTAGCTGTTGATAATTTTACAATTTTTATTATATGTTTGCTATAATTATCATTTACGTTAACGTGATTATGACTAATTTCATACAGCAAAGGAGGTATTTAATATTGGGACAATTGGAGAAGAAAGAACTTGCTACATTCCACCAAATTCCAATATTTGCAGCAGTTGGATATGCTTCTAATTGTAACACTCTCGACGATGGCTGCCTACTTGTGTATTTATAAATTTGTTAAATCATGTTTTTCATTTAGTAATGCTATCTTAAATTAAAATTTCGTAGTACTTTATTATTTTACACGGTCATCGTTATATTATCCTTTATACTACTTGTCACTTAATTTATCAAATATCCCAAGAGTCATGGGACCTACTCATAATGTACTTTAAGAAAGGGCAGGCCCATTGTTATACTATAAAGAATACTGAAATTTTCATTAAAATTTCTTTTGCATTAAATTGATTATTCGAAATTTATTTATAGCAGGCTTTTTCTCTGTGATCTCTCCTTGTGCTTAATTAGTGTTCAGGAAAGTATAATAATCATTATTATTATTGTCTCGATAAAAAATACTCATAACACATACGCCGGAACGTGTGTTTAAAGAACTGAATCTTTGTACAAATTCAATGAATGCAGAAATACATATATTGTTAGTATAATTAAGAGTTGGTCGCCAGATTCTTGGTAAAATAATTAACATGATTCGGAATAAGACAGTGCATACTTTATCCAACTACAATAAATAAACTGGCAAAAAAAAAAAAAAAAAAAAAAAAAAAAAAAAAAAAAAAAAAAAATATCGAACTTGTAGTAATATACAGTGAAGTCATAATAATTATAAATTTTAATTATATCGAATAATAAAGTTATTATTACGAAGAAATATATCATTTGCAATCGAATTATTGCAAAGGCATATACACTGTCGGATTTCGAACAATGACCGAGGCATTCAACAATTGTGGTATATATTTTCGTTCATTTTAATTTATTGCACATTTCTTTATATTGCTGAGAAGCATATATCGTATACATATTGTACAATTACGAAAAAGGAAGACTAGTTTCTATATCATGACTGACATTTCGGTAAACATAAAATAATCATGGTAAAGGAAATACGATGTTAAGTTCTGCGCGACCTTCTTTACTTCGAGCTATTGACTGATTATTAAGCTCTCTGCCGATAAATTGTCTTCTATTTTATAATGAAAAAAGCGAAACAGTACGATCACAGAATATTCAACATCACAAATATTTGTATCGTTGAAATCTGTTTATGCTTCCAAATGAATGTTCTGTTTCGCTGTGTTTGTCAATTTAAGATCATTTCGTCAAAAAGAGTATGATCAATTATACAGTATCTCGAACGAAACTGGTGGAGATGCATATGAAAAGGACATTTATTATTAATTGTGTTTCATTAGAGGAAAATACATTTATTCTGGGTAAAAGAGGAAAAAAGTTACTTAAAGTAGGTCATTTAAATTTAGTTATGTTTATTTTTGTTAAGAGTTCGTAAATCGATAAATCTTAAAAAAGAAACTACTTTAATAGTTTTAAATTATCTAATGCATTTTGGTATTTAATGCAAATTAAAATTCATAATTGCTATGATGAAACAAAAAAATGTCGAATTGTTGATGTTCATTTTTACCATATACAAGAGAGATACGTAGATAATAAAATGTTTTATTTTATTTTATTTCTATACATATACTTAACAAAATTGCCTCTTCTACCTGTACTGTGATTGATGGAATTCAAGCTCTTCATTTGAAATTATCGTACTTGCTGAACTTTCCCTGTATAATCATGTGATCCCACCGTAAATATGATTTTGGGACTGATGATGGCAATCGTGTTGAATTTGTACAGTACACAACCGAAGTTATCGATATTATTTTATGAAACGCGGCCAGTGAAATCCGAAAAGAATGCAGTAACACAAGGACACAAGGAATTGCGTCGAAGAATGTCTTCTTCAAGGTACATCTTGAATTTTCGCATGGCCGTCCTTATCGCTGGTGACTGGTGACCGATTACCGTGTTTGTATGCTTTTAACGATAATTTTCGCTTTGATGAGAAACAATGTATAATACGACGTATGTTACCAAATGAAGAACATCTTTAAACGAACTTAAAATTGTACAACAATCATGTTGTACAACGAAGGAATGATTGGTTTTTTTAGTAACGGTTTAACGGATTTCAAGGACATGCGATTTCATCGCGTAGTCGCACATTACGATTATACATACCGAAATATATATAAATATATATAGATATACATATATACATAGAATAAATCGAATGACAATTTACGTAGGTGTGATCCGCTGCTTGGCGCTAGGATAGTTAGGATGAAATTAACAAACATTAACAGTAAAAATGTGTATAGCTTGATGTACGAGAGTCCTCGTTTCCCTCTAAGGTTTGAACAAGCAATGTATTCACCATGTATTAAAACTTGAAAGCTCGTTTCGCATTGTTTCTTTTTTTTTTTTTTTCTTTTTTTTTCTTTTTTTTTCTTTTTTTTTTTATCTCTTCCCCAATGATGGAGAACCATTTCTACGAGTATAGAACGAGTAAGATCAATAAGAAGTTAAAAGCCAAAGAGGCTTTATTTATACAGGGACCCAAATTTAAGAATTTTACAGATTTATGTTCCAGTTGGTAAATTTAATTATACCCTATGTAGAAACACGATTGAGCGATTAAAATTTGTGTACATTGATTACATAGAATGAATAAGGTTGAAAGGGAGTGACATTTCGTTCTTAAAATTCGTCTAAACTGGATCTTCAAGAACCGTCACTGTTGCTTATTTTTTCAATCGATTGTCATTGGAATAAAATCCTTCGATCATAAAAAGATAGCATTTTACAAATTGAATACGAAAACGCACCGAAGAGGAACGAACAATATCAGTACCAAGGAAATGTGTGTAAATGGAAAATACGATATGTGATTTTTTGTAATATTACAATGTTGACGAACGTGAATCGACAGACGTCGATTAGGAGTGGAAATCTGACGTTTGATAAAATAAAAAAAAAAAGAAGAAAAAATTAAAAAAAAAAAAATGAATTTCAAATGAACACGAAGTTATATTATGTAAATCGTGGCGTGTCTAACACGTATTTATGAGATATTGTAAATATTGAAATGTAATTGGGGATTTTACACATTTTTAGACCGAAGTGTCTGCATTACAAAACTTCGATAAGTTTAGAGAAGTGCTTGAGAACTTACTCCAATGGATTATGCACGACGTATAATGACCACTTAGTCAGATTATAATCCCTTGGAACATTTTCTGTAATAAATGGATACAATCGGGGTATGATATTGTTTTACGAATTGATATATAGGCATACTGGTCGTAGCATTGTAGGATTATTTAACTCTGCATGCTTAGTCGATTGCTCGATGTTGTACATACACACATATGTACTGTACTGAGCATTAATAAGGATATAACTATCGATAACAATGCATATAGAAGTTCATGATATGTGAAGATCCGTTTTAGAATTTTATTGGGTGATAATCCAATGCGAGAATAATATTTGAACAGAAAATATGTATAATTAAACTGACTGGAGCATTAGCAAAAAGGGAGGCAAGTGTGTTCTGCCATGCTTTAGACAATACTCCGTTATCAATAAAGAGGATAATAATACTTATCCTTGTATTAACGTTGGGTGAATAGAATTTAAATTGTCGTAATATCAAATACAAATATACGTATAAAAAGCTAAATGATATAAAAGGAGAAAATGTGTCCCTTATAAAGAATAATGGTACAAGTTTTGCTTATCTTACGGATTTCAATCATACTAAAAATGTCTTACATTGAATCTAAATTTCATGCAACATTTATGACGGTATTTCCTATATTCGATATGTTTTTGCACTGATATGAAAATATGAAAGAAAAGTGTATCACAAAATCAAAACAACTTTTTTCTATATACGTTTACATCTATATCACTGCACTTTATATCTCCGTGATCGAAAGGAAATACCGTGAGAGATCAATTATAAAAAAAAAAAGGTATTAGAAAATTACAGCAAATTGTTTCTAAAAACCAATATGCCTCGTGCTCCAGTCAATCGATGTACGACCAGATGAGGCATAAAAAAAAACGTAGACCTAATAAAGTAGAGATAACAAGTCAAACAAATAAACGGATTTGATGTTTAGACGCTGCCTCCGTTATGTGCCCTGCCGCAGAAAAGTAAAATAACAGACCCATGTACCCACTCCCGAGATCGGTATATGATATTAAAAATAAATTCACATTAAAATAAACTTAGCTGTATTTTTTCTTTTAACTCCACGTAGCCTTTGAAGATAATAAAAGAACATCTTCCTCAGAATTAATGGTTTATTATATAAACTATATAATTCGTATTATCTATACTCGTGTTATCAGTATCTTTGTATATTATATAAAATTTTAACTATTAAAATTATAAATTACTATTGAAAATATTTTTTTCTAATATATTTTTTCCATAAATTACATGCTGCTATTCGATGTAACTATATTATAATAATCAAATTTATTAAATAAATAAAACATTGCAATAGAAAAATATTCACACATCGTAATTTATAATTAGTATGACATAAAAGAAACATGCAAAATAAGATATCTTTTTTTTCTGTTAACTGTTATTATTGTACGAGAAATAAAAGAAAAATTTGGTATAACACTGTAAGTACCAAGACTTTAAACTTTTCGGAAAGAAAGGAATATTTTTAGTATTATTATAAAAATATATCCAGATGAAAATATATCTTTTATATCATACAAATTAAAATACAATACTGTGGTCACGTCATATGTATAAAATATAATCATTTTATACATCGGTACTTTAGTAACATAATAGGGTATTTATAAACAATACAATTAATAGCAAGAAAATAAGATTAATAACATAAATTATTGCAAATTTTGACGGTTAAAAAAAATGTATAAATACATATTGCAGTCATATCGAGAAAATCTTAAAATGCGGGATTCGTAATCAAATCGCGATATCGGACCATATGAATTTCATAATTTATATAAGTATTTATTTCGTACGATATGCAGTATAACCACGTTATAATGTACGTAATTTCTTTGTGCAGTGATTTAAATATTTTTCAAAATATCACATACCTCTTCATTACATCGTATTGTTTAACCATAGTTAATTAAATCAACGTAAATTAAATAATATTCTTTTTCTTATTTATTACATATAATATTAAATAGAGATTTCTAAAAGTATAATATACAGTATCCTAAAAGTGATCAATTGTATTATTATTAATAAAGTATAAGAACTCGTCATTTCTATACAAATCCAATATTAATAATGTTATTCTCTATTAAATGATGATTGCATATAAAGTATGTTTTTGGTACAATAATATTCTTAACTCGTGAAATAACTCATAAATTTACTTATAATTTACTTAGTACTAAATTTACTTGATCATTGATCAGACCAATCCTCGTCCTCTCTGTAAATCAATTGCAAATTTATTAATGTTTCAAAATCTTAATGTGTATCAAATACAGCCCCTCACCAACAATAAGCTTTGACAGCAAAGCAAATGTTTAGATGCTACATGATCTTCACCACTAAATGTTTATAACTATATAACAATCATAAGCTATTCTCTGCAGCTAATAAATAATAATTTTTGTATTAATATTATAATTTTCATTTGAAACAATACCTTATTGTCATGGAGAATATCATTTCATTGCATTATAAATTAGAAAAAATGGATCACAATCTTCAATTTTAAAAATACATACAAAATATTATACAGAGAAAAATTAAAACTATTCTCATAATCATACAAAATATTTTTGTTAAATCATAATGGACGTTATTATCAATATAAATTTATACACATTCACAATATAAGCAGAGCAATGACAGCACATTTAGCACATCACACAAAATAAATTATATACTTAATATAGACCCGTGACTTGGACGTCTTTTGCTTTGCTTTCCATGTATTTGATTCTGACTTTCTACTGATAAATTTATATTTAATTGTGCTGTTGATGCAGTTGTTACTTCATCATCTGATTCTATTGGACTAATTCGAATAGCTTGATACCATTGATTTGTTAAATCTGTCATTTGAGATTTACAATCCTTTAATTCTTGTTGCGTAAACCTTCTTGTGAAGAATGGAATAAAGAATTTTAGATCCCATCTTGCAAAACCACGAATACGAGATTGAAGAAAAGATACTTCAATCTCTTCTTCTGTAAGTTCTGACAAATGTTCTGAATCTATTGTTTGTCCCTAGAATAAAAACATAATGTATAAAATACATATATCTTTTTATAAAAAATTTGTATATGTATAAAACATACCCATTCTCTAGTTTTACTTAATGAAACTTCTTTATCTTTTCTTTTCCTTCTGCTATTGCTTTTTTGTTTCTTTTCTGCCCTCAAGAATTTCAATAACGGCATAGTGGAACCACCAAATATTAATGTTGTAAATAGTACAATAATTAGTGTAGTGGTTATAATCACATGTCGTGTTTCATCACTAAAATCCAAATGCAATGATAAAGCATAAGAAATAGCACCACGTAGACCACTAAACCACATTATGAACATCATTTTTCTAGTAATTTGATGTTCCCGAAAACGATTTACAAGAAATGCTAAAGGAAAGATATTTGTAGCTCTGCCAATTAAACATAGAATTATAGACCATATAATCAATGCTGGTTCAACCTATAATTAATAACTATTGTCAATATGAAATATGTTACAAAAATTGAATATATATTTTATATTATATTATTTTACCCTATGTCTGAAACTAAACAAAGCTAATCCTAAGTATGCAAATACACAAGTTTCAGCAATAAATGCTAGCGTTCTCATAGTTTGTTGCATTGTAATTTGAGTAACAGTTGATAAATTAAAATGTGTATAATGTGACATTACAATTCCATTAAATAAAATCGCCATAATACCTGAAACAATTTGTTATATTTTAGTATTGAGTTAGTTATTTATTTTACTATATTTAAAAATTCATATTCATACCAGATAATTGTATGCCTTCTGCCAGAACATAAGGTGCATAAGTAAATACCAACATAAGTCCAAATTCAAGAGAAGGATTTTTTCTGAGATCCACGTGTTTAAGTAATAATGCACTTATAAGAGCAAATACAACTCCGATACCAGCAGAAGCAAAAAACATGAGACAAAATCTATTTAAGCCAAGTATAATAGCTTCACTAGTAGTTGTTGCATTATTGGATTCCAATACAGATGTAGTTAATACAATAGAAATGGCATCATTTAAAATGGATTCACCAAAAACTAACATGTTTAATACTGGATCTACTTCTAAGGCATGAAATATAGCTACAGTAGCAACAGGATCTACTGCCGATATCAATGATCCAAATGCAAAACTTTCAACAAAACTAAGTTTATATGCTACCTGAGCTAATCCCAATAAATAAATTCCAGCTCCAATGACAAACGCAGATATTGCTGTACCAAATATAGCAAAAACTAAAATACTACCAATATTTTGAAAGAAATTTCCTTTGTGCAAATTATATCCTGATTCAAATATGATGGGTGGAAGAAGTACAAGAAAAAACGCTGTTGGAGAAAAGGCTTCCTCTTTTCTCCAATTAGCTATATTTTGATTTGACATAAGATTTATAATCATACCAATAGCTCCGCCCAAAAAAACAATTACTACCGATTCTGGAAGATATTGAAAATTTGTTTGTAACATAAGATGTATAAGTAAAATGCCTAAAGCTAAAACACAGAGGACAAAAAATATGGACATAGAACTATTATGTTCTTCCTCTGCAGATCCTTTATCAGGTAATACTGGTTCTGCTGGTACAACTGTTGTTGTACTTGTATTTGTTGTATTACTAATGTCTGAACTTTGTGATGGAATTGTGAAATCTGACATATTGTTTCCATTTTTATCATTAATAATGTTTGTAAATAATGCATTAGTTTTTTCTGTTGTTTGATTATTAATATCACGATCTGGTCGAACTGTAGTTGTAGATACATTTTGAAATGTATTTACTACACTTGAAGTGACATTTAATTTCGAATTATTGTTATCAGAATGTTCTAATGTATGTAATTCTATTGGTATATCGGTACTCAAGTTTCTTAACGTGAAATCTTTTAATACGGTATTTTTAGTGTTCGATGTGACATCTTCATGTTTAAGGTTAGAAGTTTCTTGCGCATATGATACTACGGTCCACACACCAAAAATAAAAAATACAATATAAATTGCAAAACTTTTACATAGAAGTTTATTACTAATTGAATAAAAATTCATATTTAAAATATTTTCGAGACTTAAATATACATTCCTCTGGTTATGTTTAACATTGCAATGACAGCTGATTCGGACTATTTCGAGATATCTCGTTATATGCTTACGTCACACATTGGACATGTGTTTCAATAAAAAATAGGTAATCCATTTGTAAAAGTTAAATTAATAATATTCAATTTTTCTACATTACAATAAGATATGATACAATATACAGAAATTAATAAATTAAAAATATTCCAATTATATCATATAAAAAAAATTTACAAGGATTAAAGAATTGTTTTAAACAAGCTTCTTTAAACAAAAAATCACTGTACTACATTGTGGAAATTATTATATTTATTACGTTTATTCATTATTTTTTTTAATAGAAACAGGTTCATTTTCATAACAATTTGGTAAACCACAACGCCCAATTTCTGCTGCATGCACTGCATCTTTGCCTAATCTTTGTTCAACTCCTTTCCATGATCTATTTTGTAAAAATTCTGCTCCTGCTTTTCCAATTGCAACAACACCTATGTAAATGAAAAGAATAATATTAAACAAAATATATTTAATTTTCACTTATTGATATTTTTTAGATTTAAATACCTGATGAATTATTAACTACTAATTCACTCATTTTGTCTGTACATGGAACATTTTCTTCAAAGTTCCTAAGTTCCCCAGTAATTAAGGAAACGTCTGAATCTGTAGATGGTTTAAAATCAATATAATTAATTCCTCCAGGAAGTATTTGTCTAAAATCCATACAATATTGTGTATAACACTCTCTTGAACTATTAAATGCCAATTCTACTTCATAAGGCATTAGAATTGGTTTGAAGAATTCTCTTGAATCAAATATTTCATTTTCAGGGCATGTTATTACAACAAAAGCATCAATCTGCAAAAAGTACAATATATTATTGTTAATACTTATAATTTAGCTAATATTTGAAAAAACAACATCTAACATACCTCAGGAAAATTAGCAAGCTTTGTTGGATTTATTTTACCAACACTTAAAATATAAAATTTTTTTTTCTTTTCTTTTAGGATATGCTTAATCATTGTTATTACTTTAAGATAATCTTTAATACCTAAAGTAGCTACAACTATACCGACTACTTTGGCATCTTTTAATTTCTCAACTACAAATCTCCTTCTTTTTAACCATGATGTTTTTAAAATATCATATTCAATAACATTATTATTTTCGAAATAGTACCATTTTTTTGCAGGTATTGTCATGGCTAAGGTAGTAAATGTTTTTCCATCATCTCCCAAGAAAAAAGCTACGTAATCTTCTATTTTACATTCCTTATCTAATTTAAAACATCTACCTAAGATTATTGTAGATGAATTATTTTTAACATCTGTGAATTCCACATTAGAAATACAATTTAATGAAGTAAAAATTAAATTTTTATATATAGGATTTAATATTTTATATATACTCTCTGAAACAGAAACATATTTATGAGAGCAGTTAAGTATATCAAATAAAGTTTTAAGATAGACTTAGAATTTAATTATGAAACATACCAATTTTATGTGCATAAGCAACGTCATAAAAAAATAAAATTCTTTCAAACTGATTCACATAATGTAATTTAAATTTATTAATAGCTTCTTCTGTATCAATCTCTTTTTTTGGTAATACATGAAATACAGGTAAACGCATAGTAGGATTCAAACAAGCATGACCAAAGTGTATTATACTATCTGCATTAATATGTTGAGCAGCTATTTCGTCAACACAACAACTACCACAAGAAGTATCTCCCAAAATATATACTTTTCTGTTAACATAACTTTCCAAACGTAATGCAATTTCTACTGAATCTGGTAAAAGGTTATCAGGAAATTGTAGACAAACCTAAAAATATATAATATCTATTAAATCGATATTTCTATTATATTATTATAACTATAAATTTGATTATTCTTAAATATAAATTATTTATGAAGTAACAAATTATATCAATCTAATAGCAGATATATTTAACCTCTAAATTGTTTTTTTAATTTATTGAAGAAATAGAATAAAGTGAAATATGGAATCTGTTATCAAAATATGAATATATACTTCAAATTAATTAAACAATTGTCAGAGATAAGATATTCAAACCTTATTTAAATTATGTCCATTAATCCATTTACCGCATTTTTCTACCTCATAAAAATCATCTTTCCTAGTATCATTCATTTTGTTTACTATATACTGCTTAGTCATCTGTGAAATCATATTATTTCATAATACTAATGCACTAAATTGTACATAATAAAAATTGTATACAAACAAGTACATTTATATATATCACAAATCTAAGACCGTAATGCATACACATGCATCATACTTGGTATCGAGAGTTACATATACTATATACACATCAGTAATATATATATGGACTATATTCTCATATGTTTCTTAAAATGTAATAAGAATAATAATAATAATATTCAAAGGAGTAATTATAAATCTTAAATTCTTTATAATAAACTTTGCTTACGTTTGATGTTTTAAATTATTGAATATATTATTTAATAAATACATATGTTTTTGGCGTTTTATTTTGTTATTAATTTTACAATATATTTTTAATTTAACTTACCTTTTTTGTATTTCTCATATATATATATTATCTATAAATAAAAGAAAATAATGTATTTTCAATAAAATTACGAATCATTACAAATTAGATGTTAATATGTAAGTTTTATGAATTGAAATATTGCACAAAGTTTTATAATTAAACTCAATAACATTTTCATACATCTAATTGACGTTATTTCATTTTCGTTTTTCAACAATTTTACATAATTACATATTCTAAAGCGACGATTAAAATAACCAATATAAATTTCATAAAGTATAATTACAAGTAAAAAGCATTAATTTAAAATATATTAATTATTACTGTTATGTATTCAAATGTGCACTATAATTTGAATTAATTTTTGTATTATTTGATATATATTAGAATATATACACGCGCGAAAAGCATGCAATTTAATATAAATTAAATATCGTATAAAGCATATTAAGCATTTGTTAAAAATGCCTTAATGTACTAGTATTAAAGTACATAAAAACATGAAAATTATATAATTTAAAGAAATGATGCAACTAATAATGTTTGATTATATTACATATATGCACAACTATATCAGAAATACAATAAATTGTTTAAATTGTATGAAACATTCAACAATGTTACGTATCTCTATTAAAATACTGTGTACCTGATAGGATAAAAAAGTTTAATGAATATTAGATTGTAATTGTAAGGCACCTAAACTTGAGATTAAAATTAGAATATCAATAATTCCATAATATTAGGAGGGGAGTTGTTCACTACAAAATATTCATGATATCTAAAATCATGTAATTGATAATGATAATTACATTTTATCGCATTAACCACTTGACTTCACTCTCGTCAGGCATTTCACATTATTATGCAGAACTATGAATATAGGACATCAAATTTTATGCTGCAAACTAAAACCTTAATTATAGACAAGGATAAAAATATTTTCATACACGTACTCGTGAAATATCGGCAATTTATTAGGATCAAAAGAACTTTAGCATATCCAAATTTTAAAATCTTTGAAGAATTCATTAAGTCACGATTGCCGTCGAGAGTGTAATTGAATATTATATACAAATGATTATTCCTTATTGTAATACATTACATAGTTTTACTTGATTCTCTGTATATACGTCAGTCTTGGATTGCTTTTGCCAAAAACATTTCATTGCCTCTGTGTATAGAGAGCTATCATGAATTTTTGTGGGAAAAGGATGTAAAAATACAACCATATAACTAAATTTTTGTCGCAAAAGCACTGTTGGTAATAATCAGTTGTTCTTTTAATGTATGATCTTTAAAAAATGATTAAATCAGACCATTATCTTGTATGTATAACATACTGATTAAGAAATCTGTATTGTTTAACATGTTAGCATTGATTGAATAAAAATTACAAATTACAGGTGTACATACAAGATATATTAGTCATCAACTATGTAAAAAATAAAAAGGCACATATAGAAAGATTTGCTTTCTAAATCTTACTCACCGGTCATCTACTATTTATTTAAAATGTCACCAACATGTAATTACCCTTTTTCCACACATGTGCTCTCTACACATGTACTCATCATTTACTCAGATCTATTGTGATTTCATGTGATGACAAAAAACTTGTAAAATACTATATCTACTTAAAAAATGTCTGTCTGTTTGATTTTGCATTGTAACATTTAAGACTGCATATACATTAAATAGAAATAAATTCAAATTATCATAGAAGTTTTGTGTTCCCTTTTCACCCTATATATCATTTGCCTTTTGCTTTCATTGTCTTCCATTTCAGTCTCTTATACCACTACTTTCTCTTTATACCATACAATCTCATTAACTGAGATGATGGTATCGTTGACAATAATAGTTATAATATAATAATAATAAAAATAATGATAAAAATTAAAATAATAATAATAATAATGATAATCATAATAAAATAATAATCATGATGATAATAATAAC
>NIJG01000050.1:1664881-1681079 GCA_002201625.1 Euglossa dilemma | reverse complement strand
ACGATGATGATAGTAATGATAATAATAATAATAATTCTGAGAATGAATCTCAATAACAATAATACAAATAATAGCAATAATAATAATATTAATACACATTAAAAATGTATGTACAATTCACCGACCCAGTTTTAAGTATCCATAAGATTTCTCTACAAGTACTACAGACAAAGTGGAATAAGTTGTTTTAAATAATTACTTTTTACAAAATTACATTACAAAGTGGCAGATTGAAAAATCTGAGCGAATTATCTATTTATTTTACTATCTATCTATCAATCTATTTGTCTATCTATCCACATGTACAGCTGCTAGATTTAGGTAAACGCGATGGCTTTATTACAGCTAGACTACTGGAAAGTATACATGTTTTTATATTATGCATAGTTATTGCCATTGCAGAAAAAAATTTTTGATAAATTTTGGAGAAGTATATAAAATTGCATAATCCAGATAGTCGTTTTAATTTATGTATAAATGAAATTAAGACTGTAGGATTTGTACAAATAATTTAGCAACAATTTGCAGGATTTCAAATATGCATTACCAAAGATAATGTCGCATTCTTAATATCAAACATAGTTTTTATATTATTCACATAACCACAAAAAAATCACCAAAAAAATGTATAGTTTTTTTTTAAATTTTTTAAACAAACAATTAGCATGATGTTCACCATTAACTTCACTTGTTTAACATACTTTATTAAAGGAGGGTCACGAGCCTAAAATGCTGCGGACTGCTTGGTCAAGCACTGTGTCCTTTGATTCACTAGACTGTGATGCACTGTTACCACTATTGCCAGGTAATGTGTTTGTAGGACGTTTTTTAAGATTAAGGATGCTATCAATGGCAGATTGTACCTGTGCGGTAATGTCATCATGTTCATTACCATTTCCACTTTCAGTTGTTACATGAAGAGAACCTGGACATTGAGTTTGAGAGTGTAAGGCCAGTCCATCTAGGCTATCTGTATCTTCTAACAAATCTCGTTCGAGATCAGTAGCACTACTCCAACGTTTCTCGAAAGCTGGAGTACTATCTGGTTCGCAATTGTCTTTTATAACTGTGTTTTGAACTCCAGAGACACTCGCACTTGGTACGGTTATACGACATTCGCCATTTGCTCGTGTCCTTTCAGTTTTGGATGACCTCGTAACAGCCACAGCACATGCACTATTACTACCACTATTATTAATATTTTTACATTTAAACGAGTCCGTGGTAGATGGATATACACCAAGTTCTTTTTGTATTTCTACCCACTCGTCATAATCACCACTAGTACAATTTGCTGATTTAATCACTGGTTTGCATTCCATTTCGTCACTTAAAAAGTCATCTTCTAACTCACGTTTTACAGATACATTAGTTAATGGTGGCGATAATTTCTCTTCTTCTGTAAGACCAGGTTCAACCTTTGGCACCAATGGCTTTTCTTCTTTTTTGAACTCTTCTGTAAAACAAATATAAAAAGAAGATTATTCTAATAAATAAGATAATAGATGAGATCTTTCTATCAATATATTAATTGTTTACCATTAACTTTAGCCTCTTGTTCTCGTAACCTATTTAATATATTTTGTTCTTCAGCAACAAAAGTTCTATCAATCATCATCAATTCTGATGTCCTGACTTCTCGCTATAAGATGAAATTAGTATTGTTGGCATTATCAAGTATAATGAGAATACAAAAAGGATACAAAAATACGAGGACAAGATTATAAGAAGAATATTTTTAACATACCATGCTCTCCATCAAAAGAAGATACGTGTACTTATTCATCATAGAATTGAATTTTGATAGTAGATGTTTTGCTGTTTCTTCAAACATCTCGTCTGCTTTTGCCAAATCTTTAGAACTAAGTACTTGTTCGTTTAAACAATGATAACGTACAAGACGTTTACAAGCATCACGTTTGCTCAAAAATGGTGTGTTTACATCTGGATTTATCGCACCGTTTTGATCAATTTTCAATTGCTGCTCTAATCTATAATTCATAAAAATAAAATCATACACTTAGGACTGGGCAATAAACGGTATGATACTGATAGAAAATCGTACTTACAAGTCACTACGATTAACTGGTCTGCAAATTGGGCTAGATGCAGGTCTTTTTACAGCTTGTCTTGGACTTACTAAAGGACTTGAATTACTGCTAGGGCTAACAGTTTGTTTATTAGAATTGCCACTGGTATTTACAGGACTTTGAATCCTTTGTGATCCTTTGCCAATTGTTCTAGGTGAGGCTACCTGACCTGCAGGGGACCCACTTTGAACTTGTATTTGAATAGGTGAAGAAAGTTCTTGTTTAACAGGGCTTGATATTTGCATATTTGGTTTTATATCTAATGGATCTGTCTGACATTGAGTTGACTGTTGCATTCCTGTTTGCTGTGTTTGGACTGAGGTTAATTGTGCGTTACTTTGCACAGTGGCTACAGAGGTAATTGGTGGTGAGAAAATTTGCATATTGCCAGAGGACGGACTTAATATCTGACTTCCATGATTTTGATAAATCTTGTGCTGTTTTGTGTGCGTTTGGTGTACACTTTGATTATTTTGTACACATTGTTGTCCTTGCACATTTTGTGATATCTGCAAGTGTCATGTCATCATAATTAATTAATAAAAATGTAATATACATAAACATGATATTAAGCAAGATAATAAAAATATAATATATATAAACATGATATAAGAAATTATTGTATACCGAAAGATTGTTCATATAATTGTTAGATGAATTATTTTGTACCGTTGATGATGTACTTGGATTTAAGTTTTGTGAAGTTACCACAGTAGTAGAAGTTTGTGTTTGTGTTTGAACAGCTGATGTCTGATTTTTGTAAGAATTTTGAGACATTAAATTTGATGCTATTGTTGAAACTGCATTCACATTAAAACTTGTTTCTATACCCTGTACGAAGTAAAATTACAAAGTATTAATTTCATACTATAAGCTACTTTAAAATTCTGGTTTTATAACTAATATAGTAAAACTTACACTACTAACGGAATGTGTTGTAGTACTGACAACTTTTCCACTTGCTAAAATCTTTGCTTGTTCTTGATATAACTTTGTTAAAACAGTTTGATCTGGTTGCGTTCCCGATTTACGAGCTAATATAGCTTGTATTTGAGATTGTATATTTTTTAATAATTGTTGTTTTTGAGCAGGTAGTTGAATAGTCTGTACTCTTTGAACCATTTGACCATTTGAAGGAACTGATAAATGATTTCCTGGTGAAGATGGAAGTACAGGACCATTTGTCACAATTTGAGAAGATTCACTCTTAATTGGATTTGTACTTTGAGACATTACAGTGTTTATTTTATTAGAGTTATCAACTTTTTGAGGATTAGTTGCATTTGTTGATATCATTGTTGGCCGAGAAACCGTAATCGTTTTAGTTACCTGTTATCATGATTTTTAAATTAACAATAGAAAGAAAAAAACAAAGGAAAGTAAGAAAAATCTACACATACCTGGGTATTTCCAGTACTTTGAGTAGTAACAGCAGTTTTTGTCCTTTTAATAATTTTTGCTTTCTTTGGTTGATTATTACCCAGATTTCTAATTTGTTGTTGATTTAGATTGTCAATAAATTGACTAGGAAAACTGGAATTTTGAATTTGTATGTGTTGTGGCATTTGAGAAGGTGCAGCTTGTACTACTATATTCTGTATATTATTTTGAATTGTAGGAGCTCCACCAGAACTATTTACAATTATTTGACTTGTTGGAGTATTAATTTGTACACCTTGTAAATTCTGATTATTTGCATCTGGTTCACCAATTACTATCTTTTGAGTTTGGTTTTGATTTTGTACCTGATTAGTTGCATTTAATTGTCCTGCTAAAAATTGTTGTAGGAGCTGTTGACTAATTACTTGCATTTGGCCATTTGCATTTGCAATCAACAATTGATCATTGGGATTTAAATTACTTAATGCATTTAAAATTTCGGGAGTAATTTTTGGTGCATTATTTAATATATTGTTTGCAGCTGAATTAAGCATTGTTGTAGTTTGCGTTTCTATTTTTTGAGATTCATTTTGTTGCATAGCATTTGATGAAGGAGCATTTGTGATAACAATATTTTGATGTTGATTATTTTGTTGTGTATTTAGTCCTTGTTGTATAGCATTAACTGTATTTTGGGATTCAAAATGATGCGTGTTTACAGAAGAAAATGTGTTTGCTGCAACAACTTTTTGTTGTTGTACATTTACATTCTGTTGCTGTACATTTACATTCTGTTGTTGTACATTTACGTTCTGTTGGACACTTGTATTATGTAAAATAGCAGATGTATTTTGCTGTTGCATACTTGTAATAACATTTTGTTGTGCATGAGTCAAATCACCAATTCCAGACTGCAAATTTTGTTCAATGTTTTGTACATTACTAGCTGCATTTTGCTGTAAAACATTAATTGTATTTTGTTGAATACTAGAATGTTGTTGCAAAACATTCATAGTATCATGTTGCATAGTATTACAAGAACTCTGTTGTTGTAGCATGTTTAAAGAGTTATGCTGAGCACTTGATCCAGAAGCTTGAAGATTCTGTTCAAAAACTTGTTGGACATTCTGAGTTTGCACAGTTTGTGCAGTTATTTGCTGGTGTTGATTATGCTGATATATTGGTGTTTCTTGCTGCAATGTTATTGACTCCTGTTGATTTCCCTGCTGATGACTCTGATTATTTTTTGTCACATTGTGTTCATTTTGTACAGTTAAATTATTTGGTAAAGATTTTTGAACATGAGCAGCACTCTGTGATATTTTATTTAAATTTTGTCGCACATTAGTAGTTACACAAGTATTTGTAAGTCGCACTTGACTAGATTTTTGTGTAGAAACATTAGAATTTTGTTGATTACTAGTGGCTTGACTCGTATTAGACAATCGAGAATTTTGTACACTGAATGTAGTACATGAAGGTTTTGTTGCTAAAATATCGGAAGTTAGGACATTACTGTTTGGTTGTGGAAGGCTAGAATTAGATGATTGATTAGCTTTTGTTGTTGGTGTGAGATTTTGTACATTAATATTTTTCGATGTTTGCATGTCCAATGATTGTAAAGATACAAGGTTGTTTTGGACACAAACGTTTAACACAGGACTGGATTCTTGAGGAACATTTACACTTTTTTGCTGGTTATTTGATTTTGAGCATACTTGTACATGCTGTGGACTAGTTGCACAAGTAACACTTTGTGGAGCTGCAGAACTTACAGTAGTAGTAACCGTTGAAACACTGGATGATAAAGGTGATTTAACGAATTTTTGTCTTTGTAGTACAGTATTTTGTGTAGATTGTGTTGTCGTTTGTGCTTGTCCAAGAAGATGAGAAATAATTGGTGAATTTTGCCCACCACCTTGCGTTAATGACCTTATTAATGCTTGAGCAGTTGCTTGATCCATTTCAGGCTGATTTAATTCTGGTGTACGGTGTAAAACAACTCTTCCATCTTCTCCAAGAGCAAATCGTAATTGTCCCTGTATTGTGTTCTGCACAGGCATCTGAAGTTGGGCAACAAGTTGGCTATTAAATGTTTGAGATGCAGAAGTTTGTGTATTCGTTGTATTTGGTGCAGGTACTTGTATCAGATTCTGAGATGAACTAGTAGGTATTGTTACTTGGGATGAAAGTTGACCCAAATTTTGTCCCGAATTTGATTCAACTTGAACTTGACAAGAAACATCTGATTCAGTTGTAAGATCAGTTTCAAAAGTATCATCATCATCTCCAATTCCTGATATTTTCATTATACTAGCAAGATCCAATTTAGGTGGTTCATCATCTTTTCGTTTCGCTTTTTTCTTCTTCTTCACCTTTTTCTTAGGAGGTGGTAATAAAGTTTGTTCAACAACAGTTTGTGTGCATGAAGAGTTACCAGTATTGGTACCTGAACCTACTTGTGAAATTTGTGGTTGAGAGCTTTGTACCATTGCATTTTGAATCACTATAGAATTACCAGTCCCCGAATTGGCAGCTAAATAAAAAAATAAATAATTTAAATTTATTAACATTTCTTTTATGAAAAAATATATTTAAACAAATTGTCAAATATAAAAACTTACAAGGTGCAGGACTAGAAGGAGTATGTCTAATTACTGGAGATGCAGCTGGAGGGAAACCATTAGGTACAGCAAAAAATGTAGGTGTAATACCTTGCAATTGCATACCTTGTGCTGTGACAACTCTTACTAACTGTTGTTGTGTTAGCTACAAAAAGAAGAAAAATTTTATATATGAAAGAGATACATTTTTTCTATTATTTTAACAGAAAAAAATTGTCTTCCTGATTTTGTTTTGTTATTATTTTCATATATTATTAAGTATTGTAATATTATTTATATTAAAGTAACTTATCTGAAAACTTAGATACTAATTATAAAACATAAAATGCATATAAAATCCAACTGATGATATAGCATGTAAAAATGTTGATGAACATAAGTAATATTTAAAATGACATGTAAAAATAGTTTTATAAAGTATTAAGTAAGCAATGATTGTGAATATGATGAAGTTGAATGGCTGAATGGATGAAACCATCACCTGTGCAGTATGTGTTTGTTGCTGGGCGCTCGCTGGCGTTCTTAGTATGAGTTGAACACCACCTGGTTGTTGCTGTACAATAACGGGTCCAGTTGACGGCAAAACCTATGTATGAAATGTGATAAACATATGAAGCATAAAGCAGATATTTGTGATACTAAAATGCACATAAGCTGTTACAATAGATATCAAGCATATTAAAAATATTTAATGTAATATTGACAATTGCAAGAACAGGCACAATGTGTATATTTTTAAATGATTACATAACGAACAACCATGCATATGATAAGCATTTTAAATAAGTCTTATTACCTGATTTAATAATAAACCCTGTGCTGTTGGTATCATTGTAGCTGTTGTAGGGTTTGGTTGTGGTCCAGCAAGAACTAACTGTGGTTGAGTTTGTTGCGTTACCTTATAATAACCCAATTATTCATGTTTCAATAACAATCATTAATGAATGCATCTTCAAAATATTTAAAATTTGAAAATAATAGAAGAAAGTATATTACTTGATTTGTAATTGTAGTAGTAACACGTTGTTGCTTTTGCTGAGATCCAGTAGCTTGTTGATTTGGAGGTTTTGGTAAAATTTGTGGTGGCTGTTTTGCAGGCTTAGTTGCAGCAATTTGAATTTGTTGATTTCCAATCAAATGTGTCCTAGTTACCAACTGTGTTGGCGTCGATTGATACCCTTGTGGTGTACCATGAATTATTTGCAATACTTGCATACCTTGTTGAAGTATTGGTGTATTTGGTCTAACCTGTAAATGAAATGAATATTAAAATTCGAGTGTTTTTAAATTTTATATTAACACTGAGTTACTTCTTACCACAGGTGGACCAGGACTTCCACCAGGTGCTGGACTTCTGTTGTTCAGAGAGTTATTTCCACCTAACAGATGAGGACTTTTTGCAGGAGGATATGGACTAAGTACAGGACTCTGTATTTGACTAACACTCATTGGACTCTGCATTGGACTTTGCATTTGTATATTAAAATTATTATTTGTTGTTGATGTTCCAACTGGACTTGGGCTGTTTCTATTAGATTGTATTGAATTTGATGCTGGACTTCTGAGTAATAGTCTGTTAGGACTAGGGCTTGGTGTAGGCGGTGCAATATTGGATGCTGGACTTTTTAATGGTATTGAAAATGGGCTGCTTGGAGAACTAATATTTTGACTTTGAATGTTTTGCATTGATTTTACAGTATTTATTGTACTGACCACATTCGATGGCTGAGACGAACCCGTTAATGGTACTGATGAACTTAAACCAGGGTTAATTCCCTGTGAATATTGTCGCTGAGGTTGAAATCCAGTTGACTGAGAAGAACTTAAAGAAGAAGTATGACTCAGTGACATATTCGGTTCATTTAATGCAGATATATGCTGCACATTAGATGTTGATACGTTAGATAAATTCGAGTGCATTGTACCAAGATGTGGAATATTTGTAGTGAGATTCACGTTTGAAGCGTGATTCACATTTGCTGTAGTTGAATGGTTTGGTTCACTGGAATTGCTTGTGAATATACTGGAACTCGTCAAGGTACCAGTATTTGATATTTGTGAAATAGTAGAAACGTTTGAATTTGGGTGCTGCGATATAGCAGAACTTGGTACATGTGCAATATTTGATCCAACAATGTGTGGTGCTATACTTTGTATACTTTGTATGGTTTGGAATGGAAATTGTGTACTGCTGGAATTCAGACTAGTTTGAGTCAATCCAGTTGTTAAAGCATTAATAGATCGATTGAGACCTTGATTTATACCAGAATTTATACTGGTAGTAGTTAAATTTGCGTTTATATTTGGGTTAATAGCAGTTAAACCAGATACACCAGAGCTTGGGGATGTGAAGTTTGTGCTCAAACTGGTAACATTCTGGTTTATGTTTGAATTTAAACTTGTCAAATTCTGATTTACATTAGTAATTCCAGGATTTACACTGGATAATCCAGAATTTATATTTGTTGAATTTAATGTGTTGAGTCTATTAATTCCAGTATTTATACTATTTATATCCTGTCCCAAACCAGATAAACCATTATTAATACTGTTCGAACCAATATTTGAAGTTAAATTCGAGTTTATGGTATTCAAGTGATTGAGGCTAGGATTTATTGTAGTTAGTCCTGTGTTTATACTTGGCAGGCCCAAATTGAGTAGAGGATTTGATGTAGTGATGACATTAGATGTGAGGGATGTAAGGCTGGTATTTAGAAGTGATAGTGGCAATCCCATATTAAGGCCCACCCCAAAAGTGGGGGTGGCCGGGGGTAGGCCCATACCAGTCCCTGAGGGATTTATGGTACCCTGATTTAAATGGTTTAACTGGTTTACATATACTATATGATTTCCAGTTGTCGACCCATTTCCTTGGTCTTGTGGCTGTAAATTTTTATAACAAAGGCAAATATTATTCATTTACTTTAATAATGCAATGATTTAGATGAGTAAATAATTTTAAACACTTACATTATTTGATGTTTGTTGCAAAGCAAATGTCAATGATTGACCACTCGAGTTTTGAGCCTGTAGTTGTTGTAACTGTTGTAACTAAAACAAGTTACAGTAAAAATACGATATTAAACATTATATGAGTCATAAATATTCAATTTTGACTAAGAAAGTTCATACTTGTTGATGTGTCAAAACAGCAACAGGATTATTACGCCGAGCAGTCGGGGAAGTTGTAGAGGATACTGAGTCCCCGAGAAGAGGGCGTGACTGAGGCTGCTGCATGCCCACGCAGCCCCTCTTTACTCTGGGCAGCGTCTAGCCACCTTTTCAGTTTATCTATGTTTGCTTTTGTACACTCCTACATATTTTTAGCATATTATGAAAATTATTAACTGATATTAAAATAAACCGATACAAAATAAATAATATTAAGTTTAAATGTATAAACACCTAACTATAAAAATGTAAAATATTAAAATTTTTGCAACCATAGTTATATATTTTGATATTTATACATAACACGTATAAAAGAATTATACAACTTACCACTCATGAATTACAGCTCAATGACAATAGATTATATTTGCGCTACGGCGCCACTCAACGCGTCTGCGGCCTACGTCTCCTATTCCTGTCATGCATGTAACTTCTTATTTCATCTGTTATTTAGGTAATACCCTTTTATTTTTTCAAAATATCTTTATTTACATGGGCTGTTGATATTTGTTTTCAATATCACACTTTAATGTTAACCATATTTGGATATTAATTCCTTGCATACAACAGGTAGTTCTCTTTCGAACTACATTATCCATTAAAGAATAATTGCACAACTGCATTTTGAAAGTATTCTGACTTATCTTTAAAGCACATTTGTTGCAAAATTACATCCATGTATAAACACAATTGAACTACATTTTCCCATGACATAACATTAGAAATTGGGCATATAAAACGATTCTGTATATCACTTCATAAGTATTATATTCCGTAGTATCCCAATTCCAAGTAACATTTGGTACATATCCGTCAATAATTCATAAACATTTAAAGCACTAATATCAAGACATTTTATATTTGAACTATAAACATAGTTCAGAATTGTTTCAAGTTTAGAGTTATTTAAAAATGTCACATACACTACACTTCACAAATCTTATATTTAATTTGTACCCTGCAACATGTAAACAAAATTCAATTAGTCATTGTAGATCAAATAGTATTTCATAATTTCATCTAAATAATATTACTTTTTTTGAATTTGCACTAAACTATTAATATTTAAGTTTATTAGAACTCGTAATATGAAACAAAATACATAATAGTACCGAGAAATTATGTCACGTACACGAAGTTAGCAACTATCACATTGTTATGGCACAATAACACTTATAAGTATAAGTAACCATTTTAAAGTGGGAAAAAAGTTCTGTACAAAAATTGGACAGCTGGAAGCATACTTTGAGGTTATAACTTGCGCGCCTGTGTGCAAGCATACGTGCCACACAAGCCACTTACACGCATACAAGAATCGCATACATCTCACTCTCACTTATAGGTACCAGCGGCGCGCGGATGCACACAACAAAAGCCCAACTGACAAGGCGTAAACAAAAGAAAAAGCAACCATCTGTGAAAAATTTTTCGGTTCGAATAGCTGAGAAACCCAAAGAAGGTATCCTGGATACGTGTATTTCATATTGACGCGAAAAAATGCGAATAGCGTCGTGATGAAAAATTGTCAATATTACCTCCGCGAACGCGGTTTTGCCACCCGTGTTTTCTTCTCGCGATTTTTCGTTTTTTCACACTTCTTTTAGCATGATTTTAGTTCTGAGCACAATATTTTATTCCTTTACAAACAGAAACAACATACATGAAGTACGTAAGAGGAAAAATTCTACTTAAAATAATAAACTTCTCTGGCACACGACAGTTCCATGTACGCGTTACACTATTCGGTGGCAACGGCCATCATGTATTTGTCAAGGCTGCCATTAGCACAAGTCTATAAAATCCCAGAGCTTTTACCATTGGCGACACCTCGGTTATGGTACTGTAACTTTTTGCAGCACCCATTTAGCAAAATCTCTATCCTCATTGGCCAATGTTTTACTTATAACCAATCAGTGAATAGAAAGTATTAGTGATCTTAATGTGTTATACCTTTTTAAAGATTTTAAACAAAACAGATTTGCCAAATACATTTACTTAATTATATCATAAGCATTCAATAAATTTAATAACAGATGTATCTAGGAACGAATCCTGTTCTGTGTTTTTAAAAATTTTTATTAATAGACAATTTTTTAAATATTTAATAACACATTTACTCCTGTCCTATGTTCAATGTACATGTACTTTATGTACATAATATGTATATAAATATATTATATACATATTTACATTACATACATATGCAAATATGATTGTAACGTGTATTTTTTTAACTGAATTCGTAATGAAATAAATATTGTCATATACATGTATTCTTTTATTTTCAATAACAAAAAATTGTATAAACAACATAATCTTGTAATAAAACAATGATTTGAATTTAATTTACTTAGGAAAATGTCACTATTGAGAAACATTCTAATTTATTAATTTTCTTACAAATTAGAGCTGTAATTTGTTATTATAATTAATTATAAACCATATTCGGAATTAATGGATCCAACTACATATGCTACAACTGTTGCATGATCTAATTTTCCAGGAATCATGGAAACCTTGTCCAAAGTCTTTATTCGTCGAGTTCTCTGTTCTTGTTTGGAAAGCTGAATTAATTGGCCATCTTTATTTTGTGCATAATATAAATCTGTATCTTCCAATATTCGTCTTTTAGCGGCAGTTATGCGTACCTTGTATGTGTAAAAATTAAATTTATGTTAGCATTTATATTGGTGTTCTGCTTCATTATGTTACATATTTGTGTAATATAGTTTAATTTAATTTTGTATTAATTACAAAATGAATAAAATCATGCAGTCAGGCACATTGTTTTGTAGATTTTATTATTATATATAATGTTAGATAACTTACTGCAAAATCCAAGAGAAGTTCACAAAGATGTTTGGCACTGTTACATGGTGGACCTTCTCCAGATACACCTCTTCTTAGCAAATCCTCCATTCTAAGAAGTGTAAGCTCATGTCTTTGATATGCTTCAACTATAGGCAAATTAGACTTATTTTTATTACTGTTGCCAGATTCCGCATGTCTCAAGTTCTCCGCTGATTTTCGACGTGTTTTTGATCTTCCTTCAGTATGATTTTTTACATTTGAATCAGGTACAGAATTGTGACATGGTAAGATAGCAAATTTTCCAACTACAGGATCAAAATTGTCCGAAATTCCATCGCTAGTTAAAAATACAATATCCCCCTTCTCAACTTCTGTCATTGCAAGTGTCAAGTTATTCAATTCAGGATTAGACCCATCCACAGGACCTAAAGCTCCAAGAGCATCACGCATATCGCGCATGCAATGAATATCATGAGATCCTCTTGTTATTTCTCTTACTCCAGTTTTCCTAGCAGTGTTAATTATTTTTATCTTAAATGCTATTTTATTTATTATTTTAACTTTTAAGTTTTCTTTTATATTACCTTGAATACACATAAGCTAAACTATCGCCCACATTGCAGGTACATGCCATATATTTATTTTGTTCTGTATTGGGATCAGAATTTGGCAATGGGAGAATTACACAGACAGTTAACGTTGTAAGCATTCCTTGTTCTTGCAAAATTAATGAATGTGCAGCATGGAATGAACAAAGTAGTGCTATAAAAACATCTTTTGTCGTAGTTATTTCTCTATTAAGTGAAGGACAAAAAAGTGCTTTATTTAAGTATTCCATACTGCCATGTACTGCAGATCTGGCTGCAATACTTGCTTTGGTACCTAATAATTTCATTTTATTATATAACATAGTTATATGAGTATATTCTTATATTTCTATTTTATGTTATCTGAAATAATGTACTATTATCTATCAACATACCCCAATTAACACCATCAGCAAGTGCTAAAATAGCTGAATTTGATCTTGCTACGATACCAAAGCAATCTGCTATTGGTTCTCCATTGTTAGTATTATTTGTAGGATTTTTTTCATATAATGTAGTAGCAATTCCATAAGCCATTTCATGAGGATTAAACCAATCAGCAATACCAGCAACTGTAGGAGTTGTTGTTGTTGATGCTAATAAAAATCATTTTTTAAATACATTTTTTTATTACTTTATAAATTAACATAGCATCATAACACATACTGTTCCTATATTGCTCTCCTTGATCTAACATATCAATGTAGTCTATATCAATATCATTAATACTTAAATGTCTTTGTTGTACATTAACACTTGTAAGTCCATTATCTGGACCAGTATAAGCATTAACTACATCTCTATCTTCTTGAAAATTTCCAAGCTGTCTAACTGGTACTTCTTCTGGATTCCTACCATGTAATATTACCGGTCCTTCTTGTTTTATTTCCAAACTGAACATATAAACCATATTTCATTATGTACTTAAGATATTAATAAATAAAAATTACACTAAAAGAATCATTACCCGTCAAGATATCGTGTAATAAAACAACCACTTGTAAAATCTTGTGTCAATGACCTGGGACTACGTAAAGTTTGTTCTCCTTGACCTATATTTTCTACAGCTCCAGCCAAATTACTAATAGATAATTGTCGCATAAAACCAGCAACTTTTTTTCGCAAACTTGGCATTCTTTTATAACATTAAATTTAAATGCAAGGGAAATGATTAATGCCACATATCACATATAATGACATATATCAGTAGATTTAAACCATGGTTCTGTATTCGCTGCTTAAACCTTGAAAATAATGAAATTTATCGAATACTTATAAATCATGTATTCTAAGAAATTTAAGAATCTATATTTATATTTATTTATATGTATATACATGAAATCCAATATAACAATGCAAATAATTAGATCATTAAAAACAGTACAACTTTTAAAATTGAAAATTTGTATTTTAAATTAGTTCTTTTAATATCCTTTATTCTTTTAATTATAAGATCAAACATTATTATTATTATGTAACGTAAAATAGTTGTTAGATTCACTACAAATAAACACTTTTAAACAATCTTTATATAAACATTACAATCATACCTAGAAAAAGTTCTTATTATATAGAAGTGAAATCGTAATACATACTGAAAAGCACATCGTTTTCCACTTTACCGCCATATTGATAGTGTGTCAATAACCGATAAATTCCTTTACCAGTAAACTTTATACTCTGATATGTTTTCAAAAATGAAGAAATTCCTGTAATTATTAAGGAATATTCGAATTTTTGCCTATAAATATTTTTCGCGAAATAAATATTTCCGATAAGAGCAATAAAAATGTCAATTTTTCCTAATATTGAGGTATGTATGTTCAAAATAATCATAAATTGCATAAAACAGCTCTTACAATTAATTGGAACGAATATATTATGGTTGATATCATTATTTTTTTATTATATCATTACATTTGCTAATCATATTCACATGCTTAACAATATGCATTTATGTCATACTTTTTAATCTGTTTTGACATGTAGTAAGTCAATATGGCGTTCTCTCCACAGGTGAGAGACTACAATTTTCTGTAGTTGTTTTTGTAATTGGATTTTAGTGTTGTTTACAAAAAAGTTTATATAAAAATTTCTTCGTTTCTTAAAAATATCGTATTTGTGTAATAAAATTTGGTGTATTTAATAAACAACTTTTTAATTTTTATAACTTTCTTCCAATACGCGTTATACGCAATGTGCTTAGACGCATAGTGACACAAATATTTATTTCATTCTATGGACTTATCATTACGTAATCATTATTTAAAATTCTGTCATTTGTATGTTAGAAATAAAGTTATGTGTGTAATTTTTTTTCGACATTTCCTATAGATATCAACACGTACATAATTATAAATCATTTTTTAAATGAGACAGATGTAGCATGTTTTTAATATTTTGTTATCATAAGAATATTAAATTGCACGTGATTCATTTTTTGAATGACAAGTGTATTAATTTTTATATAAATTAGTATATTTCATTGTATAGAATGTATGTTTAATATTAGAAATATTCAATTCTAAACATATTGTATCAGATGTATAAACATATATGTATATGTTGTAACAGATTCCTTGAAATAAATATGAAAGAATAAAATGTTAGACTATTTAAAATAATCAACTATTTAAAAAGCTATAGAGAAAATAAAAGAAAAATATTTGTGTGTAAATAAGAATATAAAATGTATGAATCTCCGAAGAGCCTTCTTGAGGTTTGCATTGATTTTATTTGCAACAATGTTTTGGGTTTGTGTGACGTACGCTTTGGTGATACGGAAGAACATTCCCTTAATGCATTGGATATAACTACTTTTAGTAAGTATTAATTGATATCATTTAAAAAAATATTTGTTCAATTATTTTATATTTTAGTTATATTTCATATTTTTCTTAAATGAATTTAAATATTCCATTGTTAGAAAAGACTATTTTAATGTAACAATTTGTTCTAAAGTATAAAACTTTTAGATCAGCAGGTTTATTTTGCAATAAAGAGTAATAATATAGATATTCTGGATCTAATAACAGGTAAAGCATCTAATGATGGGTCTTCAAGTTCAGCAATAAGACTCAGTTTTAGATATCCAGATGCCTTTTTACCAGCTGAGGTCTCAGAACAGTTATTGGCTAATCTTTGTGAAAAGAAAACATTATCAGACCTAACAATTACACTTTTTAATTCAAAATCAACCAGATTAAGGTATTTTGTTTCATATTTTAAATACAGTAATTTTATTACAATATAAACTGTATATAAAATTACTGTTAAGATTAATATTTATTATGTTTTATTATTATTTATAGACATGTACGATTAAAAGATGCATCTGCTTTATCAGCAAAAGGTTTAAAAGTTTTAAAACAACATAAAGTGGTAGATCTGATGGTACATGGATCAAAAATAACTGCTAGAGATTTAATAAGTTGTTTAGGTGACTGGAGTCTACAAAATCTTAGATCATTAAGTGTAGCAAAAGGAAGTTTAATGGATTGTTCACGGTATTTAATACAATTGACTATATTTATAA
>NIJG01000050.1:1621785-1642736 GCA_002201625.1 Euglossa dilemma | reverse complement strand
TATATATATATATATATATGTATATATATATAATTCCCTTTACATATTCTACTTATATCAATTTTGTTTAAGCTTCATTAGCCATAGACAATCTGCTTGGTATTTACAGAGATTAGATACAAAATTATAAACAGTTCTTAGTACAAAATAATTTTATGACTATAACGATTAAGGTTTAATAGCGTAGAGCAGGCCTAGGCAACCTTTCACGGCCTATTAGCAGGTTCTCTCTCCCCTTCTCACTCTTTCCCTCCTTGTGTTTATTTTTAGTTTTTCCAATTTCTCAGTAAAACGGTATATCATTCAATTGGAAGTTCCATTTCTGCCTGAAGTGCAATATTTACAGATTCTGCACTATCAAGTCAAACTTCTTTTACCAAAGATACATAATCCTCAGGTAGCACATCGACCGGTCGGCATTAGATATTTGTTACGTAATATTAACCGGTGTGAAACAATTGCCTATCGGAATATCGGTAACAGATTTTGGATCTTCTTTTTCGGCGAAAATAAAATCAAGTAAACTATATCGCACTATCCGATGTGAAGGGCGAACTAGCAAGAAATGGATCGAGCCGATCGAAAATTATTTTCCAAGCGATGTAAAACAATGGGATAAGTTTGTCGGTTACTGGCCTAAATAATGATCGTTCGACGAAGAGAAAGACAACGGAAGAAAAATCGGAAACTGAACACTGTCTGGCATGGCGATATGCTATAGTGAAAAAGCCAGAGATTGCCTGTGCCTGGGTAGAAGATATAGCTAGGTGAGCTCTGCACAGTCTCCCGTGATTACCTCTACATTTCTCTCAATTCCACGTCAGATTAACAATCGGGTGTGCCGGGAATCTAATTCAATAAGACCACAGTTGATGACGCTCTTTCATCGTTGCAAAATTATAAATAAAAGTTTACAGAAAACAGCGAAGTCTACGGAAAGTTCGTTTCGCGCAATGGGATTGGATAACCCATTCCTGTTAATCAAATATCTCGAGATTCGTTTTGGAATTTAGCGACGCGATGATAGCTCCACTGACCAAGATAAACAAGAAATATTCAGTAAACATAGATTAAGAAAGATCAACCCTGTCAATGTTACATTTAACCTTCTATTTCGGTATATAACGAATAATCTGCGTTGGCTGAGTATTCTTTGTTTATTTTTATAAACGATATCTATATGTACCAATGAAATATCGAATTCCATTTTTAAGCATCTTTCATGGAAAAATAAAATTAGTTTTTATATGTATATACAGGGACTTGCTCCAGCGATGGTGTCCATCGTTTCGAGAATAAATAAAACGTTGCAAAAATTGGAGAAAGAAGATACAATCTATTTAATCTAGATCGCAAGATGTAGATATTCATTTGTATATCCGATCATCTCATATTCATCTTTAAATCGAGCGATTGAGAAGGCAATCGCTTTTACGCGTAAAAATGAAATTTGCCAGTTTAAGAAATATCGTAGGATATGTTCGTGGTTTTAACAAATACCGTTCGAGTATCGTCAAAATACAAAAGCGATTACAATTCGAGCACGAGATTAAATACGCAAAAGTTTTCCTGGACACTTAATTCGTTAAGTAAGTTCAACAATGGAAAAGTACCCTGTATAGAAATCTTTTGCTATTTCATGTCCATGCAAAACGTACACGTAAATAGATGGATCGAGAAAAGTGGAAATAAATCTACGGAGAAATTTAATTGAAAATTCGTCGTTGACTCGATTACGGTAGAAAGTCGAAAGAAAATGGCAATGCCACTGTTTACGCAATTCTCTTCTCATTGCCAATACTATTTGCAATAGCACCAACATGGAAGATTGAACGATCCCGGAAGCCTTGAGCGGCTTAAGCGTGATTGTCGATCGTACACTTGTCGCAAAAACATTCGTTCAAAGAAAACGGAGGAACGAAACACGTTTACTCGATAAAAAGTAAATTCCACCGATTTCCAATTCACCCCGTTAACTGGGATCGTCGAAATCAACGTAGAGTTCACGAACCGTAGCGACGTTCATGAAACATTAGGTTCGTTGAAACGAGTGTGTTTAAGCGAATGGTAATAACGATGGAGAATATCTACTGACAGAATATCTTTTTGAAAGCAAAAGGGATGAACTTTCGGAAATCACAGGGGAAAGTATATGGTTAAATGAATTTTCTTAAACGGATTATCATTGCTTTTGGTCTTTCCAGTTCTCCGATCTACTCGTTGAATACTTTTCAACGACCATCGACGGAAGATATCGCGAGCTACTCGAATAATATACAACAACCGTTTGAACGGAGGAGAGATGGTGGATTTTTCAGGAAACTCTCTGTCAATTTCTAGAGCAGATTAGAAGCGAATCTACAGGACTTCTTATGGAGTTCTTCTCCTTACGCGCGATGTTCCTTAAGCTATTCCTCATTTCTTCATATTCATTTTCAATTTCTACCGACAAAGATAGTTCTGTCAGTCGACGAAATTGAGATAGAATGCAACGCAAGACAAATCAACCATTTTTACTACTGAGATTTCTGAACCGGTGTAGGTACAGGTAGGTACGCAGAGATATACTAAATTATCACATGAGTAGACAAGTGAGTTACTCGTTAGCAGTAGGGGGCAACGATACAGCCAAAGGCAGCAATATGCTTATACCGATGAATCTAAACGCAACTATGATTCGTTTTTCTAATATCACGCTCGAGTGACGGCAGTTTCTTTTCGAATCTTTCTTCCTTTTTCGTTTTGTTTAAACGCTAATGAAGTGGCAACTATGAACTCGTGTGAATCTCTATCTTAACAAAGTGCCCGATTTCAGTATAAAATTCTACACCGTTAAATCGTTCTATGTCACCGATACAGGAAAACAGTGTTTCCTGATACTCTGTTTTTCTCTTTTTTTTTTTTTTCGTTATCGTTAACTTGGTAAACCGAGCTACGCTGATTCGAATTTCTATTACGATTATCTCGTTACCCTTTTCTAATTCTTCTTCGTCGTTTTTCTCGCTTTCCCTCCCCATTCCTCTCCCCCTATTTCCCTCTCGTTCTTCCTTTTCTTTGTTCGTCGACAGAGAAGCGAACTTTGTTACGTTTAAATTCAACGCACGTACGATTTTATATACGAATGGCTATGTCTCTGATATATCTACTTCTTACGCGGCGTTACATTAAGATATATAAATAGTATTTTTAATGTTATAACGGTAACATCACCTACTTACTAGATATTGCGAATGCTATTAATAGTATTCATCTGGTATAAATACATGGAACATAACGAGTCGAATGATTAATTATAGTTGAATGTCGTGAGAATAGCATCGCTAAACGAACATTTGACTTGGAAAATCTTACAAACTCGTCGTTTTTCTTGTCCCTTCGCGCGTTCCTTTGCTCCGTTCTATTACGAAACGAAGGCTCCGATATGTTGATAACGTTCCATACATCACGGGGGAAAAAAAATGCTGTTCCATCTCTGGAACGATCAGTTTCGTTGGTTTCTCAACGAAATCGTGTTCACAAAAGAGACAGAAAGGAACACGGTTCCAAAGACGATACTCGTAATCGCTTGCTCGCTGCTAATCTCGTCGTTTCGTTCGCGTCAACGCAATGATAAACGTTTCTTACCTCTCGATGTACGTCTATATGTACAATATACTAGTTCTTTTCTTTGTCTTTGTATTGATCCCGCCTATCGTATAAAGTTACAATTATGATGTGTCATAGTCATGGTGCAAAACCACCATTTTTCAACAGCGAAATATGTATACCGTTCCCCTTTCGCGAATCACGAACTACATGATATATCGTCGCGCCGAATCGCCATCTCGATAAGTTTCGCCGACGATGAAAATTTCCTCTGTTCTCCCCATCCTTCGTTGATTCGCGTCGCGAAACGCGTACGATAACCTAACGATTTCGATTCTTATCTAAGTATCGATTTTAACTTCAACGCAATCCGATTCGTCGATATACGAAGCCAAGAAACGATATCTACGATGAACAAGTTCGCATTGTCCTTTATCGCATACTAAGCGCGATGAGAGCCCTATCGCGTGCGAGTTACACGAGTAATTCGACAGTCTTCGTCTACCTCGTCGAATTTATCGAAACGAAAGCCTATCGAGCAGCCTAACGATAACGATACACATTTTACGCGCGATCAATCGTAATCATCTACGAGTTTCACAAACACACGCATTCATACTCGTTCTCATATGTCATTATCTTTCTTCCCTTTGTCTACTCGATTAACAACCAGCGAGGGAGTTTGATATTTAGTTACCGTATTGCCATACGTCGAGCCAACCTCTGTTTCTCTTCCCTTTTCTTTCCTCTCTTCTATCCCCCTCCTTTTCCCTATCTCCCTCCTTTTTCCTATCTCCCGTTTACCGTTTTTCTCTATAAAGGAAAGACGTCGCGTTCCAAAGGGTAACTTTTAATATCTTAAACGACGAGTATTCCTTATTTACCTCCCAGAAGATACAGACGTATCGTTAAATTCATGCAGGAATGTTCACAGCTGTATTATAATTACACGATATTGCTCCTAAATTTTCGACGATCGTGTCGAGGGTTCACGCTCGGGATCGCTCGAGATACTCGCGCGTCTCACGCGCGAAAATAGCAACTTGGACGAACAAGGGTCGCCCCGCGTTATCATCATCGCTCGATTGTCGAATTCACAGTTTTACGTTTTACATCCGTTTTACTTAGGTCTAAGCAACGGCCCCGCTAAATATTCCGGCCGCATCGAGACCGCTACGTTACGACGATCTCACGCACTTATGTACTAAGCAAATACGATATTACACGAGCCTCGCGAGTATCGTCATACTATACCGACTTTGACACCGACAATGTCCTTACGAACGATCAACGAACGACAGAGCTGCGATTCAGTCCTTCTGAAAGTCGTCTCCGAGTCTCTCACTTCCTGCGAAATACCCCGAATATCAGCTCGTTTCCTGCCACGAAAGAAAGAGCTGCTGCGTGTGTGTGTTTCGCGCGACGACCAAGCAGCTCGAGAAGCTCGCGAGTTGGTTGCCGGAAAGCAAAGATTGGACCTTGTCGTTGTAACACCCATTCTCTTCGATGTGTTGGATAAATCTCGGCCATGCGTCCCCGATTGATCGTCGGAGAACACCGAAAGCTCGCCCGTCGAAGGATTCAGAACTTGGTTCTCACGGTTATCCAATGCGGGTAAACGGCGTCTTCGAGCAGCTCGTGGTCTACGTTCGAGCGTCGCTTAGCCGGGCACGCGTGGCAACCGCCACGAACCATGTGCTCCTCGACTTTTCCTGACGTTCAGTATCAGGACGTGGGTGCGTAGCCGAGGTTCTTCCGCTGCAGGAACATCGAGATCTCCCGGAAGGTCGGCCTCTCGCTCTCCTCGCGTCGCCAGCAGTCGAGCATCAGGTCGTAAATATCCTTCGAGCACGCGGTCGGTTGCGGTAAATAGTTGAAAAGGTTATCGGCGTTCTCCTTGCAGCCGTTCTCGCCGTCGGCGTCGGTGCAGTCGGTCGCGCGATGCAATCGTCGCAGGCTCTGCACCATTTCCTCGTTCGACAAGTGCTCGTACGGGACCCTTCTGCCCAGGTTCAGGATCTCCCAGAGGGTCACGGCAAACGCCCATACGTCGCTTTTCGTCGTGTACTTGCCCTGCAAACGACGTATCGATTATTACGGCCCATGTTTCTATCGGTCGGTCGATCGCGAGATCAGACCAGACCCTGCTACTTTTCGCGCCACGGTGCTGTAAAGTGGCGAGTAAATAAATACGAATGGACGTTGCACGGATCGTTGGAACGGATGAAGATTTACCGGATTAAACAGGGAGGGTTTTATAGAAATAGGAAATTAGGAAAACACGGGAATATGGCGGATGGATGGGAATATGCAACGGTGTATTCGGTGGGTTCGATTGGTATCGTGCGAATAAAGCTTACCAGGAATATGGATTCCCAGGCCATCCAGCGTATCGGCAGGGGCACCGTGCCATCGACTTTGTAATAATCGCACGCGTACATTTCGTTGTCCGTACCGAAATCCGAGATTTTAATGTGATAAGCTTTGCCCACCAAGCAATTCCTGTAATCGAAAATCATCGTTATCGATGGACCGGCAATGAATCCGGCCGTTCTGCTCCGCAAACCGTTCCGACGCGCGCCATTTAATTAACTTCCGAAACAACATCGGCCGAGCTTTTACCGTTATTATCGCTATTATCAACGATCATCTAATTCACCGAACGGATAGCGATTGCTTTTTGTTGTCCGTGTTATTTCGTCCGTCAAATTTCGGCTATCGACAGCGCGTGGACAGCGAATCGAATTGGCCGCCGGTTTCGTTTGTGGCCCTTGATCGTAAAACGGGGCAGTTTTCCGCGCGCCTTCAAAGAGCAGCACACTTTGTATGGGGAACACTTTGGGAATGATTCTAGGCCCCGGCCGCAGATACGCGAATCAGTTTCGACTTCAGCGGCCGGAGAATTCGAATACTTTTCCGACCGATTCATTTCGAATGAAAAAGGCACGGTTCAAATCGATCTCTCGTCGGTATGTGGGGTGCATAGCGCGGCCGCCAATCTGCATACGCGTACGCATTCTGTGCATGGCAGCCGACCGGAAGCAGGAATGGCTGCCTGCAGGCTGCATTTGCACGTACGTGTAGATGAGCTACGTTTCCTGTACAAGCACACGCAACTGTACAATTGAACGTATCGTTGTGGCAAAGTTTACCAGCGACCGGCAGGATCGCTGAATGATCATCGTGGATCGTTATGAGGCGGTATAAGGTTCGCGGTCGTAGAAGAATGTGCGGCTAAATACAGACGTTCGCTCGTATCGCGCGTCTACACGCGCAACGGTCTGTACACGCGTCGATAGATTTATACACCGTAGTAGCCTGCGCGTTCGGTTTAATTCTAGCCCCCGATCAGTGATCAGCCGTGCGTTAATCGCGTCTCGACTTATCCGCGAAAAACGCGAGGTTTCCTAAAAAAAAAAAACAAAAAAAAAACGAACAATCAATTTCGTCGATACGATACATACTCGTAGAACGATACGAGCCAAACTGCAGAGCGTTAATTCGCGCGTCTTCCGATTAGTCGTCGAGTGACCGAGACGGATTCTCTCCTTCGACCAGGCTTTCAAGAAGGAAATTACCGGAATCAGGCAGTGGAGATAGCAGGCGCGAGAGAACGTTATCCAGCGATAAGCCAGGCGAATTACAAAGTTTGTCGATTTAACAGAAAGGAATCGGTTATACAGCGGGGAAGTTGCTTCGCATCGATGGAACACATCCGCGTCCGTTTGCACGCCGCGTGAACGGAGTAAATTTGCGCCCTGATAGAGGACACTCGAACACCGCGAAATATCCGTCTAACAGCATTCCGTTTCGGTGCCAAGCGGCCATCGCCTTCTGCCTTTCAAAGACGAACTATAATTCTCGCCGAGACAAACGAGCAACTGAACGGTATTTGAGTATCCAGCGTTATCGAGTGAATGGAGTCAATTAATTTCGACGGTGGAACAAAGCTTCAATTTGGAAGCAGAACCCAGGTAATTAGCCGCGCTTTATCGATCACTGTTATTGGCTGTACCACGTTCCTGGAGCGCGCACCGACGCCGAGCTCGACGACGGCGACCATGGCGATGGCGACGGCGATGGCGACCTGATCCACGGAAGTCCCGGGTCAGAACGTTAATGCAATAAGCAATGTTCACTCGGCGTATCCTATCGAGCCTCTGTGTGAATTATATTAAGTGGAAGCGTCTATCTACGGATAGCAGTATGTTTGACTCGATTGTAATTGGATTTTGCGACAAGCGGCGATAGGTAACGACGGATGAGCCAACCCCAAACCGTCGTCCACCTTCTAATTCCAACGCGAACACCATTTCCGTTCTACCTTCCTCTGCTAATTTCGTTTCTCGTACGGACTCTTCGCCCTGGTCGCTCTTCTCCTCGGTCGCGATTTCTCGTTGTCTCGAGAGCCGGTATCAGGTTTTATTCTCCGAGTGGAACAAGGGACTAAATATTCGGTATCCAGCCGGTAATGCGCGACAGAAGAGTTCTCCGCCGACACTGTTAGACGAGGAGGAATCCTCCCCGACAGACGGATGGTATATCCACTTTGCCTCGACAACCGAGAAGAGTCACTCGTACGGCTATTATCGATTGTCACCGCATTCGAGTGTCTTCTGCGATGCTCTCGCGTTAGACGGCGTCGGATGGTGCGTTCGCAAAGGGCTTCGAAGGCACGGCCCCGTGTGCGATCGGCCTCGGACTTCGACCTCGCGACGTCTCGATGTCGCATCGAAACGCGAGGAACGGAGGTTGCGCTGGTCGGATCGGGGGCGAGGTCGCGAGAGGGTGGCAGAGGTGAACGATCGAAAAAAAAAAGGACAGGAGGCAGGAAAAGATGGAAAGGAAGAAGCGGAAGAAGCGGAGGAGGAGGAGGAGAAGAAAGGGCGTCGGGAAGACGTGGGAGGCAGAGAAAGCTATTCTCTACATTTGTAATCGAAGTCGGAACAAAGGCAGCCCTCGCTTAGTCGGGGGTGGAGTACCTACATCGAGTCTTCGTCGTTCTCCACGGTCGAGCTACACGTTCTTGCGGCGTGTGCGACCACCATCAACGTTTCTGGTAACGCCATCACCACCACGAACCACCGCCGCTATCGGTGTCACTTCTATCCCGTCGACCACCGCCAAACCACCGCGTGCACGTACACGCTCTCTCTACCCTCTTCTTCCCATCGTCTTTCTCTTTATCCTTAAGTGTTTCACTCGTGTACGCGCTTACTCTTAGTATACTCTTAGTATACTCTTATACCTCGATCACACGCGCGTGTTCCACCTTTCTTTGGCTATTACACACGCGCGCGTAAGCGAGCGTACACACGCTCGCGTACACGTACGAGGGAACGGAGAACCCTTCCGCACGCTCTCGTTCTTTCTTCGATCGGGCCAATTGAATTGCATTACCGTTTGATCAGCAATCGATTCTTTCCTCTTTTCCACTCGGTCCCGCTCCGAGAATGACTTTATACGGCGCGCACTCGCGAATAAAATAAGGTGCCAGGAGAAATTGGCTGGCGAGTGTTAGGATAGGAGATCGGGGTTGCGGAGCTGATCCGACACCCAAGATACCTACGCCAACTCGCTTCTTCCGATTCTTCCCGATCCTTTCCTTCTCTGTACCGCTCGGATTTTCATCACGCTCGCTTAAACCCGGATCGATTCGTAACGAGATTTATCGCGAATCCCCGAAAGTATAGTCCTCCCGCGAACTCGCGCGACTCGCGCGGAGTGCTGCTGTATCGAACTATCCCGGTATTCCGGAGGAATTAACGAATTTCAAAGTCGAGAGCCGGGATGTACGCGCGGAAACCTAATGGGGAATAAAGCGGCGGCGAAAGAGAATTTTTAGCGACGAAGATTATAAGCTTTGCGACTAGCAGCCGGTATCCGTAAGAGGCCTGTAATAACCTGCTCTCTTAATCCCCCTTTCAAAGCTACTTCAGACTTCAGAGAGAACAGTTTCTTTCTGGCGATTGCGAGCTTAACTGATCGTGGCACGCGATGCACGCGTGATGTTCGGACGGGCTGGAACGGAATCGGGTTTACAAAAGAGGAGGAACAGGATCGCGGACGTTCGCGTTCCCCTGTTTGACGGAAGTGACGGAAGAATTTACGGGTCCGTGGCGGAAATTCCCGCAGAGTCATATGTTTCGCTGGAAATCGTCAGTTCGTCACGCCGGCACCTATCATCCGGAAGCGGGGTTCGCGGACGTTTACCTGCGGCATTACATTTTGATTAAATTCCGTGCCACCATGAAATTCTGATTCCTTTGCAAATGGATTCACCGCGTTTGCGGCTGCTCTCCAGTTACACCGCGCGCGACAACAGGTCGTTCACGTTCGTCGATCGTGCTCGGTAAAAGCCGGTTAAATATTTTCCTCGACACCAGCCTCCGGATTCGACTCGTTACGAATTCTCGAAAATCGAACGAGCCACGATCACCGGGACCCCGTGCCGAAATTTCGCGAGTTCGAATTCGCGCCGATATTCGTTCTTGTTATCCTTCTCTCTAGCTGTCAGATATCCTTTTCTTGTTAATCCCTCTCTTTCTCTCTCTCACTCTCTCTTCGTTTATTTATCTTTTTTTATTCCATTTTATTTTTTATTCTTTTATTTAATTTCCTCTGCCCGCGCGAGATACGAATCAATCGATTTCGGTGAAATTTCGCAGGCGAACGTACGGGATTGGAAAATATACGAGGCACGCGTGGTTGTTCATGAAACACCCCGGGTGGGATATGGTTTTTGTTAAACGAGTTGAAAAATTCTAGCATGTGTACGCGAAACGTACGGTTTCTTGTTAAACATTGCACGAGCTGTTTCGCGTTTTACGTTAATGATCGTACCACGGCCCGATTATTTTTCGATTATTCATCCGTGTAGGAAGGTTGGTTGAAATGCACGCGCGCTCCGCGCCTCGCCTCGCCTCGCCTCGCTCGGCTCTCGCGCGGATATATCCCATGCATACGTGAAGATTTAATAAAGCTGACGGGAAAATAACTTCGGTTTTTGCAATTTTACAACGGGAACCTTCGCTTTGAACCGGCAAAGGACTGTTTAAAGCTTTGAGGGAACACGAGAAACATTTTCTTCTTTCCCGATCTTTCCGCTCGGTTGTTTGAGGAATCAGAGCCAACTTTGGTGTTTTCAACTTCCATTTCTGTAATTAACCGTTACAAATGAAAAAGAAGAAAGAAGAAGAAGAAAAAAAGAAGAAGACACAGTGGAAAAAAATAGCGGGAGAAGAGAAATTGAGCTTTTCCGTGTAGCGGAAGCGTCGAATTTACAAACGCTGGCGCGGAAATAATTACGCGCGTTTAATTACCACACAGTCGATTTTGGATTAATCGACGATTCGAATAATGAAAATACTAATTATTTATCTCCGCGGCGTAGATCGTTGTACGATCGATTAAAATCGTTCTACAGGCGTTTGCGGGCACGCGCAGTGTCGTAATAATACTACGGAGAGCGTACAGGAAACGCATCCTGGTATTCTATTAAGATTTACGAGCGGTCGTTTGAGAGACACTGGTCAACCGGAAACTAGGTTCCACGTGTTGTAAGAGCACCGCGGTTAACGTGAATATGTATGTAGAGCACATATGCACCAACACCGGGGCACATCTATACTTGCCATCGATTCGACGGGGATGGCCATTGCATTTCAATAACAGGAACATGGATGGGTTTCGTTGCATACCGTCTATACGCTTTTGTCTGCGAAAGTCAAGGGTTCCTGATCCTGGATATTATACGCCTTGTGTGGGATGTCAAAGATCATCCAGTTCTATCCAGCCAATACCACCGTTCGATAGTCTTTCGGATTTCTTCCTTAATTTCCTGCTAATACCTCGCCTAGCCAGGATCAACCTGGACGAAGCGAACGATACATCGTAGACGAAAGGGATTTTCGAAAAAAAAAAAAAAAAAAAAAAAAAAAGAAAAAGAAACAAATAAAAACAACTCGATAGAAATCGATCGCTTCGATCGCGAATTCGAAAAAAAGGAAAAGCGGAAATGGTAGGAAACAATGAAAGCATCGCGGAGAGTAACGATATTCGCGAAATCGAATGACGCGTGAAACATATCGAAATAAAATTGATCGCGGCAATATCGGGGCCGTTTGGCAGAATTGGAAATGTCCCGTATTACGCTAGGAAAATTCCCTTTCGGGGCGTCACGCGTGTACACTCCATAAAAGTTTATCGAACCTTCCTATCGAATCGGATGTAATTCTGGTCCTCCTGGAACGTTGCGAGGAGATTCGAGCCGCGATAATTTCGTACGGCTGCAAGTTGGACGGATTTTACGAACAGCCAGGTCGAAGTAATTTATAGTTGTAATAAACCGGGCAAACAATTTTGATGTTGACGCACAGCCGATAATGACTGCAACGTACACGTTTAATCGTTATTCCACGGGAAAATAAACTACCGTTCTTGCTATTTTCCGCTCGACGTATCGCTAAACGAATCGCTGATTTCCCATGTGGTTTTGCGGCTTCGTTTGTTTTGGGGGCTTATGGAAATGCACCCAGGGAAAGCTATAATTTAATTTCAACTTAAGCGACGAGCCCCGATATCGGAGTTTCGCTTTCCCTCGACGAACGCTAATATCGCTTTCCTGGAGAACCAAATCTTCTCCTCGACGCACCCTCGTACTCCTCTCTTTCGTTGATCTTTGAAAAACTAAGAAAAAGAAAAGAAAAGAGGGGGGTGGGGGGAAAAAAAGGAAAACAGAAAGAAAAAAAAGGGACGGTTTGTATCTCGAAGCGAAAGATCTTAGCCGAGCGAATATCGCATCGCGGTAATCCCTTCAGGAACCCCGAAAATTGCTTTCCCGGTATATTCGGCCACACGCCGCTGCGCCTAGGAGCGGTTAAAGGGAAATGAAATCGCAGAAGAGTACGAAACGGCTTGATTAAAAGGACCTCGTCGTTTCTACGTATTTCCCGGTGTACACGTATTTCCACGGGCCGGAAGTGGAGACAACGTTTACGTATCCCTCCGTCTGCGCTCATCCCACCTTTCTCCTATCCGGCACGACGACGTTGCAGTAACAAAACATCTGCGATGCGGAGGGAACGATGATAGTTTGGATGCGCGCCGCTAAGACGCGTTTATCCTCGTGGGAAAGAGAGATTCGACCGGATACGTTGGCCGGAACTTCCGTCGTACTCACCTAGTAGCCAGATCCCGGTGCACGAAGTTCAGATTCTCCAGGTACCGCATGCCCGACGCGACTTGAGCCGCCATGTAGATGAGACAGTTGAAACTGAAACGAGGAGAACGGCGTGAGTCGCAAGAGGACAAAGTTAAGGCGCGAGATTGCCAGCTTTTCGGGGATGGGTTGGCCGGGCAGAGGGACGGGGAAACGACGGAACGCGAAACGGGGGTAGCTGGCTGTACCGAAGACTACGTCGCTCACGATTAATAAACGCTTCAAACTCCGGCCGCGGGAGAAACTTATTGGGTGTTAACTTGGCGACGCCTTGCCACACCGGATGAAACTAAATCTCGAGTCTCGCTGACGAACGCCGATGTTTCACCCGGGGATTATTGAAATTTCCGTTTGTTTGATTAATTTTCCCTCGCGCGGCTCGTCGCGATTTCAACGCGAGTCAGAGAGCCTCGCCCTGTTCCCGATCGATCGTCGATCCTGCGGGATGCGTCGGTTAAAGGGGATGTAGTTACCTGAGGGTTTTCACACCGATGGGCATGGAATGAGCGTCCTCGGCAGTGATATGCGTCTTGAGGAATTGGCAGAGGTCTCCGTGCTCTAGGTACTCCATCACCACGCAATATGGCTCCTCGCGGCAGCAAGCTCCCAGGACTCTGGCTATATTGCGATCCTCCAGGGCTGCCAGGATCCTCACGTCCCGTTGGAAATCCAACCTGAACACATCCGTAGGATTTAGTAACTCTCGTGGCTCCGTTACCCGCGAATATCTCGCTTCGAGCTGGTTCGATCGTTCGGCGAATAAAAGAGCCAGGTTCGACTTTCCGCCTTACAACCCGGAACTGTTCTTCTCTCGCCGGTAATCCGGTTACGGCAGCTTCGCCGGATCTCGTAGAAATTTACCAAGTTTGTCGTTGCATATACACGCAAACGGGAACTTGGCGCGATAAAAGGAGAGGAGGGGAGGAAAATAAAGGTGGAAAAGCGTATAGAGCGTGCGATTTTACATCGACGCGAGGAGAGCTGGGGTATTGTTAAGGGAAATGGCGTCATTGCCCGGCTCGGCAGTGTCCATTGCTCCGGGATAACCGTAAGATTTTCGAAGAAAGTTTCGGCGTTTCGTTTGCACGCAGCCAAGGTAGGAGGTAAAACGGGTCGGACCACGAGACGTGGCCAGCCGTGTGGAAGGAAACTCCGCTTTCCAGCAGCGTACACGCGCGGTAACAAGGCGCGTTTCCACGCAGCATCGTTACTTCGGCCTTACTTACGATCGACTTGGTAATGGCACTCTCGCGTGATAGCTTAATGCGGCCGTTAACAAAACTACGTGGCTCGTATCGATTCCCCATAAACTGCGAATTCTGGCGCGTCCCGGCACCTCGGAGCCGCGTGGGCGACAGCCAGCTCGGTGATCGGGCGAAATTCTACGCGAAATAATATGTTGCTCGCATCCAGCTGGATCGCGTTAATTGCATCTTGTCCATCGCCTCTCGATTCTCCTTATCTAATGTCCGCGTGATCGAGAGTCAGGGGAACGCTCTTTATCTCGGCTCCCTCGGCGATAAGCTCCACACAGCCGCCATTCATTTTTTTTCCAATGAATATTCATAAGGAGACCGAGGACCAGGGAATAAAAACTCTTTTCCACGAATACGCGATATCGACTTTAACGCGTTAATCGATTCTAGCGTAAAACGAATCCAAGTCGCGCCGAGGTAGATCGTTTTAAAAAAGGAAAAAAGAGAAACACGCCGGGGAGAAAGGAAAGAAGGGAAGGAAGGGGGAAAAATTGAATTACGCGAAACGAAAAGGTTCGAACGATCCGGTGCTTGTTCGTCAAAATTGAAAGCATCGCGACACTGCGGCTATACTTGGTATGGGCGTAGTTATCGGTATCTATCGAAAAATGGCCGCGATTGTTAACGGGCCGGGAGGGGAAACTCTGTTCGATAATGAACGAAATACGAAACGATGAAACGTTAAAGGGTACGCGTTGAGAACGGGAAACGAGATCTCGATTAAATCATATCGCGTATCCGGCATCGAAGAATTCAACGCGCGATGCTGTTTTTAACGAGAACACTGCCGCGTGAACGTTGGCCAGGTCGTTATTTAGCGTTATTTCGGACAAAGCACTCGCGACCATCGGAGTCAATACCTGTGACCCGTGATATCGGCTCTAACGCATAAAACATTCCTTATCTGCCGCGAGCAGAATCTTCCGTGAATGTAGAGACCGTATGACTGCGAACGCGGAGGCCGGTCGTCACAGGAGCGGCTACTTTCGCGTGTCCAGGGGAAAAAGCCGATCGGCGAACGATCGTTAACCAGCGACGGTTAAGCGAGCGATTTGCAAATTGGGAGGGCGGAGGTGGGAGGAGGGGCGAGGTCTCTTTGTGGACACGGAGGAAGCGCGACGTGGAAGAGGAAATGGAGCAGGTTCCAGTCACGATAGGGGCGCGATAAGTCATCCTCGCGGCGGGAGACTTGTTGCGTGAGCAGACGCTCGAGGATCCGTGGAAACCACCGATCGGATCGTTTCGGTTTTTATTTACGACGGTGCGTGTGCCGTGGCTCCTCCAAACATCGGTATTTACACAAATCACGATAAAGCCGAACGACGGGAGTACATTAATAGAAACGATCGGTTTACGTGATAAATCGTGAACGCGATGTTATACCGCGATGTTACGAGCGGAGTTTCGAAATCCATCGGACAGGTTCCCCGGTCGAATTCGACGCGCTCGCGTCGCGTCGCGTCGCGTCGATCGTCGATGATGTTCGCGGATAGCTTCGATCGAGTATCTAATTTTTTTTACGGTTTCGCCCCGCTGCGGGTACAGTTTCCCTCGTCGACAGAAATATCGGAGGGAGGAAATGGCGTTCTCGAAGAAAACTGCTTCACGTCGAGAATGACGAGGAAGAAGAAGGAAGAAGCTTTGCATGTAAAATACCTTTCTCGGGAGAACGCATTACTTGGCGTTTAAGCGTGTGCTTTACGAGGACGGAGCTAGTCTCGAGCTAATCGAGCACTCGTGCCAGGATCCACTTGGCTCGGAGCTCGAAGAAGAAATCCGTCTTGTCTGTATCGAACCGAGTGTACCAGTCAGACGTTTCTCCATCCACGTCTCCCCTGTCATCGCGATTTAGTCGAAATTAGCTAGGAACTGGCTGGGTGTTAAAAGTCTGCGTGCCGAATCGTTTCTTCGGCCTGCTCATCGGCGAGCATCAGATAACTCATTCGCGCCGAGGAAACTTGTCTTTCGCCAGCCCTTGCTCCCAGCGACACGGAGTTTCTCGGTGGCAAAAGCCGGGAACTCGCGGCGATATCCGATGGACGTTGTCGATTTTCGTTTCGGAAGAAAGCTTTGTCATCTGTCCTCGGCGGATTCGTTCGGTTCGTCCTCCTTGTCTCCTGGCCAACCACCCCCTGATCCCTCTTTCGCGACGCCACCAAGCGCGGCCAACTCCCGATACCCTATCTCTCCGGTCATTGTATGCAAATCTATTCCATTCGTGGAATCGAACTGGCCTTTTTCTGATGTCTAGCTTGATAGCCGCGAGAACGATCGTCTTGGCCGGTATATCTGGACGTTTCACCGCCGTGGGGTATCCTCTGTAAAACGACACGGCCACGACGCGGTCGCGCTAAGAACCAGGGTGTAGAGAACCGGTGGCCCCGGTTTCCGAGGGAAAGAAACCGGGACACATTCGGCAAGAACTGTCGCGGCTATGAATTTTATGCACGGGACAGCCATTCCGAGAGGGCGATCGCTCGATGCATTCGGAATCGGTCGGTATCACGACCTACGTTGCTTCTCTGCACGGTCAGCTAGCGAAATAGACCCGATTCCGTTGCGTTATGCTCGTCTGCCATTCTAGAGCTCCGAGCTGCCCTCGATATCGGGTCAGTCGTTCTTTCCGGCGTCGTCATTTGCGCTTTTCTTTCTTCACCCTGCTTTTAATCGCGTGCTTTTTAAATGGCTGCCAATGGAATCTTCGGGGTCGGCTTTATTCGGTATCCACGCGACAACGGTTGGAACGGTTTTTCTTATTATTCTTACAACGTGAACTTAGGCTTTGGAGAAATCTTGGGAACACGTCGCGGACTTGTTTCCTTTTATAAATTATTCGCGCGTAAAGGTAGATGACTCGCGAGTCATTTCCTTTAAAAGTTTGCCGCGCGATTTAGCCGCGAGTTAAGTCGGCTGTACGAAAGCGATTTATCGGCAAGGCAACTTTTACGTTTCGAAATTTGTGATTTGAAATGTGTGATCCAATAAAATCACGATCCATTCCCATTGGATTTAATCCAAGTACCTTTTCGAAACGCCAAATGTAAATAATACTTCGCTTCGATTTGTAAACAGATACTCCCATTTATGAATCACGATGGACGCTACGCGAAATTTATACAAATTCTCTTTTACGATGGCCAAATGGGAACCATGGCAACTAATGGATCAAAATCGCGCCGCGTAGTTTTATACGCGTTTTACGGGCAAAGCCTCGTTCGGCTAAATCGAATACAAAAGAACGAGCCGAATCGAGCCGAGCTTTCGTCGCCATCATCCCCGACGCGTTCCCCGACGATCGGTTGTGGCTGCGACGATGTGCCACGGTTCATCGGGCCAAGGAAACGGATCTTCCGTAAAATCACGTTCCGCGTAACCGAGCGTTTTCACCGCAGCTGTAAAATGTTTATCGCCGCGACACCGTGGTGGAAATGGCTGCGAGATCGAGCTGGTTGCAGCACCGATACTGAATGCAAATCGGCCGCGCGTTCGTCGCGCCGCTATACTCACTTCTCCTTCTCGCTGGCTTCCGGCAGTAAAAATTTGACGGCGACGAGACGCTTGCCGACGGTGGTCGTCGTTCCGTACTCCGGGATTCCCTCCGCTTCCGCCACGTACACCTTTATGGGCATAATTTGTTTACGTTTAGACAGGGGTTCGGTGCGATCCGGCGGTCGGGGCGGGCTATGAAGAAAAATTCGCCGGCCACGTTTCGGATCGGACGCCGCGTTTATTACGGAATAAAAGTCCCCGAAGCCGCGGGACGCTCGTTAGAGCTATAAATTCGTCTAACGAGAATGGATGATCCCTGAATTTGATTATTCGTCGCGCGGCGAATTTATCGCGCGACTTTCACCAGGGGACAGGTAAACGCGCTGGCCGCGGCTCCGACGAAGATGGCCGCCGACGCCCGGCAGGGCGGCCAGCGCCGGAAGTCGGATAACCCACCGTGCACGGCGCGCATCTATCGCTACGTACGCGCTGTCGGACCAACAAGTTCTGTTTGATCGAAAACGTTCAAATAAAATTCGAGAAGCAAGCGCGCGCCTCGTATCGTTTGCATCCTCGGATCGAACGGACCGATCAAAATGCCGAGAGTGGTAATTATTTTGCCCGTTAACCCGTTGCGCTACGATTTAATTAGGAGAAATTATTCCACACGCTGGACAAATTGCATCCGCATATTGAAACGTGACAGATGACACGAAGAATACGCGACGAGTTAGACTCGTCGTTAAAGCGCAAGGGGCACGCGTCTAGCACGACACAGTGGAGGATCGCGAGTTCGGAATTTTAGGTAACTGCGTAATAGGCTCTGTATTGCCTAATTCGATTCGATAGAGAAGATGGGCGAGAGTCTTTGTTATCGAGCGAATGCCGTGGTGTACGAATTTGGAATTAGATATGAAATGGCCGGTTGCGATCGGCGCGGCGGATTTTGAAAGCCGGGCGGCTGGTCGCGTGGAGGCGGATGCGGCCGTAGGCTGACGCGGCCGAAACTCGGACGTCGGCGTCTCTTGGCCGGTCATTAACGGTGTGCCGGCGGCCGGATAGGAAACAAAAGGGAATTATTAGCCGCTCTAACGCATTCTAAACTGATTATCCTCGACGAGCCAGACGAGGCGCTATTGTGACGGGAAGAATAACAGGGTGGACACTTCGTTAATCGACGTATTGTTGCGCGCAGCCGGTGGCGAATTGTCCGCGTACGGTCAACAAACGGATTGATTTCTCTCTCACCGGGTGCCGGAGTTTCTCTGTTCCACCGGTCCTTCGGCAGTCGTCGACGCAAGGAATCGATGCGGAATCGGCGTCGCGATGCCGACGTCGTCGTCGTCGATTGGGCGTGCGCGCGCGGATTCGCCGTCGTACCGGTTCGTTCGCAATATCGGCCGTTTGTAATTTAACCCTGCCGCGGCTCGATGCTATTTCAGTAGGTGTTTCCGTTGCTCCGCATTAGCGGGGTAAAGCGACACTTTGCAAACAGCCAGTGTATTATGATAATGTTGCGGGGATCGCGTGAAGAGGGACGGTTTGACGTTACAATGCTGCGCCGATGATATGGAAGTAGTATAACGTTGCGAAACGCGAGATCGCTAATTCCACTGTTCCGCCGCGGCCACACGCGATAAACGCCACGACCAGTTGCGATTTTAAACCGTTTTATCTGCTATCGGAGATCGATCGCTTTTGCTTTCGTCTACGAATTCCTGCGCACTCAGCGACGCGTCTTTGTCGCTGAATTTTTTCCGCTGCAACCGAACGTACCGATAAATTTCCGTCACGCGCAAGTCCTCGTTCCTGTCGAGGTTTTAAGAAAGAAACGAGAAACTGTAGGAACCAAAGAGTCCAATGGAAATTGCCGCGGAACGCGCGTGTGCCGGTGAAATATTTTAGCAGCTAAATGCCAAGCGTTTGCTTCGACGAATAAATTTTCCGCCGAACGTCCGCACGACGATCGCTATTTATGAAAGGGTAATAAAACGAAAAATATTTCGTTTTATTTGGAAAGCTGCGCACGGTATTTGGCACATATTTTCGGATCAACTCGTGGTCGTTGGAATCGCGTGTCCAGCTAGCGAGGAAGCGTACCGCGGGAGATCGGAATAGAAACGAGGCGTCTAAGCAGCTGTTGGTCCGCTCGGAGCGGATAATAAAGCAAAAGCAGCGCTAGCGGTGTAATTCGTTATCGAAGTGGACGTGACGAATCGTCGATCGCGGCGTCCTACTCGTGGCGTGTCTAATTTAAAATAGATACGTGCACGGACGTAATAACAATGTCGTTACCGTTCCGAAGGCCCCTTCGGCAAGTTTCGAGAGCATGCGGAGGCGATGCCGTGGGAAGAGCGGGACGCTCGTCTGCTCCAGACGTCTCTTCAGGGCCGAAAGTACCTCCTGTTGAGTCGGCGACTGAAACAAGGAAAGAACAATGGATCGTTCGTGGTATCGGCCGATAATCAACGATCTATGATCACGCTAACCGCGGCAACACGAGCGTGCCCCGGTATCAAGGGGTTTCATGCAGCCCGGTCAGTGGATGAATTATTCCTTGATCCCCGCGCCGGTAAATTACCCGTGATGCATTGCACGAGCCCGACAGACTTCTACGATAATTTAAGTGGCAAGATTACCGCTATAAATCGGCCCGTGTCCCTGTTCGCGAAATTTCCTCATCATCGCGCCGCTCGGCGTCGTCGAAAATCTACCTTCCCGTAATCCCCGTCGCTCCATCCGCGTAATCGTACTCGTTCGTCACCGACCTGCGCATCGATACTCGATACCCTGGACTGGAGCGCGCGGACCTTCCGTTGTTACCGATGCCAAATGAAATCGGGGGTGTGGAAGGAAAAAAAGGGGGTGGCCGGAAGGGAGAGGGAGGGAGAGAGAGAGGCAGGGGTGATCGCGACGAAAGGACCAGTCGAACGTGACGGGTATAACTTTCGACGCGTCCCATTGTAAAACTGCACCGAGCCCGGCGATAACCCCTCGCGCGATGTTTTCGCAGGACGGCCGTTTTGGTCTAATGACGGATAGCACGGGGACAATGATTGGCGTCGCTACGATGCGTCAAGGCCAGGCTCGACGAGCCACCCCGAAATGTTTTGACTGTTTCGAGTGGCGCTGTCGGCTGTCAATCACGCGCAGACGTCTCGACGTAGACGACCACTTTCGGAGCATTGTGCTCGAATCAATCTGCCCGCGCGCCGCCGGAAATCGCGCCATCGATCTGAAATCGTTTCACCTCGCGCTAAGTACGCGCGTTCGTTCACCGCGCGCCGATCCTTTCCGCGCCAAGATTCCCACGCTCGCTACCCTTTCCCACCAATTTCCACTCGTTCCAATCCCCCATCAATTCCGACGATTCCTCTTTTTTCTTCTTCTTCCTTTTTTTT
>NIJG01000050.1:1602009-1621638 GCA_002201625.1 Euglossa dilemma | reverse complement strand
CGGGCACGATCGGTGTTCTCGAAAAATACGTCGGTGGACGGGCACGGCGCGTCCTGGTGGTGTACGCGTGTTGCGCGGCAAATAAATCACCGGCATGCTACAAATTTGCCGCGGCGTATTTTTATTCCGGCAGATCGCGGCGGTACGATTTAGGCGCAGGTTGCCGAATCAACCACCCCCTATGTGTAATATTTCTGCGATGTCGGCACGCGAGTCGACGGAAATCGGGGGTTGGGGCGTGCACGCGAGCACGAGAGAAATGGAGAGAGAGAGAGAGAGAGAGGGAGGAGGGGGGTGGCGGAGGGAGATAGGATTGCAAACGTGATTACACGACGCGCTTTCTCTCCGCAATTAACAGAGCGAACTGGCCCGGAAGCCACCGGACCGCGTAATGATGATACATTCCACGAGGGTTGCTCCGAGGGTATTCGCGAAAGGGTTCGACGCAGCGCGTTGACGGCAGTTCGTTTATACGTCGACGAACCGATCAATCGAATGATTCTGCAGATTGCGCGGAAACCTTGCTGAATACGCGCGATACTTTATTTGTTTGGCAGCGTGCACGACCCTCTCGCGTTACTCGTTACGCGTAAACACCGTCGTCGCCCATTGTGACCGCCGTCTCGATGATCCCGTCAAGGGGTTCGTTCATACGTCGTTCAGACGCGCGTCTAAGCTTCCGTCCTTTTCTCCGTAACATCTCGTCCACGCTTCGTCGAACGTTCGATCGTTCGGCAAGTTCTCAAAGCGCGAGACGATTACGGCAGACGATTTCACGGCGAGGTACATTTTCCCCGGGACTTTTGGATTTTCCGCGAAATATCGCTCCGGCGACCGGCGAGTCGAAGCTAGTTCGAACAAAGGCTTTTTATATCAACGTTAATCCGAGATAATTAATTCCGGTCAAATACCGTGTGACACGGCGATTTAATTTTCAAGTATTACGTAGAAATTTTTCAGTTATCTCTATCCTGCGAAATTATCGTATTACGCGTACCGGAGTTTAATTTATTTCATATCCGGCATACGTATTTCGATTGCGCGAAATTTAAGTAGTCGGTATCGGGGAATAAAGTTCGTCGCGAGTAGCATTAACCGGGGTGGTCTCCTCTGAATTCGACCGTGGACCGTAACAGCTGCATTATCGGTTACGCGAATTATTAGGGGTGATCGGTATTATTAGCCGTTTCGATAGAGAGGCTGCGGTGGTATCGACCCGACGCTTTCGTATTGACCTTTAGTCGCGATTCGGTGATTTTTTATGCCAAAAGAGAACCCTGGGGAACGTCTCGCGCGTTTGACGTCGACGGTGCGTAGCTCCTCCGCTTTTTCCCTCTTTTCTCTCTCCATCCACCGCCCTCCCCGCGCCGCGTTCCGGCGTTCTGGTATTCCGGATACGAGCTACGTTATACTGTACCCACGGGAGGTATATCTACCCCAAATGGTCTGCACTCGTTCCGCCATATTGATTTAAATTATTAATTGCGAACTTTCCCTCGACGAATGGAGTGCACGTTTAATGGTTACTGCAGAAATACAAGTACATTCGACCAAAGGGTGGCCATTATTTATAGATCCCGTTATAACGCGGTTGAATTTTTCCGCGCCGACCTTCGTTTACTTTGTTCTCGATCGAACGTTACGATTATTTCCTTCCCTCGTATCCCAGCCGCCGTTTTATCGTTCCCGATACGCGTTCCGCCTCCGTCTGCCTCTGCCCTCGCCCTATCGCCCTCCCATTTTGCATATCTTCGCGTCGCGAAATCGAATTAGAGTTTGCATATCAAAGAGCCCGCCCATTCGGCCAGCAGTTTTAGCGTACGTTATGAAAATGTTTGCAAATACCGCCGCGCTCCAGATTATCTCTCTCGGCTAATAAATTACAGCTCCCAGACCGACGCGTTGTACCAGACTTTCGCGCCACGGCTAGTTCCCAACTTTCCTCCGATTTCCCATTTCGCGCCGTTAATTACCAGAGAAATCATCGAGATCGAAATCACCGTCGGCCACCTTCGTCCGTTCTTACGAATCCCAACTATAGAGAGAGAGAGAGAGAGAGAGAGAGAGGATTAGGAAACCTTCGCGCGGAACGTTACAGGGCACTTTATCGTCCGCAATCGGGAAGAAATCCGGACAACTCTATAGAGACGGGTGATGGAAAAAGTCTCATCGGACAGACTCGAAGCGCGCTTCTATCCCCGAATTCGAAAGATTCGACATGGCGACGTCTCGTGCGATATAGGAAGGAAAGCTGGAGACACTCACCTTCTTGTTCTCCGTCTTACTGCCGCGCGACGAGGTCTTGGAGAAGATGCTGTCCTGATCGCTGGTGCCGCTGGAAACGGCAGGCCCGCGTCCTGTGCCGTCCTGGTTGAGCAGGGGCACCGTGCCGAGTTCCGGTACCGCATAATCGTACGATGTGTCAACTGCACCATTCGCGTACACCGCTGCGGATGATATAGCAAAGGAGGAACGGGCGCGTAACAGTGGGCTCGGGGGGCAGGGGTCGCGGGAAGAGGGTGCAGGGGGACAGTGTATTGATTGCGGTCAGGCGAATGCTTTGTTGTTTGGTACATACGTACGTGTACCGGTGGATCGTAGCGAGCACCGGTCCACCGTCTGCCCGTGTATAAATATACGCCGGTGTGCACGCGTGTTGCACGCGTACGCGCGCGTATGTATGCGGAAAACAACGCGAGGCGAGCGTGTACGGGAACACGGCATACCTGAGTGATTGATGTTGCTGCCCTTGTTGTTCAGCATCATGTCTTGCATCTCCATAACGACGGTGCTGTAGCTGTAGTACGGCGCGTACTTGAGGGCCTGGTAGGGTTCTTGATAGTCGTCGAGCTTCACGATGTCCAGAAAACGGTTGCCCAGGTCCCGTGGCAGCGTCGGCAGCGAACCACCCGCGTATCTTCCGAGAACAGACAACAGACGCTCGTTTCACTCCGTCTACCCGCTCTGGGAGTTCGCCGTGTATCAAAGCGGAATGCGGCGTCGCGACTCGCTCGGGGGTTTCTGGGGGGTTGCTCGGGGGTTGGCCGTGGGAATACGGGCCAGGAGCCGGGGTTCGGCGAGTTTTCGCGCGCCAAAGTGTTCCGTGCTTCTTCCCTTCCGCTCGGCGACGCCCGCGGACAGCGGGGAACCGATCGATCGCGGAGAAATTCGTCGGTTTCTTTTAAATAACAGGGACACGGGGAAGAGTAGGTCAGACGGTGGATGCCGATGGAATACCGTGGTACGACCGTGACCTTTGCATCGTCGAGGTATTTTGGAAGCGCGCGGCAGCCATTAGCCGGGAAGGATGGCCCCCGTTAAAGAGAACGACGCGATGGAAAGCCGGCCTTAAAGCGTCTTTTGTAGCGAGGAAAGTGCATCGTTTTTCGAGTGGATACTTTTTACTCGGCGAGTTTCGCCGTTCAACTTAAGTGCACGTCAGATATTCGTCAAAGGGTGGTAAAACGTTCGTACGCGCACTCGAAGCACTCGGCGCACGTTCCCTTTTAGGACGTTCTCGGAACGGCAATATCAGGTTGCACAAAGCGGAGCCAAGGTTGAAGATCAATGTTGAAATGTGTAGGTCGTGCCCGAGTTACGACGTGGCTCGGGCATCTTGTCTCGAGACATTCGTGCCCATACAAACTCGATATATTGCCCGGGGATGTCCGTTATTGGACGTTATTGGACATCCACTAACGAGCACGACGGATGGAAAGTCTATTGGAAGGTGGCTTCCGTCGTCATTGAGCACCGTGAATGCTTGTAAAGTTAGAGAGGGATGTCGCGAGGTTCGCGTTATTACAACATTTTCGTAACCAAACGAGTCGCTGTTATAATCCGCCGGATGAACAATTGGAAGCGTCGAGTAGTCTCTCGTTAATCGGGACGGTACTCGCAAGCGTAGAATACGCTTCGTTTAAACATCTCCGCTATTCTATGTTTAACGCGTTCGCCGTAACGACGATCATTGGTCGCTGACCGATCTTCGCGTTTCAACCTCGTTGCTTATTCGTGGCGAGTGACGATCAAATAAACGTCGTATTACTCGCGCTAGTTGATAGTATAATTCGATTTCCGGCCGTGTCCGTTGTTGGCGGAATTATTAGCGATTCGGGAGCAAAAATTTATCGCTGATCGTATAGTTTGACGCGTTTTAAATGTCCCAGAATATCTTTGGTTCGTTTCCAGCGTTCTAGATTATCGATGATCGAAGTGACGTTCTTTTTAAATTTCGGTACAAACGCAACAGCGTATTTCGACAGGGTTGCTATTCGCCGCGGGATCAGTCAGCGATAGTTAATTCACAACGTCACCGATCGTGACGCGATTTGCGTAAACGCGAATCGTTTTAACGCGTTTTTTTCTCGCGTTGCGAGGTTAATAATAATACGGATATTCCACTTGGCGGTTGTTTTGCAACGGTTTCGTGCCGACGGTTGGCAAACATCGTTTCGCCGGGACCTAAGCAAGGCACTAAAATCGGTAAACCGTGGTGTTTGCGCAAGGTAGACACGAAATCGACGCGAAACCGTAGGCCTATCTCGAAAGCTAATATTATTAGTAGTAATATTTACTATAACAGCGAAAGCCGCAAATCCTTTGTGTCCACAGGGTTTCCTTTCACCGTAACGGGGTGTCGCGACGCCGGCACCATATCGTACCTTTATCATTCGATTTCATTCATTTCGCTCGCTTTCCAAACACCGAATCTATCTTTGATCAAATTTCAAACAACCGGTTTCACGCTTCCATGATTAAAAAAACCCATTTAATTTTAACCCTCCAAGGACCACGCGCGATCCACCTGATGGTCCACGGTACTCTGCGCGATACAGATTTTCGGAATGAATCAAAATTAAATCAAGCTTCGCTACGTTTCCCGAATATACGTATCTCGCTAGCAAACTCGATTAAGGATATTTTTATCTACCGTACGCAAATTGTTTCCCTGCAAAACGACCACCGAGTGGGATTGTTGAATTTTAACGCGTCTCGCGAGTATGCCCTTGGCGACTCGGCGTCCTACCGGCTAAGGGCCAAATTCTTTCAACATTGAAATTTATTCGCGAAATACCTTTCGTCGTCCTCCAAGGTGTACGCCATCAGCGCGGCACCCTTCTCGACGGTGGCGCAGGTAGAGCCGAGATGAGAGGGTGCCTTTCCAGTCATCGGACTGGCGAAACACTTGCGTTGCCTGTGCCTGGAAACGATGAGGAATATGGCGACGGCGAGCAGCAGGATGACGGCGGTGAGCACGCCGATCACGACCGCCATGTACGTCGGGTCGTCGTGCTTGGCCGTGGAGACCGGAAGCTCGCCTTCCGCGGCGCCGTTCTTCTCCACGAAGACGTCGCTCTGGACCGGTGACTCGGTTGTCGGTGCTTCCTCTGGCGTGAAGTTACCGTGAGCCACGTCTGCGTGAAAGCAATCGATAGGCAGAGAGTTAGCGGTGGGTTCGTCCAGTACGGGATTAAACGAATTTCCCTTCGGCCGCGCGATCCCGTCGCGCAAATCGCGCCGGCACAGGGGAAAATATCGGGAAACGCGGAACACCGAGCGTTATTTATCTCCCTTCTTCTGTTTCCCGGTATTAAAATCCTGTTCGTCCCGGGGCTGGATCCAAGGGACAAGGGGTTGGTCCTTTTTATGGGACCGCGCGGCGCGTAACAGACCCTCGCGCCGACCGCGAACATTTGGGGCAGAAAAACATGAACGCGCCCGAATCAGCGGGTAAACGCGGAATCAATAAACGGGAAGAAGACACTCGAACGCGCGTAGAGCGCATAATCAACCTATATGCGTTTCGATGGGAAAAACGTGCAGCGTTCCGCGGAATTTTCCATTTGCTCGATTGAAACCGAGCGATCCGATCGTCTAATTACCGCCACCGCTCCCCGGAGTACGTTTCTTGCTCTGGCGTACGCGCGCGAGTATGCAGGAGGAATCGGAGTTGCAGTAATTGCCGGAATAAAAATATTCCGACAAGCTGTCCTGCCGCGAAAGGTGCGCGACCGGGCCAGGTTTCGCGCTGTCACGGGCAATTAAACGCGCGGTACAGGTCTCTCGAACGAATTTCCTTGGCGCGAGACGCGTGTTCCTCGCCGGCTAGCTCGCGCCCTTTTGTATCCCGCTCAGTCGGCCGCGTTGCTCGAATAATTCAGCCAGCGGGTAAAAGACACTCGGCGCGTTACTCGGAATTAGTTTCCTCCGTGCAATTTGCCGAAAGCCGAGAGCGAACGGGCCGAGGAGGGTAAAAATGATCGCTGCAACGATCCTCGCAACGCCGGGGCTGGAACGTCGCGTTTCCAAGTCCCTTTATTTTAAGAACGTCCTATACACGCGGCGGGAAAGACCTCTGGCGAAGCTAACCGCGCGACGTTGAAACGCGCAGCTGATAAAAACCGGAAATTCCTCCCTCTCGTCTCATTGCGCCGGGAATTTTTTCCCTCCGAATCTCTCCCCTTTAGTCGCGTAGCGCCGCGTAGTCGTTGGCGAATTCTATCTCCGCGGTTTATTTCGTTAAATAAAATCTTGCCAGACATCCGAGGAGGGACGTGGCAGATCCGAGCACCGAGCCGTCGGACGGAGCAGCAAAAACGTTGGAGGGTGGCTGGGGGAAAAAAGGAAGATCGACTCGCAGAAGTGGGTAGCGAGGTTCACCGGGTTTCACCGATGAAGCCTTCTCTATCTCGATTCACGGCGCTTTTCCGCGCCGTACCGCGCCGTGCCGCGCCGTACCGCGCCGCACCGCGCCAACGGCGAGCCCGTATTCCGTGGATTCCTGCCAGGATTATACCGGACGAAACAAAGCTGTCGTCGCGTTTGATATCGGCTTTTACATGGTCTGGCAAGCGTTCTGCCCTCTCCTGTCGCCTCCGACAAACCGTCTACCGTTCCCGTGCATCCCCTATGAAATCTGATATTAAACATTCTTTGCGCGGCCCAGGGGGTTAACCGTGAAAAGAGGTTTTGTCTCGCGAAGGCCACGCTGTCAGGTGGCACAGCGGCGTGCACCAGCTTCTCTCTCTCTCTCTCTCTCTCTCTCTCTCTTTCTCTCTCGTTCTCCCTTTTTCGCGCGCGTTCCGTTCAACCGCCGTTGCTACAGGCACGCTGGTAATCTAACGGAAATGAGCATGCACGCGATGCAAAGCAGCGGGGATGCAGGTGCCGCTGACGAGATCGAAAGACGTCGGAAGAAGGAGCTTTTCATCGGACGCCGTTCGCCGTTTCGTCGAGGCGCAGGCAAGGGAACCGGTGAACGCGGTTCGATCGCGGGGAGGAATACGGAGGCCGGGTTACGTCCATCGGGGGCCGACCAGTTGACCGCTGTTGGTAATTGGATGAAAATGGATTTTCCAGACGATGGAGATGGATCTGACAGGACGGTAAAGATGATCGAAGAGGAATTTTCGTAAACCAACAATTGCGGCTCTTAGGAAAGCGATGCATTGTCCGGGTGATTGATCGGTACTCGAATAATTGTAGCCATAATCCCTCTGTGCAATTGATCGTGCCGCGGCTGAGAGCGGAGATGATTGAAAAACGAATTTCTGGTTTGCAGCGGTTTCATCTGCACTTCGGAAGAAACGATTGCTATAGAGGAGGGAACGCGATTCTGTGCCGGAGGTTGCCGCCGCAGAGGGTAGGTACGCGCGCGCGAACGCTGTCGATTGATACTCGCAGCGAGATTTAAATTAAAAAGCCTGGCGAACAACGGCACGCCAAACAACGTGTTAAACAGTGCTCCCATTTTTGCGCAACAATTAAATCCTTGTCACGGTTACGCGCGTGCAAAGGACTTGGAGTGTCATAATCGGAATTGAGTTTCCAATTAAATTCTTTATCCGGCGTGCTCGTTACACTCGTGGCGCGTGTTCGCGCACGCTCGGTCGCGTATGCCTTCCGATTAATCCGCCGAGTTTTTTCCTTATCCGAGAGAGCACGCCGCTCTCCGAGGACATCTGTCAAGCCGGCAATCGGGAACGTCGAAGAAAAGAATACGCACCGGGTGGTTCGCGGCCTCGTAAATATCACGCTTACGCGTCTCCGAGTCCCGGAGACGTAGACTTATAGAAAATTAATTACCACGCGCGTCTGTCTCGCGTTCTTGTCGAAAAATTTATCGGAATTTCGCGTTCGCGATTTCGTCAACCATATTTCTCTCGCGCGTGACGGGTTTTCCAGCCTCGCAAAGGCTATTTTCGCCGATAAATTCTCCGACATTTTCCTTTATTTTTATCGAGCAACGATACCGTTACCGAGAACCGGGCGGGGAGGAGGGAAGAAAAACGTTTCTTTGGCAGAATCTGACGCGCGCCGCGACCTCAGTCGCGAGGATCTTCTGCTCGTAAAACGACATAACGAACGGCGCGTATATCGGAACCGAACAGACCCTCCCACCCCCACCTACCCTCCGCGTCCTTCCATTTCTCGAGTACAAATAAACACCGGTGAAACAATGTTCAATCTACGCCCCCGAATTCGAGGTACAGGTTCAACGGACCAAAAAGGAAGGAAATTGCGACTGGAAATAGAATCGGAGGCGGCCATACATTACCGTAGCTCGACTAAATATTTTCCAAGTGGCTCCCTCGGCCTCCCTCGATACCGAATTCCCGTTTAATTATAGCGGCCCTCTCTACTAGTCCCGCGATTATTTCGCCATCAAAACAATAACAGAACCGCTCTCCCGTGGCTGCATATACACTCGCGAAGCCGCACCGAGTACAGCGGTAGCCAGATTTACGATTGGATCAGGACGCAGCGCGATTGCGACAAGGGTGGGCCATAACTTACGTAGGTGGATCTTCCGCGTATAAATCATCGTGCACCGCGAGATGCAACGGGATGCCTTTCTTCGGGCAGGAATGAAAATAAAAATCGACCGGCAGACGGCAGAGGTCTGGATGGAGTTCGGTAAGAAGCCTGGTTCTTTCGTCTCGCCATTTCCACGCGCCTTTGCCTCCGTTCAACCTCTGCCACGCCATCGTCCACCTTCTTCCTCCGCTTCTTCTCTTTTCCTGGCCGATGCAACAGGCCCGTTGCACCCGCCACGGGGACAACGAGACGCGCAAAGATGGCTGCACGTGCACCGTGCACCGCGCAGCTGACGCTCCACGTCAAATGCAACTAATGCGCTCCTTGATCTCGCGACGCGTTCCCTCGCCGAGCGAGCAACGAAGAAGAACGGAGTTGGCAAGGGGAGAGAGAGGCTGAGCGATTTTAAAAGCGCTTTGATTTATCGCGGAGAAACGGAAATGGAGCCGCGAACTTGGTTTCTCGGCCGCGTTCGACCTCGTTCCCGACCACGGCACCGAGGCCGGCTTAATCGAACGACGGCCATTGTGAATCGGCCACCGTGGGATTGTCTGGCGAAAGGATGCTTCCGGTGCTTCGAGCACGTCAGACGTCGCCGCCAATCGTCCACCTTAATACGTCCACCCTCCTTTCACCTTTATTTATCCCTCGATATCGCCTCCATTGTCCAACCATCCGCCCTATACTCCACTCATCTTTCCATCTCTGTCCCGTCTAAATCCGCCCATTCGTCCATAACCGACTTTCTCTCCGACTCCAATTTCGCCTATCTCTGCCCCTTTCTCTTTTCGAAAAGAAAAATCTTTCGGAGGAAAAGGAATCGCGTAAATTACGAGGAGAGTTAATCGAAGCTCCTCTCCCTCTCTCTCTCTCTCTCTCTCTCGTCCCGGAATCCGGTGACTGGCGATTAATTTCGCCCCCTGTTTGTAAGGTTTTTCGAGAGCCGGGTGACTTAATCCGGAGCAGGGCGTGCCGTGGTTGTGCCGGTAATGGGATTATTAACGGGATAAGTTGGAGGAAATTTTTCGCGAGCCGGCTCGTTCCTCTCTGTCAATTAATAATCGAGTATCCGGCGAGAAGTCTTAGAGCAGAGGCCCCGAGGGCGGTTTCCGGCGGCCGATAACGCGGAAGCGAGCACAACGGCTGCCCGACGCGGGGAAAATGCTCGCGATATATCAGCGCCTGGGACACGATATTTTGAATATTTAAGGAACAGAATGGGGTGAGCGATCCTCGGCGGTGAATCATTTTTACGGCATCCACGGTAACCGGAGAGGCGGCGGAGAAAAGGGGGCAAACCTCCACCTGGCAAGGCGATCCACGGCCCAGCTTCTCGTATTTCCCTGTCCAATTACGTATCTCGCAGAAGAGAACAGGAAGGAGCAACGGCGAAATCCCTGCAGGACCTCCGCGAGAAATGGAACGAGCACGAGCTAAAAGAATCTGACCGGGTGCATCCATTATGGTATTCCCGTTTTTCTCTTCTACTTTTTGCCTCTACGTCGACAGCGTCGCCGTCGTGGACGCGGGGACGTGCTCAAAGCCGGATCGAACGATTGTCCCGAAAGAAATTGCGAGGAAATAAACGGGCAGGACTGTCGATAAACTTTTTAACGAATCCCTTTCGCCGTCGTCCAAGGACTCGCGAAACTCGATTGCCACGTTCCTGGCAATTCGTCCGTTCATCTCCAGCGTCGGGACTTTCCTTTGCCTCGCGACGCCTCCGAGCACATCGTTCGTCGTTATTTCACGGCGTCGATGTTTTCGTTAAGCGTCATCGCGCGCTAGAGAGATAGAGGTAGAGAGAGAGAGAGAGAGAGAGAGAGAGAGAGAGAGAGAGGGAGAGGGAGAGAGATGAACGGATGAAAATGTCGGTCTAAACTCGTTACAGCCGAGCACACCCGGATCTACTTTGCACTCGACGTTCGCTATAAATTCGCGATTCGAGAAACGAAACGCGATTATCGATCACCTGAGAGGTACTACCGTGACGCTTACATAATCAATTTCCCGGCGACGAGCGGACCCGAGTCGAGAACGATTTCCCATTTCGCGGACAGGAATTATTCCTGGACATCAGTCACACGGTGGTCGCATTTGTAGGGCGAGCGGGTTGGGCCGGGTCATTTTTCTTCGGCTGCTATTTCCTGCTTTCCATCCCCTCTCATCGGCCGACGCTCCTTTTCTTTCGAAATAAACGAGCGAGCGGCGGGGTCCCCTGGATCGACGGGCATGAATTTCACGCGCAGCACGCCAATGAGATCCGTATGAAATTATCTGTCTAGAAACGAGGGATCGCCGATCTCGAAGGGGGAGAGAGAGAGAGAGAGAGAGAGAAAGTGGAGGAAGGGTCGTTGCCGTGGAAGGGTTGGCAGGCTGGTCTAAATAAAGTAGTCGGGTTGACGCGTCATTAGCAACAGCCGGGAGCTGCTGTTTCGTCGCTGGCAAAAGCTTGATCCTTTTTTCGACTCGGTTTCGAGCAGACGCTGCCGCGCGCGATTCGTTTACCTGCCGGGAAAACGGCGCGTCGATAGCCTCCTCTCCCTTTCGGAGAGCTCGCTAAGGGATGGAACGCGATTAACAGGGGTCTTTCCAGCCATATTTTTCTCCTGGATCATTTATTATCCCCGGAAGATCCCGATAATGACTAATCCTTTATTAGCTCGAGCGAGACCCCGATCTCTCTCGACGCTTCATCTCCTGTTCCCCGATTAGCACCGGCTGCCTTTTTCCACGGACTTTCTCTCCGCGCCGCTCCACGCGCGTAAATATTTGAGTAATTCTCCGGAGATATGGCTACACGGCCCGGATACGAGCTATCGATTCCAAGATCCAGCCGCGTTCCGCTTCGGTCTACAGTTTCAGCTTTTCCTAGCCGCTATTTGCTCGACGGGAAAATTGTCCGCCGTACAGTTCCATGTACATCCTTTGAGATGGAAAAACAGCGGACGACGGAACGCAGGCTGGAAGAGTTTCATGCCCACTTTATGAACCTGTTGTTAGGTGGGCAAATCTCGCTGACAAAGGGTCCTTTGTGCCACGAATACCTTGTATAATACCGAGTCGTCTTTCCGTGCTGTTCGTTCGTGGTCTCGGCTCGCGACGCGTTATCTTCGATGCAACGTCCCGGCGAGTTTAATCAAGAGGAGACAAAGGAGAAGGTCGAGCGGGGCGGGGAAAAAGTGGAAATAAATTAGGCGGTTGCGGATGTTCACGCGTGCACGCGCGATCCCGTTGCGCTCGCGTCGAAGGCCAGCGTGCACTCGTCGCCGGGCTCGATCGCGGCTGATTCTCTTTTCATTCATCGATTCTTCCGCTCCAAGAGCGTCTTTGAGGTCTATTTAGAAGCGCTCTCGGGTTAAACGATAAAGCTCGGAAGTCGAGTTTCGTGACACGGTTTATACGAGGAGGGCAGACTCTTCTGTTCAATTGTTCGGTGACTCGAGCACCGTTGCGTTTAATCCCTCCGCTACGGTTAACAAAGAATTTTTCTTCACAGAACCATGGCCGCTCGCTGGAAACGAGGAGAGTTTTAGCGCGTTTCATTCTTGTTGTTCGCTGCCTCTTCCAACCAACGCCGAAGCTTGTTTAATCCCTTCTTTCATCTCCTTTTAGGTTTTTCCATTTGCCCCTCGCCCTGCCCCACTCCTCTCTCTCGCTACTCTTTTTCTTCTACCCTCCGCCCCTCTCGGTTTCTACATCATCTTCGAATTAATTGGATTTCCTCTCCCGTCGCTGCGTCCAACGGCGCGGCGTTTCGTCGAATTAATCGCTCGGAAAAACGAACCGATTTCGCGAGTAGCGAGCGAAGCGGGACGAGGTCTCGGATCCGAGGCTGCCAGTCATTTTTACCGCGAGGCCATCGCTCAAGGAGAACCGCGTACAAAGAGAGACCACCCTCTCTCCGCATAATACAAACGTTTCCCTACTTTCCAATCGTTGAAACACCCAAGGTCTCTGGGGTCTCTCGGCGCGAAAAATCGCCCCGATCCTCGCGTCACCGTTAATAAATCCTCTTCGTTCCGGCAACGTTCCGGAATCCTTCCGTAAACCCCGCTAAACCGCGAGGAGACGATTTCCATCGAATGCCGCGTTAAATCGGTCGGAACTGATATTCGGTGAAGTGGATAGAGGACTCGACTCGCTTCGGCGCGATTTTATATCGTTCCTCGTTGATAAAGCGCTTTTCCGTGTCTCTAACGTTCGCGTCGTTATTCCTGCTGTCTTGGCGCGGAATGCCGGACAGGTTGATTTCTATTGGAACAGCAGGCTGTCCGCTGGCCGCGTATCCAGACCTGGTTCTGGTTCCCGTTCGCGTGGAAGAAAAATACAGAGCGGCGACGGAAGGTAGGGAAGAAAAAGGGAAGAAAAAAGGAAGAACGGCGAAAGAAGAGAGGAAAGGGGGAAAGGATAATAAAAGGAGGAAGCGAGGCTGGATTCGCGATTCGCCCTTCCGCGCGATCCGAGGATCCGTCCAGCTGTTATCTTCCTTTTTCCCTTCGGTGGACAGTGCGTGTGTACGACTTAATGGAAATCGGCCGACTGACAGATATATAATAAGCCGTTGTCAATTACCGTGTATCAATTTATACACAAGGTACAGGTTTATTCCCCGATGATTGACAGTCGCTGGCTGGTCTGTCAGATTGGTGTGTACGGGCTGGAAAATCGGTTGGGGGTGGGCGCGGGAAAAGAGGGTGGCGCTGGATCGTGGCACAGAGGGAGAGAGAAACCGGGAGAGAAAGAGAGAGAGAGAGAGCGTGTGGCGCAGGCTGCGAGTCACGTCAAATCCGAATGAAACCGGCCGGAATTACAAAAAGAAATACCCGTGTTCCTTCCCCTACGGCGTTCGCGACCAAAAGTCTGCGCGCCGCAAAACGATTTTGCGTCACAAGCAGAAATTTTTCTCTTCTAAGTTTCACAGGGCGGCATACGACGCGTGACAGGACCTTTTTTTTTCCCCCATAGCCATTGTTTTTATCCTGCGATACGACGCGACCGGGTAGAGAAACGAGCGCGGTGCAAACGCACACGCGCGCGCGGACGCTTGCGACAGCGTACCTAGCGTTTTATCGGCCGACGCTACGGAACGAAACGTTTCGATGAAGATTGCGCGATATATCATACGGCATGGGATCGCGTGTTTCACGTGCTCGTTCTTTCGAGAGGGACTCGCGAGCACGATATTTTCCCGTCCACTGACAGACGGTCGTTCGAACCGGCGACTTCTGTTCGCTTACCGGAGTCGAAGGTCACCTCGCTGATCATGATCCATCTGTCGGAAAAGTGGAGTCTCAGCTTCACGTACTTGCCCACCCTGTGGTGGAGCTTGATGGTGATGTTGCGCGACGACTCGAAGATCTTGTCCTCCATGTAGGTGTACGTGATCGGCTCCCCCGTGTAATACTTGCCACCGATGCTGAACAGAATGTCGACTCGCGAGAAGATCTGTAAAATAAGGTGCGATATTTTTGTTATCCTCGAGAACGAGTGGAATCGGGGAAAATAGGGTGGGAAGAAATTTCGTGATCCTCGTGCTGGACGGTATATCCGGGACTCTTCTCGCGGTTGAACGGGAAGCCAACGGAGAAATGTAAATGCAGGTTGGTCGAGGACCACCGGAGACTCTGCGAAGGCGAACATCGCGGAACACTGGAGGATCGATGTTAACGTTGGGATTACCTCGAGCGTAGAACCGCATCGGAAGAAAAAGCAAGGGGAATCGGAGAAGTTGGCTATTGTGGTTGAAACTGACCGCAGACCCGGGTTCCTCTAAACCCGTGGATCGCAGTTTCGAATCGCGACGCTCGGATCTCTCTCCTCTTCTCCAAAGATTTTTCATCCTCTCGCGGTAGATACCGAGGGGGAGGATGCTCGATATCGGAGGAGAATTTAAACATCCCGCAGCGTCTAAAAACGCGAATGGATCGGAGATTTCTCGTTTCTTTTCCGTTTTCACCCGATAAGGTGGATACGCGTCTCTGTTATTTCCACGACGGCCGAGTTGAAAAACAAAGGATCTGCATATTAGAAGAAAACGGAGCGGAACGGAAGATCCATTTCTATCAGGGTGGCGGGAGATTGATCGCGGTGGCCTTAAAGCACATCGGAAAGCTAAATAAGCCGGCGTATAGACGAAATAAAACAGACGTAGACGAAGTAGGACGTTGATGGATAGAGCCGACGCGAAAACCCGCTCTCGTCGAAGAAGATTTAGGAACAAAGTAAAATACGATTCTGGCGCGCCAAGCGCCGGAGAGGGTTGCGCTGGCGAACCAAAGTCCTATGACTTTTCAGGACGTTATAAAAGTTTAATACGTCCCTCAAGTTCGATAGGGTATACGATCCGATCATAAATCAGGGATATTATCCGAGCTCGCAAAAAGGCTTTACTTAGCGAGCGCTGTATCGAGGCCTGCTTTCGTGTATAAGCACACCGACATCTATATATACATATCGCGTATGTATATAAAATCTTTCCCGGTCGTCTCGGCACTCGAGTATTTTACGACCCACCTCGCCCGTGTCTCTTTTTCTCTTTTCCGTTTACCCTTTTTCCCTTCCTTCTTCCTTTTTTCTTTCTCCCATTTTTTTCTCCCCGTTCGCTTTGTACGAAAGCGCGCGTGAAAACGTCACGTGAAAGATGAAAATTGAAGCTATCGAAAGGAATAAAAACTGCAGCCGCCGTCGAATTTCGCGTTGACAAAAATGTCAAGCAAAAAATAACGAGCGGCAGAGGAGAGATTGAATTTCGACGGGACGAGCTGTCGAGCGGCGAAATCCAAAGTGGATAATAATGCGAATCGTCGCTCCTAGTCCACGGACGCGTGCGATAATTGGAAATTTTGTTAATTTCGGCTTTGAAATTTCGCAACACCGCGTAAGACAGCATCGAACGTGCGTTTACGGACATTTGCACCGACGAGTCGCATCGAATCGCAACTGTTCCAGCGTTTACATCTGCTACTACGCGTCGATAAACGACCTATACGGGTTAAATTGAATTATCTACGCGGTATACGCGACGAGCAGCGAGCCCCTGGATCGCGTTTACACCGTGTCAGATGTTTCAAGTCCAAACGAAGCTACAAAGGATGGATCGACTTACTACGATCGGTGCCTTCTACGTTTCTCTCGTGACACGGTCAATCGAACGCGGAAACAAGCATTCTTGGCAATTGGAATTGGCGACAAGGACCTCGGGAAAACTGATACTCGACGCTTCGCGGGCTATCGAATTATCCGTGTAAGGAAAACTTCCTCTCGACCCAAGTCGCGGCGTCGTACGTAGCCGAAAGTCGATAACGCGATTGTCACAACCGCGGGGCAACATCTGCAGCGGATCCGGCGTCGAATCGGCTCTGCGAGATTTCGTTATCGTAATTCGCGTCATGTAAATGCAATTACGAAAGATTCGTTTCAGGCCCGATGGGAGTCGGAAACGATATCCCAACGACGTCGGAAAGGGAGCCGGGAAGAGGGCGAGAGGAGAGAAAGAGAGAGAGAGAGAGAGAGAGATGGTATCGATATATCGATGTTCCGTATCCGTGGCTTCGCAGTGGTTCCCTGGTGGTGGTGGATCGTCATAAAACTCGTTTGCTTCACCCTTGTCGTCTCTCGGTTGGACGTCGCGTCGGTGGACGTCGACGCCGGGCCGATCGAAACTCCGAGCTGGACAAGTGTAGAAAAGGCGGATGGGCGCGGATGGGCGCGGGTGGTGGACGCACCAGGAGTCAGATGCAGAGACCGAAGCCGCGCGGCTTATCCGATATAATATACCGGATGAAGCGCGATAACTGATCTGGAAGTAAATCTCTTTTTTACGGCACGGTTGAGCGGAGAGAAATGGAGAAGCCTGGTTCGGCCTGACCCGGCCCGGCGGGGCAGCTCTTTTTTTCTCTCCCCGGCCACGGGAAATGGTTCCGGTGAAACGTATCTGCGTCCTCGCGCAAACAGAGACTTACGCTCAAAGAGCAACATTATCTCGTTGCATCGGCGGCGTGGCGCGGCGCGGCGCGGCGCGACGCGACTGTGGTCGTGTGTGTAAACGTTTTAAAACGTACCCCCTCTGCCCCCGGGTCTTCCGTTGGTTCACGGGCTTTTCTGCCGTCCGGTTTTTTCCTTCCTTTTTAATTCGTCCACCGTTGGTTTTTGTATCGATTCATCGGTCCTTTCGTGCTTCGATCCGCGTCGGTCTCTGCGCGCCGCGATCTGCCTGGATGATTCGATAGACGAAACAGAGTGGCGCTCTAATTAGACGGACTGCGCGCTTTCGTTATTTTCGCGTGTGCACACGGTCGGGTGTTTTTAAAAAATCATGCAAGGCCGGATTCGATTCCGGCCGCGTGCTAAAATAGTACGGCTTGGCCAGCGCACGCGGCTCATTTCGGCCATTAGCCAGCCGTCGAGTCTTATGCATTATGCCAGGGATAGACGGTTCTCTTCCATTCCCGGCTGTCAAAGGGAACGCACCCACGGGCGAAATTGAAATGGAGTCCGTAGGAAAGAGCATTCGTAAACAAAATTGACACGGGAGCAACGGGACCGGCGAAGAACCGTTGCATCGGGGCCTGGAAGGGGATGCAATCACGGAAATTTATGCACTTTGACGAGCCGTAACGGTGAACGACGGGGAAAGGTGGGGTTTCGGTCCTTACACGACCAAGGAAAAGTATTTGCACACTGTCAGAAACGCAGCGAAAGATCTTATCAGACGCGGCGGCGAGTTTGCTCGTTTCCTTTCCTTCTCCCCCGGGCTGAACGGATAAGTAAATTGACTCGCAGACGTCTCGGTCGTTACGTTTATTAAATTGCTACGTCAAACATTTCTCCGCGTATACGAGGAAATTACAAAGCGATCTCGTTACTTATGCCCGACATTTCGGGATCCTGCTGCGTTCGGGTGCACGGAACAGCGAACGGCATCGACTGGCTCTCGAACGGGTGTTCGCTGCTAAACGGTGAAAGAGATTGCGCGACGGAAATGAGACTCTGCGAAACACGTGGAAAACCTACGCAAACCCTAGTTACGATCTCGCGTGCAACTCGCGAAATTGCGCGAGGCAAACTCGAGAGAAACAGCCGCGACCGACTCGGATTATCAGAGACGTCTTGGACCTGGACTCGCAATTTATGGAAGACACCGATTTCCAGGAATCCGACAGACACGGCGAGTAGACGACGTTCGCTGCGATGAACGGTTCCATTTGGTCGAACGAGATGTCGCAATGGGATGGTAGAAATCTTTGATCATCCCTAAAGAACCTCGGACGACGTCTGCGGAGTCTGACAAATTTGATACGGCTCTTGAAATCGGTTTCCTGGGTTCACCGGGTTCAAGGTTTCTTACGAAACTTCCCTGGCCAGAAGATCCCGTTGGATGCGAGGAATCTGGGTCATCTTCCGGCAGGTCTGACGAGTCTGCGGATTTCGGCGTGATTCCAGCAGAATCCCTGCCTATATCCTAGGAGGCCTCGTGTGGAGGTCTCATAGCAGTCGTATGCCATGAAACCTGGGTAGCGTTATCGAGGTAACGTGTCAAGTAAATCCCACTGCTACGGGTTCACAGGGCTCGCGTGCTCGCGATCCTATGATCCAACTAGATCCTACCACTGCGGGGTCATCGGCTCCGATTCGCTTCTCGCGTCCCACCTTCGATTCAATTTTTATCAAACTTAACGGTTTCAATTTCACCGACTACCAATTTCTCTCGATACCAAACTCGCGCCTCTTCTATCGACGAGACGCGTATTTCTCTAAAATACCTCGACATCGCGCAAACGAGTCCGCCTCGATCAAACAACGACGAAAAGAAACCGGGTGAAGAGAGCGAAGAAAAAAGAAAAAGGGCGAAAGAAATAAAAGAANGGTGAAGAGAGCGAAGAAAAAAAAAAAGGCGAAAGAAATAAAAGAAGAGACGAAGCCGTGGAACCAGGAATCTGCCAGTAATTACAAAGTTCGCGACTCCTTTCGCAGGCCATTCGCAGCTAATTCCTCGGCGTCCCTCAAGACGGCGTTTCCTTTCCACCCCTGGTTTGCCGCCCCTTTCGGCCACGGTGGCGAGAGTTGCTCGGGTGTTTTTTAACGCAAAGGCGTATCGTAGTCTATTATCGGGCGGGTTTCGCTGGCTGCTTCCGCCGAAGGGGAAAATGTTATTTGGATATCAAAGATGCGCCACGGGCAAAGCGCGGCAGAGGGATCGCGCGAGGGTTCCGGTTTATGAGCTTGCGAAGCTGCACAGGCCGGGTGATTTGGCGTATAAAAGCTGGCGACGCGGAAGGGAATCCGCAGGACGATCGGTCGTTCGGCGCCTGTGTTTCGAAGCCAGACCACGAAGAGGGCACCGACACGGCGGTTTCACAGGGCCGCCGCGTCAAAGAGCGTTCGCGCGTTTATAGTTTGTCGCGCGTGCTTTCGTCCTCTGTGCTTAGCATTCCCTTTCTCTCCGCACCCCTCGCGTCTGTCGCTTTCTGCACCCCTCGGCGCGCTCGTCCGGTCCGTGAGCTCGCATATTTGCGCACGCTGGCCGCCGCGATAAGCGAAGAATTTCATACGCGCGATTTTTACCCGCCCCGGCAGAGCTGTCCGTTTCGACGATCCGTCCGGAGCCGGATCCTCGCGCGATTCGCGCGGACCGGCGGCGAAAAACCGCTTACCGCGGTGTTCCGCGGAAAGGCCGAGCCAGGTCGAGGCTCGGCGCCGAATCGAAAGGCAAACGCGCTTTCCGCCGCCGGTGTTCGCCGCGCGTATTTGCGTTTCGCGGTGAACGCGCGTTTTTCCTGCGGCCCGGAATTTCATTTTTTTTTCTTT
>NIJG01000050.1:1416789-1601123 GCA_002201625.1 Euglossa dilemma | reverse complement strand
CTGCCTGCCATTCCCGTTTCCAGCATTCGCGTTATCTCAGCGTGTTCTTGTTAAACGTAACGCGGCCGTTTTATCGGCTCGGCCGAAAGAAGCGGCGGTATTAATTGCGACGCGTTCGCGTGTAACGTCGCGAGCCGCTTCGCGTTCGATAAATTATTTCGCCATCGAGCCGGCTAATTTTACCGCGTTCCTCCACCGGGGAACGGTAAAGGGAAATAAACGAAAGGTCCTTCGACACTGTGGTTATCGTTCGCCAGGCTGTTATTTGTTCCTCTGCCGTTTTATTTAGAGATTACGCACGGCACGCGGATGGAAATAGCGGGCAAGTGGACCGAAGATGACTCCTCGCGTAAAAATAGACGAAAACTGCGGGATTGCTGGTAAATTATCGCGTTGAGCGGAGGAAGAGCTTGATCCGCGACCGTGGCTGACACTCGAGATCGCTCGTAATTTCGGGTTGCAGATGGAGCATTTATCGATGCACAGTAAGATGGAAAAGATTGGCTCAACGTCGTCGTTAAATTCCGTTCGATACCTCGAATGTTCGGGGGAACTTTTCGTAAATCACGACGAACGATAGCCAATAACGGAAGAACTTATTCGAAATTGATTCCGAGTGGTGTATTTTTGCCTAATAGTTTTAAATTAACGTACGGGAAGCCGGTGTGTTTGTATTCCGGGTTCCATTGATTTTACCAGCGATTCGAAACGGGCGTATTATATTCGCCGGTACGGTTATATAATAACCGAGAGGACCATATTTTAGTTTCGCGCAATTAATTAACTGCAATTCCGGGAAAGTTCGCTCGGCCTTACGAACAGTTTGAACGGAGATTCTATCGTTTCGCCGTATTTCCCCTCGTTTCTAAGGATATTCGTACTAACGACGTAATTAACGGAACACGGTAAGAAATACAAAAGGATCGACGTTACGCGCGTCTTCGCAACCCGCGCGAGTTTTCCCTTCGTTGTTATTCAAACGATACTCGCGAGTTTCCGACACACCTATTTTTCCACGCGGTGCTTCGGTTCTTCCAGTCCCGTATCACCAAAGGGCGTATAAACGAATAAACAAACGAAACGTTCCGTACGCGCGATTGCATAACACGTTCGCCGCCTAAGATAACAGCCGAAACTCCGTCTCGAGATCCGCAAAAACCCGAGACGCGGTCTGACGAGGGTGAAATCCGGCGGTTGGAAAACTGGCCGGAATTATCCCTGCGCGGCGGTCGCCCCTGCGTCGGCTCGCGTCCATCGGACGATCCGCGGAATCGCATAAATCCGAAGTTTCATCTCTTTGTGCCGGGCAATCGGGAATTTTATTCCGCGGCCGGAAATAATTCGAGGGCCGGACCGATTTGGCATCGCCTCTATCGTGTCCGTATCAATGCGCGGGGGTGGCGTCGGAAAGAGAGGGTTGAATGGAGCGAGCGACGGATGTATTTGCGTTACATTATCGAAGTTAACGCCGAACGCCGCGGAAGGGTCGCGAAATCGCGGCGGGGCGGAAATTATACGAGGGATCGAATCATTGGCCGGGCCCTGCGACGAAGAATGCCCGGAATAACGCGAGGCCGCGAGCTCATTTCCGGCGGGGCCGACACGCACGGGATTACACCACCGGTAACGAATCGCCGGCCTTTCTTTCGCTTTCTCCGAGCCTTTCACCGCGATCCCGGACGTCTCCTTTCCCCCTGCCTCCGCCCTCGAGCACGCGTCCGGCTATTAGATCCGCGAATTCGCGTTAATTTCGCGCGACGGGATGGAAAAAGAGGGAAGAAGCGGTCCGCGTGGACACGCTTTAACGTCGCGCCGGCACGCGTTTAATGCCTCGCGTATTTTTCCAATTAACGAAGCGCCGGCGAATTAAAGCGAAACTTTTCTTCGCCCGCCCTCCTCTCGAATGCATGGCATTTCGGAGCGGGAACGAGTTACCAACCGTCCCGTCGTTACTCTGCAATTTTTATTCGTCTTTCAGCCACCACCGCTTGTAATGTCGTTATTAAAACTGCCTGTTGCAATTTTTATAAACAGGATATTTCGCGGACAGCGCGAAAAAAGGGTCGCCTCGTTCGTTCGTCGCACACGTTCGTTTTCCTCTATTTCCTCGTCTTTCGAAAATCCCCGTGCGTTCGCGTGCATCCGCGCGCGCCGGTTCCCCGAACTCGCGAGCTACGAGACTATTTTAAGAGCCGATGAAATAGCAGAGAGTTCGGGTTCATCTTTCTCCAGTCTATCTCTAAACGATACGAAATTACGACGCTCGACGCGATTGTAACTGGACGTCGCGTGACGTGGTTCGCGCAAACCGCGAATCCTTAAAAAGAGGAAACGCGCGAGGATGACCGAAGGAATTTCTAGGCTCAACAGCTGCACAGTCGAGCGTGAAACGCGTACCTAAATATAATATACGTACACGTGGAACAGCTAAAGCGATACGATTAAGGTAAACGCACACGCGTAATTGCATCTCCGCCCTGATAAAACTAAACATCGATTTCGCCGCAATCTTGGGTAATTGCGGTCGTAGCGACCGCCGTTGCGGGTATCAACGGGTTATTAAAAATTAGCCGTACAGAGGAGAGCGTAATTTCGAAGATAGCGAGAACAGGACACGCGTACCTCGGACTACTCTCCGTTATTTACGCGTTCCCGAGGAATAAAACGAAGCCGGATTGAAACGGATCGCGTCTAACGTTCGCCCAGCAGTTACGACACGGGTTTATACGAGCCAGGCCGTTTTCGTTACGATTAATCGCCGATAGGAAAACCGGACAGGAGCTCGCGACGGTCGAAAGCGAAAGGGGAGAGAATTCGAGCGTAATGCGTCCGGCTTAAAAGCATATGCTAATGAAAGCTAGATCGCGCGGTGATGAAAGTAAGTCGCGAGAGCTGTTTAATAACAGAGATCACGCGTCGCGATTATTCCAGCTTTTAAGCGGTATCGCGCCGATCTGGCCAATAAGCCACGCTCCGAGATACCCAACTACCGGAATTACCGTTTCGAATTGTATTTATATTCAGCCGGCGTCTGACTGATAAAGCGTCGAGTGGAATATTCAATCAACCGTGGGGGGAGGCCGGTGGAGGAAGACGCTGCGCGACGACCGGGCCAGAGCGAGGTGACGGCCAAAGGATCCCGAACAACCGTGGATGGTAAGCCTGTTGATCGGCTGCCGGCTTGCGCATTCCTTCCCGGGGCTGAGGAATAACGACGACAAAGCGAGGGTAAACGATTCCACGCTTTCCGCCGCGTGTTTACGCTTGCCAACAGGCCTGGGTACGTAATTAGAAAGCTGTCCCCTCCTAATCCCAGCTTCGTCTTTATTTCATCGGGATCCACGCGAGAACACGCTCCGGAAATTTTACATCCACCCCTTGGCTACGCGACCCTCTTACCAACGACGTTTCCCAACCATTTTCAAACCGAGATATACATATACACACACACACACACACGAGACGAAACGATTTTCACAGACGATCGAGTAAAAATTCGCACGTGCGATAATAGATATAGGAGATAAAGGAGAATAGGATTTTCGAATACTCGAGAAACTCGAGAATACTCGTTGCCCCGATCTCGAAATAAGCCAGAGATTAAATTAAAGATGAAACGATGGTGGAAAGACTCACCTGGACATCCTTGGTGAACTGATTGTTGCAGTAGATGTGTATGGAGGAGAACTCTCTGACCTTGTCGAACTCGAACTTGATCTCGACCGCCTGTCCACGCGTGTCGTTTCTCCAGCCGACCCAGCCCTGGGTCCGATCGTTATCGTAGTATCCCAGTTTGAAGTTATCAGGGCCTGTCTTGCCGTCTGTCAGCTGGCCCAGGCCACGGCGCAGCTCGCCGTCCCAGTGTCCGTCGTAGGTCGCGTCGAAGAATTCCCATCCATTACCCCTTTTATCACCTTGCGGCATCGAATAGGATACCACGCCATCTGCGAGCAGAAGGTCAAGGTGTAAAGTCGCCTCTACGGACGGTCTATCTCCTAATGACTCGTGTAAAAGCTTCGGCTTTGTCGGCGGACATCGTTATGATCGTACGGGAACACGATACGGGGTGCGTTGGATAGCTTCGACAGGGGTAGAGGAAGATTAATGATACGGAACGTTGCCACGAATACGCGACGAGTAGACGCAACGTTGATACTTTTTAATACCGCGTGTGGATGTAACGAACGAAGAGTAACGAGGAACGTTAACGAATATTCGTTTAACGAATAGACGCGGGTTTTTAATTAAACGGATTATCCGTTTTCCTATTGGGATATTCACGGAGGCGAGGAGAAGGAAAGCGAGGGAGCGTTGTTTAAGGGATAGGTGTCTCGGGAAATGCCGGAAGGCTTTGGATTCGCGATTAATCGAAGTTGCACGCATCGCAGCCGCGTAAGACACAATGGCAGTCTATGTTACTCCGTGTGTACCTTTCCGTTTGGTTAAACGTTTAATTCGATGTTGGTTCATCAAAGGAAGAAAGGGATAATTGTACAAGCAAGATTCTGAAAAGCAAATTTGCGCACGCGGCAATGGCATAAGGGTTAATGGACAGTCCAGTGAGTATTCTAAGCGGCGGCAAGTTCAACGAAAATTGGAGAGTGCAAACAGCTTACCGCTCCAGTAACATCCGTAGAGCTCGACCCGCATGCAAACCGTCCGCGTGTGATGGCTGTAGGGCAGAAAACGGATCTTGCTCGCCCACAGAGGCGGCTCCAGCTCGTGCTTGGACTCCAAATACGTGTTCGTGTTACCCTGTATTACCTGCAACCGTGGAAACCTTGGTTAAAGACCAGGACAATTCCGGTCTTCGAGTATAACCTTTGAGTTTCCCCGTTCCACAGCCCCGAGAGAACCCTCCCTCCCTCTCTCTCTCTCTCTCTCCTTCCGTCTTCCCTTTCCCCAATTGCTCCAGATACCTTCAACTTGGATCATTAGGAACATATACGTCACTCGGAGACACTCGGCAAGTTGGTCCAACTCTCCAGCAGCATCGAGGAAAGTTTCAACGAATCGGCCGCGATTCGCTCGCCTAACAATTCCTCCGGCCTTTACTCGGTCAGACATTGGTCTATCGAGGGGGTTGCGCGTCGCGTTCCCGACGCTTCCGACGTATCCGTATACGCGCGACACGGTGAACGTGACGCCAATGGAAAAAGCTATAATCGGCGCGCGTCAACGCGTCTGCGGCAAGGTCGACCCGCCACCCCCGCCGCTGCCGCCGCCGCAGCATAGTATTCCGTCAAAGCATCCCCTCGCTCGTGATGACATTTATATCACTGGGAAGACGCGTTTCTGCACTTCGGCACATACTGGAATACCATCGTCTGACCGTGGACATCCCGTCACAGGGCGGACATGGCGTTCCACCGCATCAGACGGGGGCTAAGGACTAATTTCATCCCACATTCCACCACGTTAGGTATGATGAGGGAGAGAGGGAGCTGGGAGGGATCGACTTGGGTGGGGGTTGGATCAGAGGGACGCAGACAGGTCGGGGATGAGAGCCAGAGAGAGAGAGTCATACAGGTAGGATCGTCGGGGGTCCCAGTTAAACGTCCATCGCCCGCATTCTCTGATCTTCGTCAGGCAGACGACCATATTGCGGATGTTCCTCTCCCCTCTCCTCTCCTCTTTGTCCAGCCACGCGTTACCGCGTCTACGTCTTGGAACGTGTACCGAGCGATGCAATATTGATTCCGCGTTGTGGGTTTATGAATAAAATAAGCGGTTTATCCGAGGTTGGCGGACAGGCTGGCGTGGACGGCGTGGAGAAAGCCCAAGGTGGAAAAGGGGTGCACGGTCCCCGGAGATCAGGCCAAGTGGCGCGTTGCCCATGGCGAGTAGATAGCCACGGCCACGGAGATCGCGTATACGGATACACGTGTCGGTACACACCGGGCCGAGCGGATAAACCTACGTGGATGTGTGGACAAACCGGGAGTTTCTTGTGTGCCGCGCAGCGTGCGACACACTCGCGTGACAGAGCATTTTGCGGCTGGCACGACGCATTCTGCGCACGTTTCCTACCCCCGGACCGGGTATACGCGTTCCGTCCCATCGGCCGGCCTCTGTCTCTTTTTGGTACGACTAAGCATCGACTTGGACTACTATTACCCTCTCTATTCCCACCGCGCTCGCCCGTTCCTTTGTCCACACGCGCGTCACCCACGCTTCTTTCCATTCGTTTGCTCGGTTATCGAAATACCTTTTCCACCTTGTTTTCGTCCACCGTTTGTGCCGGCTGATATTGGATTACCCGGTCCACTGTCGCTGCATCCACAACACCGTGTTTCCGACGTTACCGTTGATACTTTTGTTTCGCCAACCGGCCATCTACGGCTATTTCCAGGGGAAGCGGCGTTTCTTACCGGCCCAGCCCCAAACCGAGAACCTCGTTTCGCCGATTCTCAAGCGCAACGAGACGAATCTCGCGAGTACGAGCACGAGTACGGGTCGCGTTCGATACCTACGGTGGTATCGGGATACCTCTATAAATGTATAATTAGGGTTTTTCGGCTCTCTGTCTCGGTCTCTGGCTGGCTCCGCCGACTCGAAGGTCGCCGTTTCCTTCGAGAAACTGCCACTCGGAAAGCACTCCCCTAGGTGAAACCCTTACCACTTGGCCGGCGTATACCTTACGGAACCCAGGGTGGCGACTCGCTCCTTCGTCTGGGGTCGATTCTTTCTCATTTCGGGCACCCAGGGACCCGTGCCGGTAGCACGTTACGCCATCGCCGCTGCCACGCTTTCCACTGGCGTAGAATCACGCGTTTCTTCCCCGGGAATTTAACGAGATTGCGGCGTGCGAGCAGAATTTAATTTCTCCAAATGGCTACCCTGAATCTATCGCGCTCGAGCAAGTCTTTCTCCGGACACCCTCGTCTCGTACGTTCTTCGGGTCGGTTATAAAAGGCAATCCTCCTTTTCCAGCTCGCGTTATCAAAATCCGATTTAACTCGCGGTACGAACCGTGGCTCGGAAATATCCCTCGAATCGATAGTCGATGTCGAGTTTAAAATAACGCAAGGACACGCGGGTTCCTGGAAGGAAACTGTTCCGTACGCCCCGCAAAGACCCATCGATTATTGCTAATTTTCGAAGCAAGCTCGGTTACTCGTCGATTTCTCGCACGACCGACGTCCCGATGTCCCGAGAATAGACTCAACGCGTGTCCGATAAAACCGTTTCGCGTCTATTTTTTCCCCCCTCTGTTCGCCGCGAATGCGACGAAATTTCGATGCCGCGCGACAAAGACGAAGAGAGGTATCGCGTTTTCACGAGGGTGGACGCCACTGAGCAGATGCACGCCTTTCTTCGGCGCGCGAGCCTTCGGGGCGATGACTGAAAAGGGTGGATATTACTTTTCATTAGCCTAGCCGCGCGAGACCTTCGAAAGGCTAGACGACCTTGCAACTCTACCTGCCACCTAACGCGTACGCGAATAGCCGGCGAAGCAGGGTAGAGGGCGCGCGTGCCCACCTAATGCAATTTCCTGCTACTTTTACTTTCCCCTCGGTGCACCGGTGCGTGCGTGCATGCGTGCGTGCGTGCCTGGCACGCCAGTGCATGCGCACACGGGGGTCAAGTGTTAAGCGCTCAGCAATTATAGCTGATATCGATCTGCGTTATTGTTCGGGGTTCTCCGGTTCACGAGTGTTTGCTCGCGCGATTCGTATTTTCTAGCACTGTTGCCTTCCCTCTCGCCGTTATTATGCGCCCAACGTTATCGCGTCGCAACCGAACAACGCGCCTTTCGCGAATTTACCCGAGGAATTGATATCGGGGATGTTTATAAAAATCTCTGGACGAGGTACGGCGACGAGGAGACGCGGAAGAATGGAAAACAGGGGAAATAAACGTGTATATTACGCGGAAAGCAACGGAGTTTGCGCGGCGGGATGGAGAGTGGAAGTTGATCTTGTTAATAACTCGGGGAGTCGGAAGAATATCAGCCGAGATAGCTGTCGTCTCGCGTGCGTTTCGTTCGTCAGTGGAAGAGCGTAAAATTACGCGGCCACGGCTGGATGAGAGGACTGTTTTCGAAGAAGGAAACGAGGCGGAAATCTTTGCCGAGACCGATTGTTTAGCCTCGAACGAGCCGTGTTATTGTCTCGCTGGGAATCGACGCGCGGCTGTGTCTCTCGTTGGCCGGATATCCTCCGCGTGTACGCGTATAAAGGCGGTGTTTGTCGTGGCATCGTCATTCGAGCTCGCCATTTTTATAGGCCAAGGAAATTGAATGTAAACACGGTGAGTCGGGTAACCGAACGTTAATTGAAAGCCAGCGCGAGCCGTCTTTCGCGGTGGAAACTCGTTTCATCCGGTACGCTGGCGGCTTTGGCGGAAGACATTTATTTTTCATAGCCGCGGAACGGGCTGTCGATCGAACGTTAGCGACTTTGATTCGGTTTATATGGACGGGAAGCGGCGACGTACGGGAAAACGGTAAAAAGATCGCTTATCACGCGGAGGATGCTGGCGGAAAAATTCGGTGAGCCAGGCGTTCTAGCGTCCTCCACTTAAGATACGCGATTTCCAAGTACCTATAACTTATGCCCATGACCGTTTTTGCCTATCGAGGGCGGCGTATAAAAGAAATTTATCGCATCGGAGCGTGTACGTCGCGCTCGTACCTCCATGGACGAGCGTTTCCGCCGCCGTGTTATTGGATTTTCGGTCCTCGATAGAACGATATTTTTACGAGAACGTTTTACTTATTCGACCCCCACTCCGGCCTATGTCCCCGCTATATATCCGCAGATCCAGCTGATTACGTTTTACACGAATGCAAACATCGTATTGGCGGTAAATCGACCGGTCGAGCCTCGCTCGACCAGAGAAATCCCCATCGGTCTACGACCGGTCGTTTCCAGCGTACGCGATTCGATATACGCGATATCGCGGCGCATTGTAAAATTTCCCCATAACGCGTCGCGGTCGTTTAATTTCCAGAAGCTTTCCGCTCGACTCGAAAGATACGCGTGTCGCGTACCCTCTCGTCGCGCCATTCGCCACCCATCGGCCACCCCCGCCAGTAGCCAGCACGCGGTTAAACTTTCGATACCCGTGCCGCCGGTATCTCCGGCAGCGAGCGGGATCTGCTTCCCGTTCGAGCGCCACTCGCTTCATCCGGCCCATTAGAAACAGTTACGGTGCCCGTTAGAATAACAATCGGCCGTGATAAAGCAGCCCGGTATTCCGTGACGCGGCCGAATTATCTCGCGGACAACATTTCGCTAATGTCCTCGGCTTCCTGTGCGTGCGACATTATAACTAACATTACACACAGGCTGCAATATCGCGTCCAGCCGTCACCCTTATTTTTTCCCACCACCCACCCTGCTACTTTCATCCCTACCTACGTATATATTATATAATACACGCGCAAACACACCGGTGTGCGCGAGCGTACGTGATTTACGTGGAACCGGCTTAGCCAGGCTCCGACTGGGAAGCAACATGGCGCTGGCTTTCTCGCTCGCTCGCTCGCTCGCGTGTCGACACGCACGCGTCCGTCTCCTCACGCACCCTCCTCCTTCGCTCCTACCCCCCCGTACTTATCCCCTTGCGTAATTATCGGATTTCCACACGGAATTCCCGCGTCACGGGCCAAGGCACGGTGGAAAGCTGACAGTTGGGGCTAGCTGCTCGCGTGACGCGATAATGACGAATCGAGCGGACTCCGCAACAACGATCCACGATTTCCGTGTACGCACGGAGCGATTGCTCGCTCGCGCGACCGTCGGCCGAGGTTTTGCGAGACGGTTCGAGTCGACGAAACGAGTCGCGTGACGCGTCGGTTTTAACCCGGCTGTCGCGAAAAGCTGCACGGTTGTTCGTGTCGTTCGCGACGTTACTGACCGACGCCGCTGTGTGCGCGCGTGCGCGTACATTTTTCCTCGCAGCTAGTGGAAATTAAATGTAGTCGAGCGGAGGGAAACTTTTCGTATAAATTGTCGAGCGAAGATGGATAGCGGCGCACGCGACGTTTTTCCCGGCTCGCGCGCGCGCGCGCGCGCTCGCGCGTCCGCGTGCTTTGTGGCAGCGGCCGTGCACGAAGCTCCGTGATTAAGCGGCGTTGCGAGATCCAACGCGGCGAGTTTGTCATGGTAAAATCGCGGGCTAGGGAACGCTGGTGAAAGGGAGAATGGTAACGGGGTTGGTGGCAGGGAACGGCGCGTCCCCCGTGTCGCGGCTCGCTCTGTTCTGCCTAGAAGCATGATTAAGAGCCGTTTTAAAACTGCTCCCGTACACGTGGATACACGCTCGCCTCCTTTGAGAACGAAACCGGGTCACTCTGATTAATTGAAGTTTTTGCGAAAACCGGCCGACCTCCAGCCACCCGATCCTTTCTCTATTTTCCTCCCATTAAAATACGGGTAATTAATGCCGCGACATCCTTCTGTGGCCTCACGTCGGCCTGCGATATCGCTCCCCCGGGAGACCGCGACAAAAACCTACGGATACGTATACACGCTTGGATACGACACTTTAGATTCTCGATACGCTTTATCCCGGAACCCGCGCTCGCGTTTACACAGCTCGTAATTAACCTAAGATGGTGCGGGGAAAATCGCACGCGAGTGTCCCCAAACGCCCGGAGCTCGAGAGCGTAATCGCGTCGCGAAAGGCTAGGCGCGGATGTACAATGTTCGGGGTGAAACGAATGGAAGGGGACCGAGGATAGAATCGGAGGTTGATCGGCGTTATGCAACGCTTTTCGATTTTACAGGCTCTATCAGCCTGATAGAGTCACTGGCTGATTGATCGATCGATTACGCGGATGGTTATCGTCGCCGGTTATTAGTCCCGTGACTTTTCCAACCGACGAACGAAAACACGTGTTCGAGAGTTGCTGGTTTCGCGACAGGCCAGCCTAGCAGAGTTTCGGGTCGAAGCGATCGGTAGGCTTTTTCCGTGTCGGTGTAAATGCATTTTCGATGTTCTTCTCGCGCGTCGATCGTCCCCCGTTCGTCCGCGCGAATAAGAACCATAAATAAGACGCATCGCGAGCGAAGGAACGTCGAGGGAATCGGGGATTAAGAAACGCGGGGAAACCGCATCGGGTCGAGTTGGCAAAGGTCGAAGCTAAAATCCGCATTCGCCACCGCGAAACCGGTCCTTCTCGGTCTTCAGATATATTCCCCAATTTTTTTCTTTTTTTTTTTTCTTCGTCCGTTACGTTTGATTCTGTAAATACGCGTGGCGGCAATTTGGGGCGAACCTTTTTAAGCGTTGCGCGTATTCTGGGAAACAGTGAGCCGTGTCGCGGTACCTTTCGTATCGTCCTACCGGCGTTTTGCATATTCGCGCAGCGTGTTTTGCATGCGCCGGGCCCCGGTTATCAAAAGGTGCAATCCCGCTTTAACGGCTGGCGTTGCGCTAAATAAAATAACGAGCCGGAAGGCGGGCGCAAAGAAAAAGGGAAAAGGAAATGGAGAAGGAAGACGGAAAGTGGGACGGGAAGTACGTCAGTGCTCATTAAAAACTATCGCGATGGGGAAAAGGTGGGAAAGTAGAGCTATTCCGGGAGGTCGCGCCTCGTTCGAGTATCGCTGCCGCGACTTGTTTCTCCATACGTTTCCCGCCTTTCTTCTTCTCTCTTTGTTACGACACACTTGTTGGCCTTTTTCGGACGCGAGGACGAAACTCGACATCGGCGAGCGAACGCAGGGGCGTGACGGGGCCGATTAAAACGGGAACACGCGGAAAAGCGCGTCGATAATCCCGCGATCGGCCGTGAGAATCCTTCGTTTTGCTGGAATTAATCTCGACTCGTCGCGTTTCTAACTCTCTTTTCAGCTTTGCACCGTTGCTCGCGAGACAGCAAAGGGGAGGGATGTTGTTTCTGTCGCGGGGTAAAAGCGAGACGTCGCGAAATTAGCGGTTGGGAAAGGAGTTAAGAGAGCGGGCAGAGCGCGGGGAAAATAGGCGAACGCGAAGCTACGGAGACGCCTGTCGATAAGAGGAAATAGAGGATTTAAATCGTCAGAGGCGGAAGCGTATAAATGCATCGGGGAATTTTCATCTTTAATTTCCTCGAAAATGTAACATTGCCGGCTCTCCGATTAGCTCGTTAATTATGAATTACTCCGGGATGGAATGACCCGAAGTCTCGTTAAAAATTAATCCGAAATCGTTGCTATCCGCCGTTATCAAACGCGATACAACGCCGGGGCAAAAGTTCCCCGGCGAAACGATCATTCGCCAATCTCTGCGCGTCCTTAATCTCCCGAGACGCTTAAATAAAAATTAAAAACAAGCTCGATACGAGATCCGAGGAAAAAGCTTACCGTTCATCGAGATTATCCTCTCTTTAATTTTCGTAAATTAATCCCGGAAGATAAAGGGAATACGATAATTCGTAAATCTCTTAATCCCGTGCACTATAACGAGCGTAGCTCGTTATAAATTTTTCGCGTCGCAGTTGAAGGGGCTACACTCGACCCGATAGAAGCAAGCTGTTTAACACGTTTCGACACGAGCAAAGTGTAGACAAATTCCGGAAGCCTTGGCGCTTTTTCCCAGAAATAGACGCGCGTACAACGGCTAACCGAAATTAAGCGTCCGACCGCGACGCGTAATTTTTCCCGATTAAATCGCCTGCAACGGGACGAAGTTTCGCCGGCGAGCGTAAACACGGCGACGCTGTAACGAATCCGCGCCGAATTTCTACCTTTCCGACTGCGCCGCTCCGATTCGAAATGATACTAAAGTAGAAGGAGTAGAGTAGAAGTAGTCGGAACGTTGGAAGAAACGACGGGCAACGGCGTTTAATTACCCCGGGACTATGAGCGGACGGAACCGTTCGTTATCGAACTGGAGGACCGTGGAAAAGCAGGCCTCTCCTTGGCCCAGAACGCGAACGTGCACTCGCATTCGCGTAGCCGGCAGAAAGGAGAAGCTTGTTGGCGCCTCCAGCCTTAATTACCCCCGGCGGTCTTTTGAAGCCGCGCCGCTGCCGTCTTTGGCTTCGTGACAATTATTATTACGCGGTACCGAGTTGCGCGGTCGCATACGCAAACAGCCAGGAGAGCATTCCTGGCGCAGGGAACACGCGCGCGGAGCGCAGAGCGCGTAACGCGGTTCGAGGCCGCTCTTTCCTACGCTTCCGTGGATAATTCCGCGAAAATATCCGAGAAATCCCGGCGACGCGGAAAGCCGGCCGAAAAACGAAGAAATTCGGCCCTCGTCGGCGCGGAAGGTTCGTCTTAACCGTGCGAGTAATTAAGGAATCTCCGTGTCTGCTTTCACGTGAAACGTCCCAAAGGACGCTGCGGATTACGCGTTTCGCTGCATGCTGCTCCTCTCGTTTCGCTCGCGTATGCTTCCTGCATATGTCAGCAGCTTGATTACGGGTCGAGGAATACGGGTTTGATAGGTCTGCCAGGTCCACCTGTCTTCGCGCGATCCCGCGTTCATCCCGTTCCCGTGTCGGAACGCTGGATTTCGAAAAACGCCAGGTATAGCGATCCACTCGCTCGCTCGTACGTCGTCCTTCGTTTTTCGTTCCATCGTCGTATTCTCCGCTCTGACAACGACCTACATCGACGATGAAACGATCCGTCGCCGAGACGTTATTCGATTTGCAGATGTTCGACCGGTTGTAATAGTTCGATTTACGACGGACAGCCGCGGCGCGTCTCGGCCAAGACTGCGTGCAGATCGATAACTGGGACAGCCACCCGATGGCGAATCAGCGAGTAATCACTGATCCGAAGTTGTGTTCCCCCCGTGAAATCGTAAGGTCGAACACGCAACGACGAAGGCGTCGTCCCTGGCAGCCACGAGCCGACTTCTGCGGGCCCGTTGCTGCATTAGCGCCGGCGCAACTGGTCCATCGATATTAATAAGGCAGTAACCGGACAGCGGATGTACCAAGATGGCCGATTCCGCCGAAGAGAGACAGCCACGATACGGCCTTTGCGAAAATTTGCCCTTCCGTCTGGCATTCCGTTCGCGAGGCTGGAATTTGTCTCCTCCTCGGTCGTACGACCGTTCGACCGCTCGCGAAAATGACTCGAATCGTATAATCCGAGGCATTCCAACGTTCCTATCCGTGCCTTCCTCCCGTCTATAAAGTTCTTTTCCGCCGATATACCGAATTTAAAATTCAAATCCCGATCTGATTTGCATTTTTATCTCCATTTATACAAGCGAATAGGTAACGCGGTAATTAATTATACGGGGCGTGGAAATGTTCGTATACCGGTGGCCTTTTTCCTCCGAAATTCCTTCTTACCTGCAACATCGAAATTGCTGGCAGCGCCGAGCCAGCCCAAAAGCCGGCAAAAGGGTTAATCTCGCGGCGCCTGGTAGCCCCGGATTTGCATTTAACGACGTTACTCGCGGCCGAGTAATTCGATATCCCGATTCGAGAATTTCTTTGATGCTTCGATAGATCGGAGTTGGGCCAGCGATCCCTTTGAACCCGCCAGCCTCTTCGAGGATATCGTATCGAACGGTCGTTCGGCCCCGCGTCCTCGCGAGGCATAATCGCCGGAACATGGCTGGCTCGGCATAAATCACGGGCAAAGCACTCGTACGTGCGCCGGGAACTCTAATTTCTATCTCGGTCGGCATACGCGGGAATAATCGCGGTTCAACCGTGCTCCGGAGCGTCTGGCGATCGTATCGGCGTCGAAATTAGACTTTACGCGAAATCGCGAAGCGGAACGCGCGACGTGGATCGGTCCATCGATATCGGCGAGATCCGAACCGGACGGAGTATTAGTGGCCGTTCGCCAGGGCCAATTTGCCTGCCTGCCTGCCGGTAGGCCGAGCTTTTTCATCCCAGCCTTCACCACGGACGTGTATCGTACGCGTTGGTAGCGTCGTAAAACCAAGGCCAGGACCATTCCACGGATTAATGACCGTCGCGTCGCGTATGAGATCGCGCCTGGAGGGACACTCGCGTTTAAAGTGTCGTAATAGCTACATCGAGCGAGTGCGTAAACGTTGGAGGAACCAAAGGACGATAAGTCGGGTAAAAACGCGTCGCGTCGCCGATGGCGAGCTCCTTACGAGTCTCTTACACCTGGCCCGTAACGTCGTTTCCACTTTAAACCGGTATACTCGTTGAAACAGCTCCGGTACACACCGTCCGGCTATTCCCATCCTCCCGAGCGCTCTTAATTCCTCGATAAGTCCCTTAGTCGCGCGTTTAATTTCCCTGGAAACTTATCGGGATATCGACAGGTTTATCCGCGGCCTCATCTGTGTCCATCCGCCACGCGAATTTCGAATCTTCCTCGTTTATTTATCGGGAATGTCTGTCGGTGATACTTTTTGGGTAAATCGTTACTCGACTTTTTCCCCGCTTGGATCGCGACACGGCATTGCATCGTCACGGTCGCTCGTTTAAATCGGATTTTATAAAATAATAATTCCGAAGGATCTCGATACGTAACGCGGATCTCGATGACGCGTTATTCTCTGGAAATCCTTTCATCGCGGTTACGGAGACGAGCATCTTTACACGGACGGGGGAATTTGTCCGGGATTGGAGGTTGAAAATTCGCGGTGAGAAAACTGCAAGATCCGCAGGCTCTGGGAAAGTCGCGTATAATTCGGAAGCAGTTGGCGAAACTCGGGAACACAAAGACCGCAATGCTCCGACTTCGGGACGAGGATCGACAAAGTGGCGCATCGCCGGTACGAAATTAGCTTACGGATTCGCGATAAGCAGCTTACGCTTCGAGCGGGATAATCCTCCTAGCTGGTCTTCGATTCTTGATCGCCGACCGCTCGCGAGAGACTCCGTCTGTGCGCTTCAAGAGCACCAGCCAGGAATAACAATCACGCCGCTTTAATCGGCCACGGAATTATTATTTCAGGCCAATGACCAGCCCCCGCCGGTTCGCTTTCGACTATTCTAGGCGCAGCTGCTGCCGATCGCCGGCGAGCAGATGCGCGAATCGTTCATAAATCACGATATCGCCAGCCGTTTTTATCAATCCGCCGCGCGTGTTCTCTCCGACGCCGCCTCCCTAAACTCTCCCAAACCTCCACCCTATCGTCCGCGACGATCGCCGATTTATATTTAGCCGACTACGAGCTTCCAATTCGCTTGGAATTCGCTGGGAAATCCCGACGGCTCCTCGATCGACGCGATCGGCGATAAGTCCGAGGGAGATCGAGAGGCTGGATCGAGGCTGGATCGAGGCTAGACGACTCGGTGTCGGTAAATTAGTTAATGGAGTTCCGAGAGATAAGGGCACTCACCTCTTTCCCTTTGATATCTCTGTATCGAACCCACTTGCCCAGACGCGGTCGCCAGTACTCGAGGAGATACGCCTCTGCATACTCAACGCCGATACCGTTCCCGAAGCGACCTTGCGTCGCGGTAGCCGTGATCAAGTGAACCGTATGAAGGTCGATCTCCAACCATTCCCGGGCTTCTTGGGTGATCTGATTCTTTGGACACCATGCGCCACCCAGGTTCTCCACTTTTAATCTGAAACAGACGATCGACGATCAATCGGTAATCGACGAGTTTAATCGGTGAGTTTAATCGGCGAGTTTGTCGCTGCATCCTCCGGTATCCTCCGCGTCAGCTGCACCCACGCCGCGCGAGAATTAATCGTCTTCTGCTAATGGAAGCATCAACGAAATCTTTGTATTCCCGGCAGCAGCAACGCCAGAGGGACGGAGGGGAAAAAAGGTTAAAGGAAACGTAATCGCGGGGGTTGTAACTCCGGGCACGTTCTCAAGAAGTTTCCTTTGGAAGCATCGGGCTAACGGATAATCAGACGCAACATTCTTGGGAAGATTCCGGGAACTCGGACGTCTCGACCACTCCTCCTCTCGAGATCCGCGCGGATCCGCTATTTTTCACCCCGCCTTTCGATACCTCGCGGACCTAACGAATTAATTAAACGCCGAGATATCCCGCGACCCTTCGTTTCCTTTCTTCGCCCCTCCGGTCCACCCCTGGTCCACCAACCCCCGGTCGCCGTGATTTTCCAACGAAATTCCGATATCGTAACGAATACGGTTGCCCGGTTCATCGGCAACTTTTAATACTTTCGTTATTCCAATAATAAATTTGACCACCCTCCCAGAGCGGCAACTTCTCAGTTGCCCGGCTTACTCTTGCTCGATCTTGCGCGTTAAATACACTCCGGGTAGGACGCCGAGGCAGAGGAGGTTGTTGGCAGGAGAGCGAGGGAGAGGGAAAAAAGAGAAGGAAAACACGAGTTTAACTACTTAATGGGACCAGGCACGAGCAGATACCCCGGGAGAAGTATAAGTGATACTTGGAAAGTTTCGAAATCACCTTTGTCACGTGAACCTTTAACGCGCTTCGACCACGACAAAGACGTTTCATATTTTCCCCGTGAAAGCGACGCCGCCACCGAGCCTGCCTTTCCGCCGAGGATTCCGACGTTTCCAAACTTTAAGATTCCGCGGCACGTTCCCGGATCCCCTTCTTCGGTGGCCGCCCCCCTTCTCTCGCGGAAATTTCATTCGTCATTAAAGACCGAACAGCGCCGCGCGGCTCATTTGAAATTAAAAACCGCCGGAATAATCGTAAGTAAAAATCTTTGCACCCTCGCTGTCGCGGTTATTTTATCTCCTCTCCTATCGTCCTATCGTGCCGAGTAATTAATAACGGAGGGAAGGAAGAAGGAAGGAGGCGAGGAATCGGTGTCAGGCCGGTAAAAATGACAGCCGGTGAAACGGAAAGATGAACGACGCTGGTAACCGTAGAACCTGGCATTACGTGTCAAGACAGGAGGCGGAGAGGTAAAAAGGAAGCAGCTGGAGGTGGAGGAGCGAAGAAGAGGCGATAGCGAGAGAGGCCGAGCGTCGTGACGCGTGTATGCACACAGGTGATCCGGATCGGAGGTGCAAGCTGGCCATTTAATATGTCCAGGCTGCAGAGGGGTGCGGCATCGGCTTGCTTCGGTTTTAATCTTTGGGGGGTCGGAAGCAAGGCGCGGAGAGGCCGGCCGTAGTCCGGCATGAATAAAAGATGAGGCGCGAAGCGCCTTCCCTAATTGCGTGGACCGTTTAAATGCTTGGCTAAGAGGGAAGCTTCTGCCGGTCGTAACGCCACGGCTATACCTGTATATAGCCCTGTTGGTATATCCTTTTGGTAGGTGCGAGCTGAATGGCGCGGAAAGAGACGAGAAGCCGACGGGATGGGGACACCCGGCGTCCCCGACGTCTTCGAGGTTTAACCGCTCCCCCGCCGCTCCCCCGTCGCTCCCCCGCCGCTCTCCGCCGTTTGTTTTAGCCTCGTGCATTATTCTTCATTACCGGAATATTTGGAGGCGTGCCTTAACGACGTGTACCCGGCGATATTTGCGCTATCCTTAATTGTCGCTGTGGAAATCGCGGTGGAAATCGCGGCGGAAATCGCCGACCCGGTCCGTTCCCTTCGGCCCTCCGCGCGGATAATTCGCTTTCTTTCGTAAGCGGAAAAGAGGGCGCCGGCTTTGCAATCTTTGCGGAATTTTCGAGACGTAATCAGGATTTGGATCCAATCCCCTCGTTTTAACTCCCTCCCTTTTAATTAACCGTCTAATTTCTCCCTCCGAGCGAGTCGCGGCCGTTCGCGGGAGGAAAAGTTGCGCCTTCCTTCGTTGTAATTTCCTTGTAATTTCGTTACGATTCTATCGATGCATCGAGAGTCGCGGCGTGGTCGGCTGAGAAGAGAAAGAAGGAATTCCGACCGCGGGAAATAAACTAGCGAAGCTATCGTTCGAAAATCCCGCGAGTGGACAGAAATCCTGCCATTTACACGGATAGCGATACAGAGGGAAGGTGTCGAAGATAAATTCCGAGGCTCGCTATCTGGCAAAGTGTTTAGATATCGAGGCGAATCATCGGACACCTCGGTCGGATCCCGAGACACCGACAGGCGATCGAAAGCTCTCGACTGGCGCGAGTGCCGCCTAGCGCAACGGAAATAACGATGACGCCCCTCTATCGCTTCACGCCGCTCGGTATCTCGCGAGGATTGAAGCGAGTCCAGTTTATCTAAACTCGTTTCACCTGACCGCTCGTTCGAGCTCCGCGTGCTACATAGTATTTACTCGACGGTGCTCCGGGTAATTTGCAACGGCCCGCCAAATTAATGCCGTACAACCGGCTTTTTTCGCGTCTACCCCTATCGGCCCGATGCGGTATCGCGTCCCGGCGAGGTGGCGAGCTAATAATCGTGCTTACCGGCCATCAAAGCGGGAATGATAACGCGGCGGCACTCACGGCCGCAACGCCGCGTTATAACAACGTCTGGGGCTGCTTTCGCGAGATTTACTGCTCGCGCGCCAGCAACCGCCTCTTTATCCTTAACAACCGGCCCGGACAAGGCCGGTTACCTGTTGTTGCAACCACGGCCAAAGGAAACGCAACGGTACCGGCGCGCGGCAAACGCAGCCTGCAATTCCGCCGCGGAATAATAGACAAATGGACGCGTAGGTCGAGTTTATGGCGTCGGTCGGTGAATCTGCCGGCGAATCTGTCGGCGAATCTGCCGGCGAATCTGCCGGTGGATCGGTCGGTGGATCGGCCGGTGGATCGGTCGGAGCGGAACGCGCGAGCCGATGCGGTCGGTGTAAAATGCGAGGCCGTTCCAGCACCGGCCACTGAACGTTAATTGACACCGTTCGGCATTAACGACTAATTGATATGGACCGTCGTATACATAGGTGTCGCGTGTTCGCCGGCTTGTAACTAAGACGCGGACGCGAGTTACCGGTCCACCGCTGCCTCCGGAACGTGTATGCAAATTTAGATGTTAAGAGTATCGAATTGCGCCGAGTTTGCGATACGGTTAGGATATGTTTGTCTTAACGAACCGGCAGCGCGCCGAGATGGAAAAATTCTTCCACGTTTCTCGAAGAAATTTCTTAAACCGGAACGAACGTTATCGGCGGTTTATGCGCGTGTCTGTCGTCGCTGACATTTCCTGTAAGCGATTTCAACGAATTGTAGGAATGTCGAGGCGCGGACTGGTTCGTGCCTCGTTAAATCTCGAATAAAATAACGCGCGCTCGATAATAATAAATAGATAACGCGATGCGAATAATTTTATCGCGCTGTAACCCGCCGTTTTCCTCGCTGCAAACTCTCGCAATCCAGACAGACATGCCTAGCAGACTTTCCGGTATGCTCGTCCAAAATCTTGGGTGGCCTTTCGCGAGTCGTCCGCACTCCCGGTGATCTAAACCAGGAATCCTCCGTACGCGGCTATCGCTGCTGCTATCCTCCAACGTTGTTCGTACTTTTCGACAAAGTCCCGTCGTTCTCGCGACGTCTCGTTACCTGGGATTACCGAAATCGGAGACGTAAAGTGCTGGAAGGTAACGGCATGACGGACCAGAGAATTATCATCGCGACGAAAGCGATAACGCGATCCCGTCACTCGCATCGTCCCCTCTCGACGTTTAGCTCGCGTTACGTCTGTCCGCGGCCTACACGTGCCATTTACAGCGAGTTTTTGCGACTGGAGAAGATGAAGAAGAAGCATCGGGACGGCGTGTGTGGTCCGGTGCGTGAGTGGAAAAAGGACGCCGGGACGCGGGCGCGTTCCGCGAGCGAAGCGGGTGGGAGACTTTGTCTCGAGCCTTCGAACCTGCTGTCTGCTATGCCGCGTGACCGAACCGCCGCGTTAAATCGAGCTTCGCCAAAAAGCAGACGCACCGCGACGTAATTCGAATTTTCCGTCGCGTTAAACGCTTCGCGGACAGTTACGCTCGCGTGCTAACATTCGGCGAGTGTGTAGTTAAATCGAAGCGTTTCGAGTAATACGGCGCAACAAGGAGAAAATGGCGAGATTCTCGGACACGCGTGCGTTAGCTGTCGTTCCGCGCAGTTTGGTTAAACGTGTATTTACGCGTTGTCTCGTCTTCGTTATCTCGTTGGCGTTATGCAAACCGTGGGGCCAGGGAATTGACACGCGGTCGGAGTTATCTGATTCCGGTTGCGTCGGACGCGCTCCAGTCGAGGAGGAAGAAAGAGGAAAGGGAGAAAGAGAAAAACGCAATTGCAGGCCGGGTGCTTGGCCGGTGGAAATTTCGAGCTCACGTTCGACCGTAAATTCCCGACCCTAGAGTCGACGCAGCACGCGGCCACGTTTCCTCGCCGACTCCATTTTCGCAGTCGGTTCGTCTCACCGGCTCCGAGGGAACTTTCCCTTCGCTGGATTATCCGCGATCGCTGTTTTTTAATTACCAAACTCCTCGCTGTTGTTTTCCAGCCTAACGACGCGATCGTTATTTTCTTTCGCCTCGCGATAGGGTTCGGGGGCCTCTGCGAGGGTGTTGGCTCGAAAGAATTTATCGATATATCCGGACGAGCATCACCGAGCAGACGGCGACGAGCGTACCGAGACAAAGTTAACGACGGCACGATCGCGTGATTTTTAAAGCTACGCGTTTTTCGACAGGCTAAATAGACCCCGTTTAATCGATCGCGACAACGAGCGTGTACGGAGATTGCAACTCGATTAGGTTAAAGCTGCAGCGTGGCCGCGTTTCGGCAATTATCACGCGTATCCTATTCTCGTAGCTTTCGCTGACGCTTCGCTGGCCACTAAGCGACTCTCTGCAATCGCTGATATGTACACCTAACGAGTTTCCATTCTGCCGAGTTCCCAATTTTTCTCCGCGTTTAAACGCATCCGTACCCGTAATTAAACGCGAGGATTTTACGACTGGAAATTAAACGTCACCGGCGAACGCGATAAAATATCGACAACCGCGATCTTTCTTCCACGAGATGAAACCAAGCGCTGTGCCAAACACTCCGGCACACCTACGCGTTCCTACCGCCACCTTTCCTTTTTCCCCTTAATATTCAACGATCGAGTGAAATACGGTCGGAATTTCGAGTTAACGATCGGGAAATTAAACGACATCGGGGAGGATCGGAGGTCCGCTGCGAGGAAACACGGTGGACACCACCGGCCGAGCAATAAACGTTATCGCGATACACTCTGGCCCGAGGGGAAACCGCCTCCTCTCCTTAAAGGATCCTCGCTGCGTTTTTCTCCGCGAAATCAAGAAGACATTGCCGGCACTTAGAAAACCGACCACCGTCTCCCCGTTCCCGGCTGCTTTATCTCCGCTCCCCATCCAGGACGCGGTTCGAGACGCCGTCCGAGACGCCATCCGGGACGTTCCTATTCTCCCGTGGCTGGTATTGCTTCGAGGAATATCAGCGGGCCGCTTATTCAGCCGGTTGAAATTTTTTTCTCTCGTCCAGCACCAGGCGATACGGCAAATTGAATTCCGGTTCCCGATTCGGTATCAGCCGAGAAACGCGTGTAACGCGTAACCACGAGCCACCTGATTTCCTCCTTCTTCAATTATCGACACGCGACTCGCCACTCCTCCGACAACAGAGCGAACGGAAAAAAGGCTCTCTCTCTTTTTCTCCGGAGAGGATATCGGATTTTTCGAATCTCTCGCCGGACCGTATCGTAGCTTCACGATTTTATCGGATATCCTCGAAATTTTATGGATCCTTCGTAGAAGCCCTGAGCAACGAACAATGGATCTCAATGACCCTCCCTTTAACCCGGGACAGCCAAGATCGAAAATGGGATTCACCTTGGCAGCGTCCGACGCCAGCGTGTAATCGACTGCGAGTAGAAAGCCGGCGCGTATACTTCGCGTACTCGCAGCCTTATCTGGCCACTCTAAATTACCGTGTATCAAGTAATGACTATAGAGAAGCTATTACTCCAGCAAGAAGTCTCGGTCGGTGGACCATGCTCGCTGGTTCTCGATTACGCGTGTCCAAGTTCGTCGTATTTCCCCGTTCTATCTGGAGATTTAGGAGATTTTCGAGGTACCGATCCTCTGAAAAATGCCGGAAGATATATGTTTGCGCGGGTCGATAACGAGAATTCGTAATCCACGAGGAGGGTAGGAGCGCTGGTTCGGTGGAAATATTACGCGAGACTCGGCCTGATTTTTACTCCGACGTCCTCGATACCCCGGGGAATTGCTTTTATCGACGCGAGTGTTTGGGGACGAATAGAAATTTCACGACGAAACCAAAAGTTATTCTCCGAACGAACGGTAGCGCGATACTCGTTAGCGAGCTATTTCGATAAGACTAACTTTACTCTCGTCTCGTTTCGTTTCATTATGCCGGTTTAATTTAGAGGAGGAGATACCAGCGCCGATATCGCGGCACTTTACTCGAAAGTTACTCTCGGCGAGACGATATTCCCCGGCCGTGGACGATGCTTCTTCCATATTTCGCAGGGTCGGTTGATAAAATTCTAGCGGAGAACGGCCCGAGGCCGGTGAATGAGGCACGAATTGGACAAATAACCGTTTTATTAACCGTCCAAACACGTAGCCTCTCAATACGAAATTTAGGCCATAAGTAGAAAAATCGCACGGACACCTGCACGCGGTCGAACGAGTTGGAGTTTCGCTCGGTTGCGATGGAACGAAGAACGGGCCGTCACGTTTTCAGTTTTTCCAAAGTGCATTCACCCGTCGGGGGTAGGTAATTCCAATTGAATTTGTCCGTTGAATCGGGCTGTATGGCCCGGAGCTCTGCGAAACTCGCAGTTGCCGCTACTACTCGCCTTTTGACTTCTCGATCCGCTGCAATTTCTCTCAACGGAACCCCTTATACCGCGCACGCTCTCTTCCCAGCATCTTAATTGCGCCCATTCTGGAAATACCGTTGAACGGAAACACGGGTAGAAAAGGTAGCGGGGGTGGCAGCGGGGTGGAAGAAGCGCGAAAGAAGCCGGGCCGATTCTTAAAGGCCGCGAGAGCCAACGTCGTGCACTCGAGTGCCGGCTTTCTTACCGCGCCGTGCTCGAAAATCGTTGAGCGCATTCCATATGGAAAACGATCGTTTCACGCTCCGGCAACCGGTTTCTCCGAGATTCTCCGTGTAACGTCGTTTCCGGTGTTTCGCCTTTCAACGGAGAAAAAGCTGCATTCGCGGAAACTTTGTATTCCAGTCGTTTCCCTTCGTCCCGTCCCACCCTCCTTTCGCGCCTTGTTTCCCTCTGCTACTCTCGACCAGCGACTTTTTCTTTCCGACGAGCGTCTTCGGGGATTGGTTCGTCGATCAGACGCGGCCTCCGCGTGCCGGAACCCCGGCCAAATTCAATCATCCCGGCAGCGTTACCGTTTCAACCGCCGCCCCTTGACAAACGACGCTGGAACACCGTTTTAATCGAATTACACCGCGAACGTGTTTGAAATTCGTACGAACTGCGCCGACAAAGAGGTAACGCGGCAATTTTTGAAATCCCAAGCCCGCGCCCTCGCGGCCATCGCCCGACACCGACAACGACCAATAGCCGCTTTCACCAGCACGGATTTCCCAGTTCGGTTTTCCCCGGCTGAAACGACGAATACGCGATTTCGTTATTTTCCGCGCGTTTCGACGCTGGTCCCCCGTTACCTCCATTTCCCACGATTTCCAAGCCACGGCCGGTGGCGCGAGTTATCTTTATATATCAATTATGCACGGGATTGACACGACCTACTACGGATAATCTGACCTTAATCGAAATCGCTATAACCCCACTCCCGATCGACCTGTCCTCTCGCCTCTCCGCCTTTTTCTCCATCCTCCGTGACCGAGCTTTACGCCAAACCAGCTATTCGAGGATACGTCTCTTTACTTTTATCACCTACGATTAATCCTACCAACGAAGTCTCTCGAAAACGACGAATCCCGAGTAACTCTGCGATTCTAGAGTAAATTTCTTAAATCATTTAAGAGTTCGCGTAACCGGAGCATTCGGCTGTCTCGAGAGATCGCGGCATTGTTAGAGAAACGTGAAACTTAAAAATTCCAAACGCGTCATCGGCCCGACTAGGATTTATTGAAACGGAAGAGGAAGAGGCCGCCACCGCGGCCTAAAGAAGCATCGGTGACCAAGAACGAGCGGTCCGAGTTCGATTACGAATTTATCGGAGCCGACCAGCGCCATTACCCGCGTGGTTATCCGTGGACCGAGCCTCGTCGGAGGGAAGAGCCGGGAGCTCGCGGCGTTCTCGAGCGTTCTTCTTTCCTTTGGCTGCTCGGCGCATCATCAGCCATTCTAAGCAGCTCCGGCCGAGGTCGCGGTGTATTAAATTAGACGGTGACGTGGAGGAGCTGAGGAGGCTGTTGGACGCAACGCGGGGGCGCCCCGGAGCTCATCAAGAGTCAGAGGCCCATTCAGCCGGTCATTGTCTGCGGTAATGGAATGTATTAATATCGGAGAGCCCGCGGGGCCGGCGACCGACGCTCCGCGTGTTCCACGTTGCCCTCGCTTCGAGTTACAACCGCGGCCTGCAGCAGGCCGGATATGTCCCGTGGGATGGAATATTCGTATAAACCGTTGTTGCGCTGCAACCGCCGCTGAATACTGGACCCTACGCATTAATATCTAAACGCCGGCGACGGAAGGGTAGGTAGGTAGCGTGGGGTGCGAGCAGGCCAGGCGGCCGGAACGAGAGGGTTGGCCGGGATGGGAAGGTGGAACGAGAGGAGAGAGGGAGAGAGAGAGAGAGAGAGGAGAGCGCAGGGAGTGGCGCACGCGCTGCCATCGCATCTCGTATTCATGCGTTGTACCGTCGGTTACAAGAGGCGTTACACGGCCAACCCTCTCGCCACCAGGTGTAATATTCTTTTTACCTCCACGTCAAACGTCTCTGCGTGATAATTGTATCAGAGGCTCCGGGCTACTTGCGCTTTTAACGGCGTCGGTGCAAAGGAAAGCTCCGTGGACGGATCGTTTCAATTTCGCTCGCGCTCACGCTCCTGCGGTCAGCTTGCGGTAACGGCGGCGAATTTCCACGATCTACGAGCCAATTCTGGCCAACCGTGTATTTTCGCGCTGTATCGGTAATTACGATCGGCAAGGAGAAACCTACCTTTCGTTTTCACCTCGTTACGATCCCTTTCCGATTCTCTTTTCGATATCTAGTCGAAACGGTTTGTTTCCCGTGTATTATTTCCGCGGTTCCGCGAAATACACTTTGGCAGTTGACGGTAGACGGAAGAGTCTCAAAGTATCCGGAAGAGTCGAGAACGCGTACGATAAATTCCGTATAAGAGATATAAAGATATAACGGGAGGTGGATTCTCTCTTATTCCAACGAGTACGAGAGGCTGGCTGAAAACGATGGAATCCCTTTTCCTCGAATTGCACGTTGCACGCATTGTTACGCGCATTGTCATGTAAAATGACTTATTATCGGAGAAAAATAGGAGGCCGGATGTCGCGGCGTGAATGGAGGAGCGATGAATATGGAACGAGGCGGTCGCATGCGTTCGATCAGCGCGGAATTATCGAACTATCGTCCGGCTGGATTAATTGCACGGGGAGCGGCCTGGATAAACACCGCCGCGAAGGAAGTGTTCCGCGTAAATATTAATTACAGGCGAGCGACGCGGCTCACGTACGAAAAACTGCGGAACACGCGAGCCCGGTGATTTAATTGCACGTTGTTATCTCAGGATTTATTCTTCCCGGAATATGCATCACCCTCGCGATTAGAATTCATCAACTTTCTCGCGAGCTACCGCGCGAATCGAACCGCCTTCCCCTGCTTTTTCTTCCCTTTTCCCCATCCGCGCCTGTCCGCGCGCCTGTTCGCGCGCGTGTTCGCGCGCGTACGCGTCCACCTTCCACGCCCTTTTTTCCGTCTCCGTTTTATCTCGTCCCGTTGCGGACAGAGAGAAAGAGAGGGAGAGAGAGAGAGAGAGAGAGAGAGGGAGAGAGAGGGCAGAGAGGGTATACGCGAACGGGGAAAAAGGCCGACGCGGTCAGATTAGAAATAATTACCGGCGGCCCTCTACTCTGCTCTCTTTGTTTACGCGCGATAACGTCTTTCCCGAGGTCTCGCGCAAACTCGATAAACCGGATTTTACGTATTAACGAGTCACCGGGGCGGAGCGGCGCGACGCGTTTTTAGTATTCATGCGAACGCGTCGCGCGGAACCGTCGCGATTAATGAATCCTGAAGTATTAATTTTCGCTCCCTCGTTTACGCGTTTCGTTTCACGCGATTAAACCGCCTACCGAGCCGTTCCTTCCATCGCTCCATCCCCGCGTGCGTGCCGCGTCTTCGCGAATTTCGCCGCCATCTCCGACGCGCGAGCATCCGCGCCGTATGAATTATTCACCGAATAACCGCCCGGATGACATCTTGAAATAATTACGGTATAATTGGGCGCGAGTAAATCTCAGCCTCGCCCTTGGCAACTTTCCGCGAGCGAGTGCCGTTTCCATGGCCGACCGCGCGCCTGATCGCGCGTGCTCATTTAAATACGCCAGATAATATTTCGCCCGTTCCGCCGCGGACGCTTTATTCCAACCTCCAGCCACTCGCCTCTCTCCTTTTTCCTTCTTTTCCGCTGCCTTCCCGCGGGATTATCGCCAGCGATGCCAGGTATTTTCGGAATACGGAAACGCCAGGCTGACGAGCTTCCCGCGATCGTCCGCAACCCGGACCTCGTATTCCAGGCTCTTAGCCGCGTTCTATACACCGATAAACGCGATATTTCCGCCATTCCAGCCGGTTAACAGCGCAAATAAATACTATTCTGTCGGGATAAATAAAATTCCTCTGGTTGGTACTGGAAGAGATCGGCGACGTCGAACGAGCCGAGCCCGACACTCGCTCGCTATCCGGCTACAAATCATTCCACGATTCCATCTAACTTTCTCGCGAACGCCTCGCCGAATAAATTCCTTCCGCCTGGGCCTCCGTCGCCAACTTGGTTCCCTTCGTTACGCGTCTGCCGCAGGATCACCGCTATTTCCCCGAAACATAAACCCACCCTCCGATCCAACGGCCTCGGTAAAACCCGGGATCGGTCGTCTGGGCTCCTCTCGTCTCGCGAGATCCCTCGTTACAACCGCCATTCGCCAACGGCGAATATACGGCGCGGTCGTAACGAGGAAACGGTGGAACCAGAGTCCTTGGAGAGCGGCTACCGGAAACGAGAGAGGTTAAAGTTTCCTTTCTTCCTCTTTTATTTTCTTCTCGTTTCGTTTCGTTTCGTTTCGTTTCGTTTCGTTTCGTCTGGCTTGGGAAAATTTGCATAGGGATCGGCCGGTATCGGGGCCAAGGGGCGTCAGAGGCGGCGTCGGTGCCGACGCTCGTCCCGTCTTCGCCACCGGGATCATAAACGGCTAAATAACCAGCTAACCGAGATGAATCCGTCGGATAGAGCCGGTTTACGTTCTTGTATACGACCGCCTTTCCTACACCTCGGAGGAGCGGTCGGGGAACGGGAGCGGGAAGAGTTAGGGCGACGGGGAGGACTACCTCAACGTTTCCGTATCTTCGGGACCGATCAAATTGTTTCATGGGGGAACACGGCAGCGTTACGGGGACGCGATGTATCCTGCTACCAGGAACGGCCTATCTTGATACAATATTGTCCGCCGTCGAGCACTCTCCGCGTTATTTACGGTTTTGCCATGGTTGCGCGATGGCGAAAACTTTGGAATCGTGGCTAACGAAACGTGCGCTCGCCGCGAGGGGACACTGTCCGCGTGTAAGTAAGTACCTGGGTCGATAAATCCAGGACGAATCCAGGAGTTACGATTCGGACGCTAGTTGACGGGGATCCGGATTCCGAGAAACCCGTTATTAACCCTCGTCGTCGTTTCGCCCGTCGAAAAATAGAAAACGAGCAAACTTTCCACGCGCGATAGACGTACGCGTGGCAAATTCTTTTTTCCTAGGAAAATCGTCCGACTCTCTCGGTTCGCCTCCGATCGCTCCGTGTTACGGGCGCGAGGATAGTTCAATTATCGCGACAACCGCGATACGGGTGTGGCGTCGATTGGAATTTATGCGCCCATCGCGGTTCGAATTATCGAGTAAAACGAGGCCCGGTAAAATTTGCCGGCGCATCGTTTGCCCGAACGGATCGAATGCGCGGCGGGTAAACGATAATACCTAATGCCGGATATCGAGTGCAGGTGCAGCGGAAGAAGGGGCCGGGAGGTCGGGGGGCCGCGCGGCCAGAGACTCCGCGAGAATTAATGGCAGGGAATTCGAGCTTATAACGGAAGGAATCCGTGTTAAGCCATCGAGGAACAAAACGGCCACGTAGGTGGCCATTAATATCGGTAAAACTTTGCGGCACACTTGGACGAATCCGCAACGTCGTAATTTCCCCGATGGATCGCGGTGTCCGGGTTACCCTGGCCGTTATCGTTCTAAGACGAAATTCCAACAGATTGCCAGCTCGTCGCGGAGAAGCACGTCGGGCCGTGCTCGGAGCCGGGGACGGGCTAACTCGCGCGTAAATGAATTAATTTCCGCCAACTCGCGTGTCGCGGCAAAGGTGGCCCCGGAAACTGGGGCATCGACCAAACTTCACGGTGGCCCTAAGTTTTGGGAAATTATTATTGCCTCGCTGAACGAAAGCGTGCACTGCGAGCGAGCGACATTCGAGTCGTACGTCTCTGGAAATATTTGTACGACAGGTATACTTTGCGACGAGTTTCCACGCGTTGCCAGACCACGAGTATTATTCCTTCGCGTACGAAATATTTGCCGTTCGTTACGGCTTTCGAAACACTGCCTCGCGAGGGCGGGGAATTTCGGTGGGAAACGGAAGAAACGAGAGGAACGGAGGTTTGCTCGTTCGGGGGTAGGAATCGATAGGTCGGGATCTGTAAGACAAAGGGGTGGCTCGTGAATCAAGCACGCTATTATTATTAATGAAGCCTCGATATATCGCTGGCACCCCCCGGAATTCTCACGACCCTCGCTGTCGCTGCAACTTCTCCTCCCTGTTCGCCAGGCAAACTCGAATCGTTCTCTCGCGGAATCCGTTTCCTTTGTCGGCACGTCCTCCCTAACGAGCCGACGCGGTGAGATATCGCGCTCGTAAATCGATCGTGAATAACGGTTTCGCGAGTCACGGAAAACTCGCGCGGCTGTTTCGCTTAATCCTGCGCGGCGCTCCTTTTCGCCGGCTCGCCGCGGCGCCGGGACGCCATCGCCGGTCCTCGAGTTGTCCAGAGCGTCCCTTTCAGCGCGCCATCCGGCGCTCAGGGCTGCGCCTCGCCGAGAGAGAGAAACATCATTAATTGCTTCTGCTCTATTGACACCGGGATGAATGGCCGTGAAACGGGGACACTTCTTTTCGCTGCTTTCCCGGAAATTTATATCGCAATTAAGACCAGGCATTTGATATAGCCCGACGATGGCGTTTCCATTTCTGTAATGAAAAACCGTTTTCAACCAACGGTCGATTCAACGAAACGAAAGTTACGGCGATATTTCTTCCCTCGCCATTTATTCCTCCCTCCCGTCGCATTTCACCCCCCCACTTCTCACCCCTTTCTCCTTCCTCCGCGAAACACGATTCCCAATTGATTCCTCGGAAACGAGTACGCACCGTGCGTTACGTTAACGAGCCGCTCTTCTGTGCCGCGAGTAAGCTTTCCGACGTTTAAGCTTATAGGACAGTGCCACGAATGGTCCCGGGACATACGCCGAGTCTCGGTCTAACGCGTCGTCCATTTTTCCATCGTTCTGCTGCAACCGGTTTCTCCGTCTCGGCCGAACCATCCGGAGGAGATCGTTCGTCCTTCTGCTTTCGAAATCCTCGCGAACCTCGCGTAGCAACAGGTTAATACGTTTCCCAGCTCCAGGACCGGAGTGTACGATAAGCAGGAAACGAAGAGGAGGCCGTTGAGAAATTTTGCGACAACGAGGCGAGTTTCCTAAGGTCGCGAATCGCTTTACCTTATCGGAGATGGCGGCGAAATCGGGACGCGTACCTCGAGGATATCGACTCGAGCCTGCGAACAATCCGGATACCTTGGACTAGCGAACTCGTTACAAGGAAAAGTAACACGGCTGACACCGACAGATCGTTTAGCGAGGCTAACGGGCCCGCTGGATGCTGACTAAGCCACTCCGACATGCAAATCGATGCACTTTTTCGTGCGGACAGAGGACCGATGATCGATTAAACGGCCGACGAGGACAACTCGTGAGACGTCTACCGCGGGAAATTTACTTGGACGTTTATTGACCCATTAAATTCCGGGGACCCTTCATCGAGGACGGGTGGAACGGTCTTCTCTTATTTCACGAAAAATTCCACTAACGCGGCGGCGTCTTTTATCCAGGGACATACCGAACGGTGAAATTAGAATTTTCCTGTCGTACCTGCTTTCCTTCGTGGACCGCATATTTCCACAACCGTCGAAATAAACGCTACGCAGGCTTCTATCCGTTGCCCGACACCGTTCCTTCGATGTTTACGCTTTTGCGGCTCGAGAACGACTGACAATGAGACTCGGTCGTTAGAGCCGCGAACGAAGGCTAGGCGTTATTTACATAGCAGAGGCACACCTGTGCTGCCGGTTATCGCCGTCGTCTCTTGTTTATATCGAAGCTACGCGGAATTTCCGAACGTTTCCTCGACTGGATTTAAAATTCGTTTGCCGCTTCTATTTTAATATTTCCACTCGACAGCGCCAACGATTCAGTTCGTATTAATTACTCGCGCGTTATAAGAACCTGGACAATCGCGACACGCGTGATTCGATAAAACACGCGACGTGATATAACTATTCCGTGGCGATGATCGATCGCGGGGAAAGAGTATTCGATAAATATAAATACCTTTCGAACGACGCGGTGTCGCGACATTCGCAACCTAAACGCTAAGGAAAGCGACGGGATAAAAATAACTATCTGCCGCGTATAATTAGACTTTTATCGGGATAAAAGTGGAAGCAGGTGCGCGCGGTTTCGATAGAAAGGGAAAGATAGAGCGGAAAACCTGTCCTTTTCGATAGTCGCAGCGTGAAACGTGGTTGGGCGCGGAACCCCGTGGAAAAGACAGGCGCGATTGTACCCTCACCTGGTGGACGCACGGCCACACAGGAGCGTGGACGGGCGCCGATACGGACACCCGGTTTCAATCGCAGCTGGGAAAGTTGGTCGATCGCCGACGAAGTAATTTGGCCGGTGGAAAATCGCTGGTCGCGGATGCGTGGTGCGACAAAGCTGGCCGCGGCTGTATCGAGCGTATCGCGAGTTTCCGGCGCCACGGCTACACCCTCGCCGACGGCTACGCTCGCGAGCGCTGTTTAAATACGCAACTTCCGGCGAAAAGTTTGCGATTCGCGGGACGGGGAGCGGACGGAGGCGAGGAAATGCAGGTTTGGCGCGCGAACGCGGCCAAAGTCGATTCCGGATCGAAAGTTCGTCGACTGCGGTCAAGCGCCACGTGTATCACCGAGCGGTCGCACGGCCTTCCGCTCGTTAATAACTTATAGAGCAAGTTTCGCGATGAAAAGTACAAAGCTGGTGGAGAGTTGGTTACTTACAGAGGTCTACGGCGGCCGTCGTGTCGGCGACTGCGAGAAAAAGCAAGAGGTGGACGGCAGGTATCGCCCTCCCGGCGAAGAAACCGAAGCTTTTCACCATAGCTCCCGTTTCGCGCGAGGGCTTCACCCTCGCCCTTTTCTCACCGTGACTCCGCCCGTGCCATTTCTGCCTCGTCAACCTGCAACGGGAAAAAAGAAGAAATCGATGAAACATGGAAACGCAACGGTTGCGAGATTCGCCGCCTCTAACGACCAGAGACCACGGAGTAGCTTAGGCTCCTTCTTCCTCGCTGGCGGAAGGTTCCACGACTTCGTTAGGGTGGTGCACTCCAGGCTAGATGACAACCGAGTCGAGTGTCTCCGGACTCGACCATCGATTTTATCTCCAACGAAAATAAATAGCGGCGGGTACGCTTTCCGATTTTTCTCCCCGGCATTTCTCGATTGATATTTCACTTGTTGCATCGATTGGTAAATATTTGCCGCGACGCTGTCGCGCTCGAGAACGTGCTCCGATTCCTGCAAAGTCGCAGACGTGGAATATAAAATGGCGGAGACACGGTGGATGCCGCTCGAGAGGGGTACGAGTGTACTCTCGCGGTTGCTGCGCGAAATTATCTCGTTGGGATCGGGAGCGGAGAGGATCGAGCGGAGGATCGAGCGGAGGATCGAGCGGTGGATCGGGAGCAGGCGAGGCTTTCCGCTTCGCGATGGAGAAAGTTGGGGGAATTTTTTCGGATAAGTGGAACTTGGACGGAGTCTAGCAGCGCGATATCGTAATGGAAGAATGGTAACTTTCCGGCATTAATTCGTTTTATCTTGTTTGCCTCGGTCTACGTAGGTTCGAAAAACAAAATGGAGAAACAACAAACGCGTATCGCGCTCGTCGCCGATAAAACAAAGTTTCATAAGCAAGAGCAACAAAACGGGCTGACTGGAAAAATAACGCGTTTAAAAAGCGCCCGGAAGGGCTCAGCCCGAGGCCGTTTCGTCGATGTCAACCGATCCATTTTTATTCCGGGCCAGGGGCAGGGTGCCGTTAAAGCGATATAGATGTACATTTCTAACTATCCCGCGAGCGAATCTTTGATGAATCCTCGCGCGCCGTCCAGACACGCTCGTCGAGTCTCTCTCGAATTTAAATCCGAGAGAAACAAAAATGCACCTAAGTCTCGCGTTTCGAAGCTCACCGTGAACGTCGGAATGGCGAAAATTCGCCATTCCAAAGAACATCTCCGTATCGCTTATCGGTTAACGGCGAGCGACGCGACGCCGGTATCTGGAGACGCGGTGTACAGAGGCGTGACGCGGCGAGGGAAAGCGAAAGCTGGAATAATTAATTCAGGGCCGCAGGGGAATGTCTATAGATTTATCGGTTCGACAATGCGACGCCGCGACGCTTGGCGACGCTCGGCGACGCTCGGCGACGCGGTTCGCGATACACGCGAGAGAGATACGGAGAAAGAAGGAGGCGCGAGGCGCGAGGAAGGCGCGATTCCCGCGTCTGGACTTTGATGGAGCACACGGCGGTAATTGCGCCGGAAGTGAATAAGTAATGGGGAACGGTAGTAAGAAGTCGCCTCGGTCGTAGGCCTCGCGTGCTCGCATTAAACATACATGCGGCAACTTATGGCCGGCGCGGCAGAAAATCCACAGTTTAGTACGTGCACGCCCGTACACCGGCAAGCTACCTGGGAACCGACCTATCCTCCATCTCTATATCCCTCTTCTCTATACCTTTCTCCACTCGTCCCCCCCCTCTCTCTCTCTCTCTCTCTTCCAGCCGTTTGAAAAATTCTTTCAACTCGGTCAGCACTTGTTACGAGACGCGCAAGTACGGCAGCCTCGATTGCTGATCAAACAAAGTGCTCCAACCGCCTACTATTACGTCTATTGCGGCCCGGATGAACTTTCTCCGCGAGCTTCCAGGCCTCGTCCCTCGGAACGATGAAAAAGCTCAGGCCAGGTCAGCTGACCGGCAAGATTCCTCGCGGAACCAGAGCGAGGCCGGATCCTCCGCCCATCTTCCCATCGATCTCGCGTCGCGTTTCGATAACCAAATTATTCACCGATCGTTTTCCTTTCATCCGGCTGGTTCGCGGAGAAAGGAGGGAGTATCGAGGCACGGCAGGTGAGGCGCCGTCGTTTACGACGCCTCGACGCCCAGCCATCCCCGGGCCGAGCTCTCGCGATTGTTATTCCAAGGAGACGAGGTCCGTTTCGCGATCGGTATCGGAGGTAGGCGCGTCTGCGTCGCTACCTGCTGTTCGCGTGTTTACCGTGCAGGGTGGAAAAGGGTAGAGGCACGCGGGCGGAGGATAAGAGGGCCGGTTAAGCCGCGGTGTAAGCCGCGAGGAGGCTCCCCGTGATATCCTAGTTCGACGCGGAATCTCTTCGTTTGCATAGCAATGAGTTTATGCAGATTAATACACGCGAAACGTCTACGCGTACAACGTCTCGTGGGATGTAAAGCACCGGTACCTACACGGATCCGCGAGCGTGCATGCATATTTTATTGGCGGCGCCGGGCGCTTAAGGATTCCCGATCGCATAAACCCAGCACGCGCGTCGCGAACCTACGCCCGCGATTTGTCACCCTCCTCTCGCCGTTCCATTAGTTATAATCCGCAGCTCCGAGACTTTATCAAACAATGGACGGGTCGGCCTGCTTGTCTCCGGGATCTCGCATAAGCCCGCCGGCCTACGAGCTGCTTAGTAAATGATAGAAGCCGGATATATATCGACGCGGCGTACACGCGTATCACGTATCCATTCGTTTTCCCTTCGCGCTCCATTTTCCTCCACCGACCCGGCGTCGCGACGTTGAGTGCCGTATCGGTGCTCTGGAACGCCTAGAACGCGAGAATCCGCGGGATGAGCTATACCTGCCACTGGCGACAGCGTCTCTACCGAACGTTCTAATTGCAAGTGCCGTGGGTGGTTGTTCGGTCCGGCCTGTTCGAGTGAAACGTCGCCGTGTCGCGCGGTTAAATCGGCTTTTAAACGAACGACCGTTTTTCTCGCGAACGAAAGAAAGATCGATCTCGCGCGGGTCGTAAAGCGAGCGAGGCAGGAAGAAACGCGAGTGCCGTTGACCTTAATTACGGATGGAGAAAAGCTCGATACTCCGCGCCGCGTCCGCGTGTTCCCGCGCGAGCGGGAAAAAGCGGCAGGGTAAAAAAACACGCGTCGGTAATCCGCCGCATCATCGAAACCGACCAAATGGTTCGGAGCGGCGGAGAGGTGAAACGCGAGGGAAACGCGAGGGAAACGCGAGAGGAAAACGCGCGGCAAAGGAGACAAAGGGAGAGAAAAATAAAAGGGGCAGAGTTGTGGGACCGGTGGAAAAGCGATGCTTATCCGGGACGGAAATATGCGCGGCGCGAGTGGGAGATGGGAGAAATACGAGCAGCCGCGGCTTGTCCGGACGGAACGTTAATGTCAGTTAATTATCTGTAAAACGCCCGAGGCGGGGGCTTCGTTTTCGAACCGGCGCGCTTGTAACGCGTGGGCGCGGCCCGCGTGTTTTCTCGAATCACCACGCCCGACACAATTTCTCGCCTCGATCTCCGCCCCGCGGAAAAAACCCGACTCGCCTCGAGATCCGCTCGGTTCCGCTATCCGACGCACCTTCCAAACCTCCTCGGGGGTAATTAAAACCACTTTCCACCCTGTCCACGTTCTCCGAATCGCTTTTCCAGCCGTTTTTCGGATCGTTTTTCGACCCGTTTACTCCTGCTCTTTGATTTTTCGATTTTCCACACCGGGTGCAGGGGTCAGGCCGATATTGGAATTGTTCGCGCTACGATCGATCGCAATTTTTCACGTTTTTTACCCGTGGTATTTCATCGCTACCATGTCAGCCTCTCGACCAGGGAATTTCACGAGGAGCAAAAAGCACCGACCAAAAGGATCGGCCCGAGTTTGCGGTTCGATCCTTCGCGTGATCCTCGTGTCCTGTTCCACGGCACGCTTCCACGATTCCACTCCATTTCATCTTCGAAATTCTGTCCGCGGAAGGAAAGCAGAGGCTTCACGAGAGATTATTTCTACGTCTCGACTCCCGGTGGAACGTTGCGCCGAAAAACTGGCCAAAAGTCAATTTCTCGCGTGTAAAATTCCGTTTCGTTACACGCGTTTCGACGCATCGAATTTTGCGTGAAATTTTGGAGTGTAATAACCGGTTATCGAGGTATAGGTAGTCAAAATTGACAAAATTTAACGCTACTACGCGTCTGGTATATTCCGTGTACCGGCTTGTCCTGTACTCGAGAAATTTTGAATTCGAACACTCTACGGATATAAACCGTGCAATTCGACCATACAAAAGACCTTTGAATTTTCCCGTGTAAATTTTCTCCAACGTATACTTTCTACTCGAGTAGGTATTATTTATTAGACAATACGTACGATTTTGTTATATCACGACTATCCTTAATCGAGCACGTATATATTTTCGCGTTAAAAGTGCATCACGGAAATTCATATTCTAAAAGTTTAAATACAGTTATAATTTGTAAATAGTTTATAAGTTATTATGTTTACCGTTAATAATAAATTAACGCGGTTAATAATAAATCGTCCATAACGTAAATTTATAATAAAAACGAAAAAGTTAATAAATTATTGCATATTGCTTGAACTTGTTATGTATTTACGTTAAAACGTGTCTATAATTTACGAAAGGTTTATAAATTATTATACTTATCGTTAATAACAAATTGCCCGCAACGTACATTTATAATAAAAGCGAAAAAATTACTAAATTACCGACTACTACGGCGGAAAAGTAATAATTAACGAGATCGATAAAATTCGGATATTTTCGCTAATTTTCGGCAGTTCGCTAGCTATATAAGGAACGTTCCGCCAGGAGTCGATTCATTTGCCAATTTCGCTTCGCATGGGTCACATCGAAATAATTTAGGTACGGGAGGAGGTGGGGGTACCACCCCGCTTCATTGAACGATTTAATAATTATTTTTTCAGGTTTAATTTTTCTTTTTTTAAATTTTAATTATTTTTCTTTTTTCATGTTTTATTTTTCCATTTCTATTTATTTTTATTCGAGAATTTGAATATTTGGTATGATATTTTCGAATGTTTCGTCGTTCGTTTATTTATTTTTCATCGCTGGGTTGTTCTTTCCATTCTGTTGATCTTTTTGGTTTATATTCGTACCGATTTCATTTCCTCTCCTCTTACAATTCCATTTTCCGCCTGATTTATGTATTTTCTTCCGCGGTTTATAACGTTTCGAAGATTTTATTCGGAGTAGATTAATTTTTAGTCCTAAGTAGTAGTGGTAAGAGATATTCCTGGGTTAAGTTTCACGCGCGCGCTTTCCGTTCGAAGGTAATCCTTCGTAAACTTGGAGCGAAATTCGTCAATCTCTTATTTTCTCCTCTCAATCCTCTCGTTTACCAAATAGGACGTAATCGTTCTCGCGATTATCGCGTTCACGCGTCGTACTCTCTTGAACCGGACAATTTCGTGCTTGTCCCCCACAATCGTTCCACCCACTCTCGCTCTCGTCGCGCGTTGGTCCTAGACGTGCATTTCCGTAGAAATCTAAAGACGCCTTTACGCTTTTGCACACCGATGGACGTTCCTTTGGAGTATTCGCGAGAAATTGGATCGGAGCATTGGATCCGTGGCGTGAGGAGACGACAGGCTGGCGATTCGCGAGGATAGCGAACCGCCATGGGGTAAGGGGGAGGTGGAAATGGAACGTCGATAGCGAAAAGTAACGGAGAAAGTATGCCACCGACTGTTCATCGTTTCGCATCGACAGACATCGGTGGATAAGATACCTTTGGAATTATGGAGGGCTTTATTCGAGAACCGTGTATCGCGACGTTTAGATTTATGGCGTTGTATGTAGAGGCCGGTCGACGTTCCATTTATCAGAATGGTACCTGTAGCATTCGGTCCGAATGGCTGCGAAACATCCGCAAACTTCGATCCCGCGAACAAATGGATGGAGTTTCGCAAAAGGAAAAACGCGGATGGAAAAATCACAATGGGAGGCGGCTTCGGATGCCTCGACGTTCCCTTCCTATTGTGCGCCGACTCGTGAAAAATGCACACTGATTTTCCGTAACAATGCTGACGAAAGGAGAATTTTACCGATCGTCGGGCTAAAGAGATGTACCGTGAAATATTTCCAGCCATCTTACCGATCCGGTCTATCCTCCGTACGTCTGCGCCCTGTCCTACGAACAAACTCCACGAAAGAATGACCCCGATGGTTCGTCATTCGCGTTCAATTACGCGTCGCTGAACGCCCACCGTCCCGCGTCTCCTATTTTCGCCTCTTTCCCTTTTTCCTCCATATCAATTTTTCGTTTCATCGCGAATGTGCCGAAAATAGGAAACGGGGCAACTCGGAATCGGTTTTTTAAGTAATTAATCGTGTACCTTTACGAGTATAGCGAATACAGCGAGATCGCGAAATGGGTCAGTAGCCAGAGCAAAGACTCGGAACCTCGGCCAGGGCTGTACGAAGAAATTTTGAATACCAAGCCGACGCGCTTTATACCGCGCGTCCAAATGAAAGTCCATATTCCTTATCTCTGCAGCCTCTTCTTCTCGGCGAGGACCTTCTCAATGGTCGTCGTCTATGCGCTACTCCGTCGAAGGTTTCCAGTCGAACGCGACATACCTCTGTCGTATTCGCTTTGATAAAATCTCGCGCGTTCGCCACTGAGAGAATTCCCGCAATTTCGCGAATAGCGTAACGTAACGAACAATCTGTCGTTAGATCCTGGAATCACGGCGAAGTTTGGGTGGCAATCGAGGCGTGTTTCGATCCACTCGATTTCGAGAGAATGGCAAGACCGTGATTAAACTGGCGGTCGTGGGCACGTTGACAGCGCGAAATAAAAAGCAAGCAGCACCGGTACAAAGTCGCGATCGTGGAAAACACGCCAACAACCCCCTTGCACGTTCCTCCGCAATTCCATCGCGGTCCTACGCGCTTCAACTTGGTCGAGAGGAAATTGAATTACAATTAACACCGGCGGAGTGCTTTTCACCTGCCGCTATTTCCGTTTGCCCGAAACCACCGTCAACTCGACACGATTTCCACCACCGACGAGCCGGAAGGGTGTAAAAATGAACCCTTGACGGTGTTAGTTTTAGGGAAACGCGTCAGGTGCAGCCAGATACCGCGGGAGAATATGAATCGACGTGTCTCGTGATTCGCTGAAAGCGAACGACTCGGTGCCGAAAGAGTAAGATTTGGAAGGAAAAGGGTGGAAGTAGGCACCCTTCTATTCCTGCACGCGAGCATCCTCGGTGGCTGTTGTCGCGGGACAACCGTTGTGCCGTGGCACGAACGAGGATAACGAATGGCGACCGGTGACGATGATTAATAATTTAATATCGCGAGGAATATTTCAAGCTAACGATTACGAGTGGAGGGCGAGGTTCAAAGGCGGCCGTAAAGCGACGGTGGAAAGTCAATTAAGAAACCGGCTGCGACCGCCAGGCGTGCCTCGCGTCCCCGTTATAAATAGTTTTTAACGCTAAACTCGGCACGCGCGTATCGGCACTGGTGGCCCTATAAACGTCACTCGGGTTCCACGAAGCCGGGCGGTTTCACGATTTCGAGAGGATCGCGAGGGCGCGTGATTAGAGTCGTAGGTGTGTCTGGGTTGGCAGGTGAGCGGAACAATAACGGCGGATGATCCGGCGATTTGGCGTGGCCGAGCAACGAGGGGGATCGTAATCAGCACTTGAACCGAGTACTTTCCCAGCGGGACCAAGTGGCCGAGAGTATGTCCCTTATTGTGCTCGTAAATGATTTTATTTCACCCTCGGATTACCGGGCTGCTGAGAAAAGGCTGGCGCGCGCGCGCAAACACTCCAGGGGATTGTTTAGACGCGTCGTGGCTGCCGTTAATGTCCATTATTCTCGAGGAAGGAACACGGATTCGTCGTCGAGTGCTCGTCCCGGAGACCACCGTAGGAACCACCGTAGGAACCACCGTAGGAACCACCGTAGGAACCACCGCGCGGATCGTCCTCGTCCGTGTTTCTTTTCCGACAGAGCAAAAGAAAGCCAGTCGGAGAGGAACGGCCATGCTGTCCGCGCGTTTGAAATCTTGTTCGAACCAGCGATCTCGCCCTTCTTCCTTCTTTTTCGGCCACTCGGCCTCGTGTAAAAATGCCGGGAAATGTAGCCGTATTTCGTCGGCCGACGTATAAATAGACAGCCGGAATGTTTCGAATTGCTCGATCGACGCACGCGGAGATATTTGCATAACTATTCGACTGGGCTGCGTGTCCCGGTGACATCGGTATTTGTTCATCTGTCCTCTAATCTCGCGTCTAAGCGAGTCGTTAGTCTTCTTCAAGACGCGCGTCCGTCCGAGAGAGGCGACAACCGGTGCTGAGTCATTCGGCTGATGCCAGCGAAAAAACACCGCCCCGAGAGCAGTGCAATCGAAGTTGGGCCATTTCCAAACGTAATTCTCCTCGTTCGCTGAATCACACTCCGATCTTCGCCGCTGATTCCCGCTCCTCCGTCCCGAGTATCAGAGTTGCCCGTTGGATTAAACCTCGGGGTCGTTTATCAACGATCGATGCACGTTAGGGTACCTCGTAACGAGCCCGCGCCGGTATCCTCTCTAAAACCCGAGAGCTTTTCGGGATTTCGAGTCGAAGGCGCTGCTCCCTTTCGGCGCGTTTTTCGCGTCAAAGATTCCAGAGTGTCCGATTTCTCGCTGCTTTGATCGTTCGTTACGACTGGAACGTGCAATTTCTCGAATTGGAAAAAACAAGACGGACGTGGACGCGCGACATCTGGCAGCTGGCCATGGTCGTCGTTTCATCCCGTGCGTGTAATATCCGTCCCGCTCGATCATTCATCGCGACTGCGTAAGACGTTTATCTGTTAATTAACCAATCGCGCGATAGATTTATCCGGCGCGTTTGGGAAGCTCACCAGGCGTGCTCGATTTGTTTCTCTAACCTACACGGCCGGCTGGCGTTTATTGGCCGTTCGCGTGATTTATCATCGCGAGATGAGCGCGTACGATAATGATCGGCCGGGGACGAGAAAGAACGCGCGCTCTCCAGGGGAAAACTGGTACAATTTTTTGGGTCAACCGACGGCATTGACAAGGCTGCGCACGGTTCGCCGGTTGATTCGATAAATAAAAACGGGGATAAAATTCCGGTTAATCGAATAAACGGACAGTTTGCGCGTGTTACTCGAACACAAGCTGCGCGATGGTCTCTCAGCGAGACGACTTTGCGAGCGTATAATTCGAGATAAATCCGTCACCAGAGAGTTTGAGTTTCTCCCGTTGGATTTCGATAACTCGCTCGATTTTTTCCACGTCGGGACGAATCATCTATCGGTGGGGAACGCGAGGCTTACGAGACCTCGGAATCGATTTCGCCAAAATGACGAATGGAACTCGAAAATAAAACTCTCCGTTTGCGAAATGGACTCGTTCTCGAAACATCGCGAGTCGCGTGCAAGTCCATGTGTGTATATCCGCCGCGTGTCGTTGTAAACGCGCGTGCCCGAGTTGTCCGTGTAATTTTACAGAAACGCGAATCTATAGAACCGAACGGAACCTTGGAGTTTTGGTTTCGAGTGAAAAATCATGGCGTGGCGAGCGTAATGCTGGCAATGACTGGCGGCTGCTGGGGTCGGGTGACGGAAAAGATATCGGTCACCGTATATCGGATCCATTATTTATGGGAATACACATAGCGCAAATACACGAGTTTTCGATGAATCGAGCGTATCTGGGAAAAGTGCATGCACCACCGGTCGATCCGCCGAAGGGAATTCAGGGATACAAAAGCGGATGGAAAAGCGAAACCCCCGGCGCATGTATATGTATGCGCGCGACTACGCTTCCGCGTGTGGGCGCGAGCCTGTGTCTACGTATCTACATATATAGTTACCTTTCGCAATAAAATACAGCGGCGCACGTAAAACGCCGACGCGCTCTGGCGAAGCAAAGAACAACAAACAGCGAGTCAGGACGGACGATTTACATGCATAAACTGCCTTCCCTCCGACTCTTTTTATCCTGCCTCCCTCTTTGTCCCACCCTCGCCCTCCCTCCCCCTCTCGCCAGCCACCCTTTCCTTTATCCGGTCTGCTACGATTTCTTTCGGATTCGCTTCCTTAATAGCGCGCGGCGTTTCCTCTAGCCTAGCGGCAAGCCCGGGCCATCGGACCAAACGAGACCGTGATTTTAATTTTCAGATAACACCTTCGTAACGCCGATGTAAATCAAACCAGACGGCGATACCGAGGAGGAATGCGGACGTGCTTTTACCACCGTTCGGATAACGCGACACGGAAGATGCCGAGAATTGATCGCGGTTGCCGTGTAACGAGAGCATAGCGAGGTGGACATAAGCATATCCAGGTGCGAATGCGGTCTTCTTCGCCATTGGCTCCGATATCGAGCGTGAAAGACACGGAATTCCCCGGTGAATCGATAGCGCGTCGTTCCACAGACGTCCCAATCCCCTTCGAGTATATTTGCCAGAGCCTGGCAAATGTGCCGTCGAGTTAACGCGACGCGAACCGAGTAAATTCGTCGGTAAAATTCCTAATTGACTCGGCATTACAGGATTTCGTTAACTATGGCAACACCGTCGTTCCAGTTGGATCAGTTATAGGACGGGTTAAAGTGGCACGAGTTTAGATCCGGTGGAAGTCGTTCTAGACTAGATGGACTAGATAGAGATCTTGGCAGTCTCGTTAGAATCGATAAAAGTCTCGTCAAACTCGATAAAAGTTTCTCCGCGTTAGGAGTTACGTTTTAAGACCCCGAGTCGGAAGATCGGCCAGGGTCATCGCGTCTTCGACTCGCAGGATCTCCGATAGGAATTCCGAAACGCGGACTCTCTGGACACCAGGTTCAAAGTACTACGAGAGAACGGACGAGGGAGTTTCGTCGGGTGCGAGGTCTTTCTGGACCGAACCGCGACGTTTGACGAGTTTGGGATGACCCTCGTAGGGTTTGACGCGTCCGCGGGAACTTTCGACGCATCCGACGAGTCCGAGGTGACTTTTGGCGGAGGCGACGTGTTCGGAATGGTAGCAACCGGGTCTGAAGGATCCCGGACGACCTCGATCGTTCTCGTCGAGTCTAAGTAGCGCACAATGGCTCCCCCTGGACCCGGGAAATTCAGGATCGCGTCAACTGGTTCTCACGCTTCCAGATGAGCAGCTCCGAGTTGCGCGATTTCGGGACCCAGCTAGCTAGGCTGTTCGAGCTCGATGTAATACGTCAAGGTGTTTCGAGTAGGTTCTTAAGTTTACGTAATGCCCGAGAAGTTTGGGGAATTCTAGATAGGTCTAATAGCGCCTTGCGAACTTTGCCTAACTTCCAATGACTTTCTATGCCGTTAGCTGTACTTATGTTTGTAACGCGAGTCTTCCATTTTCTTTCCAGTTTCTTATCCAATTTCCTAGTTGGAGATTTGAAATTTACGCGAACCTGTTAGCCGTTTCAACCTTTCCGAACCGTATCGTAACTGCCTGTCGTCGCTCTCGTCGATCAGACGCTGATCGTGGAAGATATCGGCCGAGGAGTAACCGTCGCGCTTAATATAGAAACCGACGCGAATTCGGCGAGCAGAGACGCGATTTAATCGAATGTCTCCTCCGTTTAATGATCCGTCAGCGGGCAAAAGCGACAAATTACGAAGGCCCGTAACGAAGCGCGTCAGCCCCGATGAAAACGGATTCAGGGTAGAAAGAGAAACGAAGTGATTTAAGTTTCCATTCAAAGCGACGCGGCGGTTCTTAAATTACGCCTTTCATGTGCCCGTCTCGCAGTGACATGTTTGTGCCCAAGGAATCTTCCACATTTTCAAAATAACGTCGCCCGTCGCCGTCCGCCTGGTAAAGTGGGAGCACCCCTTTTATATCGTCCTATTAAATCAAATACCAGAGAGAAACTTCGCTGTGAGAAGCCACTCGTGAAAGAACGCGATTCAGCGCGATTAAACGTGATTTCCAAGCGGCAGCTGTTCCAGAAGGAATAACGAACCCGAAGCCGAGAAATGGAAAAGAAAAGAAAAAAAGAAGAAAAAGAAGAAAAAACGAAACGAGCAGCGGAAAAATCGGCGGCCATAAATCCGGTCGCGAACAATAATATCCTTAAGTGAAACGGAGAGAAAGGCAGGAACGCGAAGAACTCGGCAGGGTTGCAGCGACGCGATCAAAGCGATTGGTTATTAAGACGGATAGAAACGAGCGGGTGCACACGCCAGTTGACCTAAAACAAGAGCAGACGCCGCGAAAGAAGAGAGGATAAAGCGTGTACGGGAGAAAAGACGAGGCGCCTCCGCCAACACTCCGACTTCTCTGCCCTCCGGTTCTCTCTCTCTCCCTCGCTCTCCGCATTCCGTCACTCTGTGTCTCGGCACCCTAACAAGCCTCTAATGAGGAACGGGTGTTACTCGTGTCCTCCGCGGTACTTTTGCGCAATTACCATTTATCACATCTGCCTCTCCACCGTACCACTCCCACATCCACCCTCCTTTCTTTCTCTCTCGCCTTGGCTCTCTTCCTCTAGTCTGCTCTTTTCCTCCGCTCCTTTTCTTCTTTCCACCACCACCACTACCGCCNAGACGCCGCGAAAGAAGAGAGGATAAAGCGTGTACGGGAGAAAAGACGAGGCGCCTCCGCCAACACTCCGACTTCTCTGCCCTCCGGTTCTCTCTCCCTCTCCCTCTCTCCGCATTCTGTCCACGCCGCCCTCTTCTTTATTTTTACTCCGCGCTGCCTCGTGGAAACGTGTCGGGCACTGACACAATCAGCCGCGTGTTGTTTCGACGTATCCGGTACGTCGTGTCTCGCATACCCGACTTTCCGGTCCAATCAGCCGCCGCAGATTACAAGCCGAGCGGTTGTCCGTGATACCGGGAATCCTTGTTTTAGATGGCTCGACTAATTTACAACGAAGCGGCACGTATGGCTACGCGTCGTTTCGATACATTTCCGTGGTAATGGACGCGGCATAGTCCATTTCCATGGCGCAACGACCCGCGCAGCCAGAACTTCCAGATGGGCAAAGTTCCACGGGACCAACGCCTTGCGGGTTTCCTTTGTTACGCGATTCGTTCGACGTTGAATTTACCAGGGCACGCGAAATCAAGCAACTCCGTTTATTCTCCCTTTTCCTGTTTTCCATTCCACGTCGAATTTCATCGATTTATCGAAGAATGCGACCAAAATTACGGTAAACGGTAAATTCGTGGTCGATTCGATCGTATGTATATATATGTATGTATATTCGAGGAACGAAATCGAAAGCGGACGTTGCATAAATTTCCAAAAGCCGAAGCGAAATTTACGTTTGACGTTAAACCGTGTCTTTCGAATATTATCGCGTTTGATGATATTTTATACGCGCGGAGAGCGGAAATAGCTGGCCCCGGGCGCAGTTTGCGACAAACGTCTGGTCGCGATGTGTCAACACCCCGACGCGATATAAATACTCGCCAAATCGCGTATCGCGATAGAAAATCTGCCTCCCGTTTCAAATTCCAAAATCCATCCCTCGATCGACGGTTATTTAACCGGTGGATCGAACGAGGAGAAATAGGAATTCCGACAAGCCACCCTCGAATCTCGTACGCGTCGCGTGCTTCCACCGACTTCCTCACCGACACATCGGCTGAACAGAGGGTGAACGCGACGTGACGCGCCGCGACGCACGCTAGGTCGAAGTTTAAACGCGCGGGATAAATAGATCGTCGAGAGTTTCGCGCAAGTATCCGACAGATTTCCGCGGAAGATTCGGCAAGTTCGCGCGGCCTGTTCCCATGCAGCATTCCGACCGACGTGTTCCTCGAGCACGATCGATTCGAAATCGTTATAACCGGCTCCGTGGCGCGATCCGCGAGGACGCGAGGAGGATTGGTGCAGACGTGCGCGACGGAAATCGCGCGAGGAGGGCGCAGTGACGCGACGCTGGCTCGTTCTTCCGCGTTGATTATTTCCGTTCGATATCGCGCCGCGACGCGGTAACTCGAGCTGGCGAAAGAAATGGAAGGAAGCGGAAAGTGGGACAGCGCGAAATGGAAAATCAGCTTCGTACAAGCGACGAGGACCTCGGCCCTGGAAATTTCCGGCCCGGTGATAACGTTCCGCTCGGATAGATCGTATCTTTTTCGGTGAAAAGTTGACCGGCAGAGCGAACCGATAGCTTCTCCTCCTCCAGCTCCGGAGCCAGCGCCGAGTCAAAGGGAGGGTTACGACAACTTCTCGCGGGAATTTCACCCCGTCTGCGCCGAGGGCGCGCTATAGCTCGCCGCGTCGTTATGCGCGAATCGAGTTACCCTGCCCGATGCGGCCCCCCTCGCGGCCTTTCCGCATCTCCGGAAAGAAAAGGGAGGATGCCGCGAAACATCGCGCAAACGAAGTGGATCGTTAAAGTCGCGCTCCTCGATCCTCCAGCCTCCTCGCGCGAACAAAAATCTTCCCCGGGCTGCGATTTAATTCGAACGCTGCCGGCCTCTCGATCTCGTATCGGTAAATTCGAATGGGACCGGAGATTGATTCTCTTCGATACTCTTTCCCCGATCTTCCCGAGTTCCTCGACCAGAACCGTATTTTCTAATCCCTGACGAAAGCAGAGCTGACCGATTCCACCCCCGGATTTACCGACTTTATAACTTTATTGGCCGCGTGAGCGCGCCGCGCGCTGCGGCTTTCCACCGCTTCCAATTCGCTCGAATCCCCGTTTTCCCGGAAACACAAAATTTGGCAACTTCACCGGGGCTAGTAACCGGATCAGGCACACCTACAACCGCGCCCGACGCGGGCTACGAACCGCGCAACACGGATCCCGGTTTTAATAAGGCAGCCCCAACTCGCGTCATTCGAAACGATATATTTATCGGGAAATTCTGGCTCGTTTTATCCGCCAGCGAGCGAGGCCTGTCTCGTTAAATTGACGCGAGCCAGCTCGTTTGGAAATCGTCGCTTGCGCGACAGTCATAAATTCGTTAAATCAGAGACGATGCGTCGCGATGGTCATCGAAACTGGTCCCGGCGCGGAGGATTTTATTAGCCACCTTATCGTCCAGTCGATTAGAGTATTCCGAAACCGAAGCGCATAGACGAGCGTTATTCCTTTGACCGATAGCGAGGGCGACGAAAAAATTTCCGCGAGTAATTCGAGTTGCACGTCGATGAACTCGAGGAACAGGAAGAGGGTGGAGGAAGAAAGGTAGGAGGCGAAGAGGAGGCGAAGAAAAGGCAAAGGTGCACGCAGAAGAAAGTCGATTTACAGCGGCGTGCGCGTTTTTGAGCGGAGGAATTCTCGGGCGTTGATAGCGTCTCGGTCGGATAGATGGAATCTCCGGGAGTGAAAAGTCGACCGGTCGTTTAGATGGGCATTCTGCCGGCGCCGGCGCCGGCGGGGCCGGGCAGGGTGGAAAAGTAGAAAGGATCGGGGGGCGGGTGGGAATAGATCCAGGGATTCTTTCGAAACGGTTATTTCTCCGTTCATTAAGTTTTACGGTCTCCCGAGCACTAGCTCGCAGTGTTTCTGCGAGTGTAGATCGCGTGCTTCTCCGCGATTTTCAATGGCGTGCGACCTCATTACCGAAATAGTACTCATTATCGTAGCAGAGCGCCGGAAAGAGGGTCGAGGGGCTGAAAGGGGGGCGAGAGGTATTTCGTCAGGGTGTTACATGCCGGGCACTCTATGTAAAAAGGACCGCCTTGCTAATGACCGCGAGTTATTCAGAGGCACGTAGATCCGACCGTGGCGTATACGCGAAGAAGGAAGAACATCGAGCCGGATCGTTGGAAATACTTAGTCGAGTGGTTCCTCCGGCCTGGTTGAATAGCCACGAGCATTCTTCCGGTAACCCGACACGCACTGCATCCTGCTTGACACACGCGTGCCCTTACACGCCCCATCTTTTCCTCTCTCCAGCTAAATTTTATGCAAACGCGAATCTTCGCCGCGCCATCTCGCGCCACAGATTTTCCGGATCCGTCGTTCCTATTCACCGGCTCACCCCGTCGTCCACCGCGCAAACGACCGTTCTTAATTTTTCCCCAGAAATTTCTTCTAACGCGCGTATATACGTGCGGTTGTTTGTCGCGTCGCGCGACTGGAGAACCCCGACGCGGAGTGCGATTTTAATTTCCGATGGAATCAAAGCTAGTTGCCCGGTTTACGCGCGTGCTAGCGTGTACGGAAAAAGACGCGTCGCAAATAACGCGGAGACTGGACATCGCTGGTTCGCGTGAACGCGCCATCTTGCACCATCGGAACCCTTTATCTTTGCCAATCGACGTATGTAATTGTTCAACGTCGCTTCGGACCTCTATTTACGGAGTAATAGGAGTAGTTCTTTTATTAGCCGTGTTTTTATGCGACGGTACACGCCTAATTGATTTTCCTTGCCCGCGTCTTTTCCTTCCCGACCTTCCTTCCCCGTGCGACGCTGTTTTCCATCGTTTTTTAATAATATTTTTATACTACCATAAAAGAGGCGCATCGAGGTAAAGCAACGCGTACACTCTCTACTCCTTCCTTCTCGTTTTTTTATTACCACATCGGTGGAAGCCGCGAGTCGCGAGTATGCCATTTTTCAAAGTTTATGGCCAGTAAATGGTAAGCGAACGATACGCGCATCTTGGATCTCTCTCTCTCTCTCTCTCTCTCTCTCTCTCTCTCTCTCTTTCGGTTTCTCTCGATTTTTGTCGCCCTATCAATTACGCGGGTATGAAAACGAGCGGGCGAATTACAAGCGCGCTCTGACGAGAACGACACGACGCCTGGGATTTCCGTTCCGGACGTGCTCGATCGCCGCTGCACAATGAAACGGTAGTTTATCGTCGGCGGGGTGTGCATCGACAAATTTTCATTTACCCGACGTGCATCAAGTTTCCAATTCGACGACGCATTACCGCCCCTCTGTAAATTTAAATAAAAACCGTCCCGTTCCGCGCGTCCACCTCAGCCGCAGCGCGAGTATTAAAAACAAAAATCGGCCGGACGCTTTTTCACCGATGAAAAAATGTATTCCCGTTGGCCGCGGTATTTTCGACGCTGCGCGTAATCCGGGAAACATAATGGTAATCCCGGGCTAAGCCGACCGATGAAACATTACGTCCCTTTCGTTCCGACCGTGCATCGACTGTGCACGCGACGCTTCTCCGCTTCGGAGAGGACGGGGAAAAAATCGCCTCTGGAGGATCGACGTCTTCGCGAGATCTCGTCGGGCGAATTTCCGTTCGCTTTTACCCGGTTTCTTCCTTTCCCGAACGTGGAAACCTTTGATCGTGGGTATTTCGCGGATTTCTACCCGCGGCCGGTGTAAAATAACGGTGGAGGAACTAGGATGCGTCAAGCACGCGTAACGAAGAAGGCAGGAAGAAATATACGCTCGGGACTCGTAATAACTCTTCCGCTGAAACATTGCGATTAATTCGAAATTCTTCGCTTTCAGTCGGTGCGACGTGAAATTAGCGAGGATTGAATAGTTTGAAAGCCGGTTAGAGGGTAGCCGAGCCAAGAAGAAGGAAAGGGTTGGACTGATAACCGGCGCGTTGGAAATATGCTGAATATCAAGCACTCTTTACACGTGCTAGCCAAGAGGATCGTATTTTACAGAACTTCAACAATGCTTTCCCTTTCTCGGCCTGTCCTCGCTCCTTTCCGTCCCTCTGCCGCGTCTTTCAGCCCTCCCGTGCTCATCCTCGATGTGCCCGCGTTAAATAACAATGGATCCGTGGAAGTGGGACTACTCGAAAACATTTGCCCGTTTCCTCCGTCTCTGTCGCTGTCCTTTCGTCCCCGTCCCCGCCTTCCAGCCTTCCCCCCTTTTGTCGCGATTCATTCGTCCTCCCGCATAATGACGCGCCGCGTCTATGGGAGCAGCGCAGTCGCATTCACCGAGGTGAGGCCTGCCAGCGTCTCCGCCTTTTGTCCTTTCTTCTTTCCCCGGTTTAATTGTTGCGCTAACATTTGCCCCGCAGGGATCGATCCAGCCCGGGACCAACGCAATTACGTCCGAGGTAAGGTGCACCTTGATTTCATTTCCACTCTACTTCCACGCAGAGACACTTCCCTCGATCACCAGGATCCTCCGCTCTCGTGGCCTTGTAAACCGACCGTTCGTCCTTCCGGGCTTTCGGCTTCCACTGCGCCGTGATACGGAACCGAAGAAGGAGCAGAATCTTTCTCGTTTCATCGCCAGAGCGACTAGGTGACTCGAGGATCAGTCCGATTAGTCGTTTATTTCGCATATATAGCGAATAGTCGGTGAAACGACGACGACGTTCGCGTTGCGAATAATTCCTTTTGTCATCGTCCGATCCTTTGAGTACGAGATCATTCATCGCGTATCCCGCATGTGTCCGTCAGAGAGCGAGTCTTCCGAAAGGACGTCTCGGTTATCGGATTTACGGCGAAACTCGCCGGAACACCGACTCGACGTTGTAAAATATACCTTTGTCGAACCTTTTATTACTCGGGAGATTTATCCAAATAGGTATTAATCTTCGTCCCGTAACAAATCATCCGGAGCTATTAATTTGTCTCGAGTTCATCGGTCATCGGCGGGCTCGGCTTTCGAAAATGGCGTCGCGAAGAGTAATGCCGAACATATTAAATAAAGGGAGGGTTTGGCCAGGGCTGCGAGAGCCAGCGAGAGGTAATTAATGGAAGGACTCCTCCTGGAACAGGGCGGAAACTTGGTTTCCAGGAATCGCTCGGTTGCTACTCGCTAGGATGCTTTCCTTTAACGGGATTTTGCATATTTTTCCGCTCGGACGTCGGCGCGTGCTTCCATTCGGCAAGGAAACAGAAAAGGAGGAGGGAAAGGGACGACGAACCTTTTGTAAATCTCTCCCAGACGAATACGCTATTCTCGCGGAAACATCGCAGAGGAATATAGATCGGTCCTTTGATCGATAAACCGGTAAATTTACTACCGAGAACGTACACGCGGTCCGATATTCCAACTCGCTCGACGTTTCCACGAAAAACTCGACCATCGAGAATCCGCGATTCGCGGCAACGTTATCGTCCATTTAGGCAAACGGCGATCAGAATTTAAGATCATTAAGAGCATCGTTCGAACGTATGCTAATGAGGCTAACCGCGACGTCTATCCTGTATATAACGTATCTATTCGTCTATTGATCGCGTAATCTCGTTAGACAGTCTCATATGCTAGGAATATTCCACGAACTACGGTGGCATAAGAGACTACTACCTTGATCGAAAGCCCGGCTTCCGACAAATATATCGCAGAAACGCGTAGACAGTTTATTACCGAGCGTACGATTTCGACTGCCGAAGGCGAGGAAATCCAGGTCGCGTGACGTCTCTCGATGAACGCGGCTGTGGAAATACGGAAAATCTACCATTTACCTATCCGGTTCTGGAAAACTGTCCTTTGAATCAATTAGCAATTACCGTAACAATACCCGGTGAGGAGGCTGCGCGAAATTCCCTTACTCGTGGCCCGTTCTTTCTTCCCAATTACGGTCGCATCGCTAATCAGGCATAATTACACGGCCAGGCTGGCCAAATAATCCAGCGTTCCGGCTAGTTTCATTAAAGATCGCCGCACGGCAAACAGACCGGGGCCCNGAGAGAGAGAGAGAGAGAGAGAGAGAGAGAGAGAGAGAGAGAGAGAGAGAGAGAGAGAGAGAGAGAGAGAGAGAGAGAGAGAGAGAGAGAGAGAGAGAGAGAGAGAGAGAGAGAGAGAGAGAGAGAGAGAGAGAGAGAGAGAGAGAGAGAGAGAGAGAGAGAGAGAGAGAGAGAGAGAGAGAGAGAGAGAGAGAGAGAGAGAGAGAGAGAGAGAGAGAGAGAGAGAGAGAGAGAGAGAGAGAGAGAGAGAGAGAGAGAGAGAGAGAGAGAGAGAGAGAGAGAGAGAGAGAGAGAGAGAGAGAGAGAGAGAGAGAGAGAGAGAGAGAGAGAGAGAGAGAGAGAGAGAGAGAGAGAGAGAGAGAGAGAGAGAGAGAGAGAGAGAGAGAGAGAGAGAGAGAGAGAGAGAGAGAGAGGAAGAGAGCCGGGGTGACCGGGAGCTCTGGTTCGCGATGGCCGTGCACCGGTTCCGCAAGGGTAGAAAGCGCGGAGATCGTAAATTTCCTACGGTGAGATCATAGACCGCGCCGAAGATATACACCGGACGAGCGTGCAAAGCCGGATAAGCTCGGCGGCGAGATCGCGGTTAATCGGCCGCGATCTCGAAATGTTGTTTTTCCATTAGTCCCCGTCCAAGGGCCAGGTTTTCGCTGCACCGCCAATTTCCACGCGATTCTTCTATCCGCCCTGTCGTTCCGCGCGGATTTCCCCCTTGATTTATTATTTCCAATACTTTGACGTTCATCCCTCTCTAATTTCTACGTTTCGCCGTGTAATCAGATTAGCCGCGAGCACACTCGCGACTCGTGACTCTCTTCCGAGAGTGTATTAAAAAAGGAGGGAGTAGGAGAGGAAAGAAGGAAGAAAGAAGGGAAAATTCTGCCTTATTACTTCTGGAGAACCGAGCGCGGTCGAAGGAAGTACGCGGAAACAAGGGTGAAAGACGGTGGTCGCGTAATTGTTTCGGGGAAGCGTGGAGATTCTTTCCGTCCTCCTCTCTGGCGAATTTCGCGAGTTTGCGCAATTTTGCAAACGTCGGCCGAGGAGTTGGTAATCCCCGGGAAGAGACGTGTTCGCAGGAGGCGAGGAAGTCGCAGATCGAAAGGACGAGGGGAAGAAAAGTCGGGGTTAAGCGAGTCGGAGGGTTGGAATACACGCGTATCGTGCTAATCGCGACACGCGTTATACGAGAGGTAAATCTGTTTGTACGTTATCGGCTATTGCTTCGCTGTCCGCGCGTTCTCGCGTGTTATCGATTTGCCGGTGTAAACGCGAGCCAAGTCGATTGTCTCCGAGATAAACCGTACTCTCGCTGTCGAATTAAACGCTTCGAGTTCCGAGGTAGAGGCACGCAGCGAACGGAAGAAATCGCGAAATCGAATTTTCAAAGCTCGCTTAACGCGTACCGGTTTCCGCCGGCGAATTTCCAGTTCTACCTCGCGACCACCATTACCATCCCCATACCACCCCCGTGAAATCGACCAGCGGGGACGAAAAGCGACGGGGGTCAGCGACAGCCGAGCAGCGGAGTCGGGATCGACCACATAACTTTGAGATTAATTAAATTTAAGCGCTGTTAAAAGGATTAATTAGTAGTAGGTACTTTTGCGAGGACACCGAACCTCGGGACAGAATTATGCCGGGACGAAAGTTTGGCCGAAGGGGAATGAAACACCGGCTGCCGGGGTAAGGGTACGTTTGCACTGCCGCCAGCAGACGGCAACTTCGAACCCAGACTTACATCGGATCATTTAGCTGTAACAGAGCGTGACATTGACTTTAATTCGGCTGCAGGCTCCCGGTGTGCCTTCTAGTCCTGATTTTTCAGCAGAATCCGCTTCGCTGGGTATCGCGTCTCGACGTCTCGGATACGGGACGAACGTTATCGGTCGGTGGTCACGAGGAAGAGTAGGCCGCGGCAAGGAAAACCCCCGTGTCGCCGATTCGTCTCGCGTCTCGGGGAAATATTTGGGAAACAAGGGGACGATCGATACTCGGGAATTTAAAGGACAAAAGCGAAAATGAAAATACGCGAGTTGCGAGTTTTTGCCCGCAACCGCGGAAATATCGCGTGTCGTTTCGTAAAAACGTAAAACGCTTTTAACGTATTTTCCCTGGAATATTAACGGTTGAAACGCAGCCGGCTGAAATTAACGGTTATATCGTAATACCGCCGTGTCATCTGCCAGAATGAAATTCCGGATTTTTCTATCTCCGAGTGCAAGCGGTTGTTCCCTTTTCCATTGCGTCGTATCGAAATACTCGGTTTTAACCGCGAAGCGACGGGAAGATCGGAGAAGCAACAAGAATGGACTTATCGTGTTTCCGCAGTCAGGCTTTCGATCTTAATTCCCCGGTTATATTTCGTACTCTGTTCGATAGCTGGCTTGTCTCGAGACAAAGCCGTGGGAAATTGTATTCGCTCCTTTACATCCGGCAGCGCGCAGGGTAATTATTATTTAACGGCAAAGAAGCGAGTAGCTGGGCTGAAAGCGGGTCCCGGCGAGCTGGAAGACGCGCAGCGTAAGATGTAAACGACGAGCGACTTGGTGGCGCGAGATGCATCTCGCTAAGAGGATATCGCGCGTTTCGTAAGAACGATCGCTAACGATCCGTAGACGAAGCGGGTATAATATCGAGGAGTCGATATACGCCGGCGCGTGTATACGCGTTGCCTAACGAGTATAGCTCGTCGGGGCTGCCGCGCTCTTATAACCATCGCGGATTCATACGTCGCGGGACAAACAGACCGTGCAAATGAATTATAATATTAAATTAGACGGAACCGTGTTCGCCGACGAGCCCGGCTATTAGCATATTCCCTCTAAGCGGTTTAATTAAAGCTAACAGCGTCGGTCATCGATTCGCCATAACGGCGAGCGCGTTAAAGTAAAATAAAATCCCCGAAGCTTGCCGCGTAACGACCGTCCGACCTTTTTTCCTTTCTCTTTCCCCTTATCTTCGGCTAAGGAGAAAACACGGGCCTTCTCATTTGCATAACTCGCTCGCGCTACACGCGCGGCCAGCGAATGCGCGCGCGCGCGAGAGAGAGAGAGAGAGGGAGAGAGCCGGGGGTTGTAATTTTCCTGCGAACCACGGGCGTCGCGGTGGCGAAAAATCGGGCGCAGGCTAGATCTCGGCTCGCGGAAATTAAGCGCGTTACGCGGCAAGGGTGGAAGCGGAGGGTTTCGCGAAGGGTTTCGCGGAGGGTCAGCGACACCGGTGATAAGTTAAACAACGGAATCCGGCGGAGGGCGCATTGTTATCCGGCAGCCGGCGGAGTATCATCTTACCAAATATGCTTGCCGGCTGAGAAAGTGAGACTGACAAGAAGCACTCGGGCTCGAGTAGCTTGTATACCTCGCAGGAGTAACGGCTCGAGCACCCTCTAAAGCCACGAGAGCCGAATGTCGAACGGCTCGGTGTTGAAACAACCAATTCTAGTCCGTCAAGTATTCTCCGCGGTTTGAGAACTAATACTTGCGAGGATGTTGCTATAGTTTACCGAGCCGCTTTACTACGCGGCAGGCGCGCTGAATTGCGTCTTCCTAACAGCGTCCATTAATACCGTAGACAAGAGCATAACTCGAGCACCGGTCCCGAGCGCGCGTCTTCCTATTCATCCGGAAGAAATTCCCCGCGTTTCACCGCGTCTCCGCGAGTACGCGATCGTTCATACTCACCAGGCTCTATGTTTTTCTCCGCGGTTTTCTATGCCGTTTGCTCTCCGCTTTAACCTCGAAACCAGGCTAACTCCTCATTCTTCCCGTCCAAGTCCCCCGATTGACCCCGATTTCCTTCCGAGCAACGAGTCCGGTTCTCCGAACGGAATATATTTTCGATCACGAGCAGGCAGATTTCTTTGCCAACTAGCGCATACCTAGACACGTAGGATTGGCGGAAATCTTTGCTCGAGAAGCGACACGCGGAAGAAGCACCGCGATTGCTCGAGGTAACGAGCGAGAGGGAATCGCGAGGGCGGATCGACGTTGCGTCCCGAATGAGAGATAAATAGCGAAGCATTGTCTGGGATAAATCGGAGAATACGGAATGACCGCGACACGAGGCGGTTGGACGCCATCCAAGAATTTACCCGCCGATGTCTGCGTATCAAAATTTCAACGTTAGCAGGATTTGACCTACAGCCTGTTCCCACTGTCGAATACCTAACGGAGTCGAATGGAAGAAAACAGTTTGTCGATCGATATCTGTTCGATTTACGAATGGCCTGCTCCCCGAACATCGTACCCGCTCGTAAAACGTATGATGGAATTTCTCCGGTTCCCTTTTAACGAATTCCCGTTGCGATTGAAATTTCCAACGGAGGAAAGTCGAAGTAACCATCCACGATTCATCCACGATTCCTCCGTCTATCGAGCGATCGCTTACACGGGTTTGCAAAATCGCGAAGACCGCGCGCGTAAGAGTAATTATGCCTGTTGGTCTATTTGCCGAGGCTCGCGGACACGCGGGAAGGATAGTAAAAAGCGGGGATAAAAATATCCGAGTAAGATTAATCGCGCGGAGGTATCCGTTGGAGGAACGAAGGCGGAAAAACGGTATTCCCGATAACTCGGCGATAAAGTCATTTGGAAAGTGGGAGTTGCACCGCGACTCGGCTCGCACGAGATTGCGCTCCGCTTTTCAAGATCAATTTATTTCGATCTGGCGTTGCGGTGGTTCGACTGGCGCGGTAAGACGAGCCGTGTAAGATCTCGCGGTCGGAATATAATTATCGAAGCGGCGGAGGGAAAATAATTTCAGGCTGTCCAAGCGCTATTCATCAACCGCGCGAACCGATCGAGAGAAGGAAGTTTAACGACCGGCTCCGTCCCGATCCACGATTCCCGGCTCCCTCGTAAATCTTCCTCCGGTTCCATTTCCCACTCGATCTTTCCACCGGGCTATCGACTTACTTTCACGCGCAGTCGACGTATCGACGTCGCGCTGGCGGTTCCAACTTCGGGGAAACGCGGCTTATTTCCCGCAGACCCTGTCCGACTCCTCTCTTCCCTCGATCGCGTCCGCTTCTCGCCGTCGCGCCGCGCCCCGACCAGAGAGAGAAAGAGAGAGGGAGAGAGTGGCGGGAAAAAGCGTAATAACGCGTCGGACGTCCGGTGTAGTTGAAAAATTCAGCGGTTGGACGCGGCACGCGGAACGCGACGGGGGTGTCTGGATGGATCACCGCGTGGGCAGGTTTTCCAGCAGGACGCGTCGACGGAGGATGGAGTCGGGACTCGGAGAAGAGGCTGCGAAGAGGGACGGTTAGGTCGGTCGTGCCTGTCCCTGGGGGCTCAGCTGCCGCGGCACCACCGTGATCGATGTCTCCACTCTCCGCAATTTGAACAATGTCCCGCTGTCTTGGACAGCCTCTATCTTCTCTCTCTCTCTGCCCTTTCCCTTTACTCCGCCTCGTGTCCGTTGGTCCATCCTTTCTCCTCCGCTTCTCCTCTGCTTTTCCGCTTTCTCCTCCGGTCGAACGCCGTTCTCCGCCTTCTCCGCGTTAGAAGAAGGATGCGCGACCATTGTTATTTACCATTGCAAAGACGAGCGAACACGCGCGCGTGTACACGCGGCCGGGGTTGAAACCTCGAGGAGGACGCGACTTCTTGCGCCCGAATGGAACCCCGAGCAATCACGGCGTTTCTCGTGCGGGTTAAACAAACGCGACGGGGATGGGAATGTCTGAAATGGCGGCTCGGGATCGACCTTTAAAAGCCTCTACCCCTCCTCGCGTGTTTTCTTATTGGAAAATGCCTCCACGGGCGTATCTCTATTGTTACGTTGATGCTCGCTATTTTTCTCTTATTCCGAATAAATGCTCCGTCGGCCTTGTCCTTTTGTACCCGACGTTCGAAAGGTCAACCTTCGTCCGTGATTCCCGTTGCGTAGGGAGAGGGTGATTCGATTGGCAAGGACGAATGAAAATCGTCCGATTTTCGGGGAAACCGAGTACGCGGTAGGTCGTTAGGCTAACTTTTCGCGGCCTGGAATTCCGTGTTTTCACGATTTAATTTCAAGCGCGAAAAGTAATGTTCCGAGAGGGTATCGATGGATCGATCGGCGAGGAGCGAACGGGCGGAAGGAAAGAGCGGAAGGAAGAAAGCGATAACGATTGGAGCATAATTCGCTTTGGAAACTGGCAATTCCAGCCCTTATTCGCCCGTGGCGTTTGTCCTGCCCCGTACATATAGGCATTGGTTATCGAGTTAGATTAGGCAGGTACCTCGAGATCGGAGTATGTTTGCGCAGAACCTTTGGCACAATAGTTCTCAAAGGGGCTGACAAGGAGTGTGCATACCTCGGATGAATACAAACAATGGCGTGGAAGCAGCCGATGGCGCGCGGAATTGCGAGGTAACTTATTCAAGGGTTACGTCAATGCGGACGCTGCTGGTACTTTGAAACTTTAAAAGCAAATCTCACCCTTTGTCCGATAAATTCCGATATCCTCCAGCTATTCCTGGTTCTATTAGCGGCGGCGAATGGCCGCGTAAATGAATCGGTCTTAAGATCAACGCAATGGCCGTAGGAGGAGGATAGTTGCCTTTGAACCGGCATTTTTACAAAGTTGCCCTCCGATGCAAATTACCCTCTGTTACCTCGCCTTTCGTCTCGCGTCGATATATCCCCCCGTTCGATTTTCCCGAATTTCGCGTGTCTCGCGTGTCGCGCGATCGAGTCGATGATAAAAAGGTAATTAGCACTCGCGCGACAGAGGCTTGGTGGAAATTGCACGACCTCGCTGTGAATGTGACCCTCGCGCAGCCTTCGTCGAGCACATTCGTCTCCATCTCCGTGAAAGGATCCGTCTTCCTCGGACTCCGACAGCCAGCGGGTAGAATTGAAATTTCGCACGCCGGTTGGAAAAGAAAAGAGAGAGAAAAGGGAGAGAAAAAAGTAGGAAAAGGGCAAACTTTTCAACGAGTTTACGCGAGTCCTTTTCCCTGGAAAAGCTGGAGAGGAGAGGGAAATTCGGCTGGCGGAGCCAGAATCGCGGTGCGATTTTAATTCCGTCACCGGCGGAACGTCGAGGATCGGGGTGGCTCAATGACGGAGCCTGGATATTCCGCGCTTACGTCCCGACGCGATGAATATTTAGCGGCGGTGCTCGGGAACGTTAAGACGCCTCGCAGACGCGCGACATCGCGTCGACGTTAACCTCCCGTCTCCTTATCCGACCGTTTCGTCCCTTTCGTAACGCGACGTAACAGCTCGTGCTCCCGTCTTAACTTCCCGCCAACGGTGATCCGCCGTTTCGCCGTGTCGACGTTGTTTATAACTTGCCAACCACGTTTTCCCGTAATTACGCTCCGTCAAAAACTGCGGATCCCGCGGTGCGCGATGGCGGATGTCAGCTCGTCAACCGGCTCGTAGAGAACCCGTTCTCGATCCAGTCGCTCCTTCCGAACTAACGGATTACGATTCTACCGAGGAAATTTTCCACCAATTACGCGGGTAAAATCGGAAGCTTCGTCGCGGAAAGGCGGAAGAGGAGGTCGAAGGGAGTTGGAAGGGAAAACTACGGCGAGATATCCGATTCGCATAAACGCGATTATCCGATAAACGTTGGTCGGTGAATTTTAATTCCTCCGTCAACGATCCAAACTACCTTTTCCCGCCTGCTGCGCTGCTCGCGGAGGGAAAATTCGATCGCGACGAGTGGAAAGTTTGCCGCTAAAGACATACTTGCAAATACTTGCCCGGAAAGAAAGTTGCGGACCGGTGCCGCGGAAACTTTCGGCCTCGTAAAGTACCACTTTGTCGCTAAGTAGATACCGTCGGGGATTCGGGCACCGGTGAAAAGCCGGCGTAATTATCCGAGATACATTTAACACGACGAAAGTAGGTACTACGGTAACAAGGAATAACCGATGAACGTCTAATCAACCGTGCCGCGCGCGCGACTACGATTACAAAGCGACTCGCGAAATAATTAGCGCGAGAGGTCACGGGATAGCTGTTATTAACGAAAATTAACCGTGCTGCAGCTCGACGCGAAGACTACGAGCGAGAAATTCAGCGAGCAAACGCGAGGGAGAGCGAGAGATAGAGATAGAGATAGAAATATATATATAGAGAGAGAGAGGGCTGGCTTGGTTAATAATAACGAGAATCGCCAACTGTCGCGGATTTTAATTCGGAATGTTCAATTAGCGAGCGCGCGGCGAGCCGTGACACGGGCGTATCATCGCTGGTAACGACTGCCTTCGTTCTTCGTCGGCGTAACAGCCGTAAATTGGAAAGTGATACCGAATTCACGCGTCGCTGAGCGCACCGCGCGATCACCGTGTTAATTATAGATATCGGAGAACGTTGCGACGCCGGTGTATTTTAGGTAATTGGGGGTGGGCCATCGCCCGCCGAAATCCACGCGTCCACCGTACCACCCTTCGCTCTTTTCTCCTCTCTTTTTTCCCTCCACCCCCGAGTCCCTCTGTCGCGTTTCCCACCGTCCGGATAAAACGTAACGCGCGCGCGTCTGCCGCGAAGGAACGGGAAGAAAAAAAATGTAGCCCGGGAACCGGGACGTAGCAGGGAGACTTTAAAATGTCCGACAATTTGTATCGGGCCCGGTACACCTCCGGCCACCCCCGTCCGCTGTTAAAACGTTCGACGTCGTAATTCTCGCTGAATTAATAATTTCACTGCCGCGAAGTGCCTCTTTTTATTCCCGTTCTTCCAACGAGAAAATTAATCCGGGGAGATTCCGCTGGATTTTGGTTGTAATTAATACTATTTAATGGCTGGCCGTGCCGTAAAACGCCGACGTAAATCTAGAGGTAAATTCAACGCACCGAAATGACGGGAGGAAGGGACAGGTTTTTCCGCTTTAACAATTCCCCGTTATCTCGCGTATTTGTCGGTTAAGAATTCCCGGCGAACCATCCGGTAACTCGCTCGCGATAGTCGTACAGGTAAGCTCGATCCGCTTGAAACGGGCCATGGGTTGGCCAACAGAGTACCCGGGATAGAGCCAACTTTTTATCGCCGCCGTCTTCCGACCTTACCGTCCCAAGTTAAGTCCACGGTTTACGGCGCGGCCACCGCGTCGCGACGGCTGACGTATTCTTCCTCTATCGAGTCGCTGCGATGCAATTTACGCCGGGAAATCAGCCGCTCTCGTTACGAATACGCGCGTCCGATCGAAGCGAAACGATCAGCAAAGTGGCTGCACGGACGAGGAAACGCGTTCGGTTCGATTAATTTTCGGTAACAACGGCAATTACGCGGATGCGCGTCGTTTCCAACCCCATCCGTTGTCCACGGACGAACGGCGCGTCGCGACGCGGCGTTTTACCTTAATCGAGGAGCGATCCGCGCGCCGATACCTCTTGCGAGCGGCTGCGAGCGGTTTCGACGCGGTCGGAAAGCGAGACGGGAGAAATACGACGGAGTCGGGACGGCGAGAGCTGAGGTGGGTGAGCCGGATGACGCGTTAAGCGATTGGAAATCATCCGGGATCGCATGCGCGGGGTCCTCTCTGCTCCGCAATTTTCCGTGCCGGCTGGCGACTCCGGCGTGTACGTGGAAACGCGTGCACGGTCGATCGAGCCGAGGAACCAACGCCGGACCAGGAACCTGCGGAGGGAAAAGCGCGCTAGTCGCCGGTCCGTTTGTGATTTAGCGCGATCGCCGCGGCGCGATTTCCCCGAGCGAAAGGGTGCAACGGCCACGGCATCACCGTCACCGATAGACGCGTCGTCCACCTACCGGTTTCTACCTCCTAGCGGATGACTCGCTGGTGTACCGGTGTTAGGGGATCCATTAGCTAATGGCCGCACCAGCCATCTGCTCCACGCTAGCTTTTATTCGCCCGTTTCTGCCCTCCCTTCCGCCTCTCTCCGCCGCTCGCCGCCCAAAGCCCTTCGTCTTTTTCTCGCCTCCCTCCCGTCTAGCTGTCCCGTGGTTTAGCCAGACCCATAACGGCCACCGCCGATTCGTTTATTCCTATCTTCCTTTTTCCCCTTCGCAAGCGAACCCCAACCCCGCCGCGGTTCCTTCGCGGTTTTCCTTCCACCGGCACCGGAGACCGATCTCTGTCGCCTAACGGCAAAGGCGAATCGTCCTCGCGTTCTCGCCAATCGATGGTCCACGGCGATTACGAGTACTCCGGATCACCGCTAAATCCGCTATCCCGAATTTTTCCGAATTTTCCGAATCCGAGTACCACGCGCTTCTATCCGTAACGATAGCGCGAGTCGATCGATAAACCGAGCGAGTAATTAATCGAGGAACTTTTAGATCGAGTTATTCGAGGTAATTTTCGGAATATTTTCAGCGAAGCTTTAATTATCGGTGAAGCGTAGCCAGCGCGAGGAGTTCCGGGCGACACCGTGAACGTTGCTACCGTGTATTTCTTTCCATCCGGAACGACGCTCCGTTATTTACGCAGGCACGGTTTTTACCACGGGCAGAAATTATTTCCCCGTGAAAAATTCAAGGAGATACATATGGGATTTAATTTCCGGACGTCTGCGCAGCTCTGGAATCGCTTGTTCCCTTAAAACGAAGCGTCGCCGGTTCCTTCGCGCGATGAACGCACGCGTCGTTAAGCGATACTTATCCTCCGTTATTTAACTCTCGAATAAAAACGCGTAATCGCGATACACGCAGATAACCTCGATTCGCCTCGAACCTGCGTGCGAAATTCTGCCAAAAGCCAATCCACCTTTCTCTCTCTCTCTCTCTCTCTCTCTCTCTCTCTCTCTTGTCGAAATCCCTTCTCGAATAATTGTCCGCAGAAAATATCCTTTCGACCGGGAAGAAGGGAAGGCTATTCGTAGAAAAGAATATTCCGGAGAGGGGAGAATTTTTCGCGAGGAAAAAAAGGCGAAAGAGGAGGTGGATGGAAAGTGGAAGGAGCGGTTGAAAGCTCGGAGCACCGGCTCGGTGTGGTTGCCTGCCACGGGAACCTACAGCAGCGACGAAACATGAATCACGAATCCGCGAAGATTTACAGAAACATTTTGACAGAAATGCACGAGGCAAACGTTGCATATTTCATCGGTCACGGTCTCCGCGGGATCGAGGAGTCTCCTTCGGAAGCGTTCTTTGTCTTCGTTCGGTAGACTCGGCCCGGCTCAAGGGCTTACCACGAGTGAGGCTGCGAGGTTGAAAGGGCTGTGCTCGGTACTTAAACGCGTGATATATGCGATATACGCTGGATGCTGCCCACAGGTACTTACCTGTGTACTCGCGGGCAGGTAGAGGGCCACGAGCTCGGGCCGACTTCTACACATGTTCGCCTACTTTACATTGCGGTGAGTAATGCGCCACGGACCTGGCATTAAAAGCGCCTGTAAAGTCGGCTTCGCCAAAGGGTACAACGCCGGCGACTGGGAACCGTGCGACGAGAAGATAGACGACGCGGGATATACCTGGCCCACGGTTTAATAATACGTCATTAAACGCGGCCGTTTAAACGGATCTCGCGCATCGCGATTATGTGCAAATGCAATTTCGACGCGACTCTTCCTCGCGGAGGCCGGCTCCGAGTCGTCGATACCGCGTCCTTTCAATGTAAATTCGCGAATCGTCCTCGGACCCGCGACACATCGGGCGCCACGTCGAGTAACCGCCTATCGGCGCGCGGACGCGCGCAATCACGACGCGTAGACGGAATTAAAATTCACCAGGCGGCGCGTACCAGCCATTCCGTCGCGTCGGGCCTCGATTTCGTATTTAATATCCTCGTTTGTTGGCTAATTTACCTATCAAAGGTGGTTACTCGATCTCGAGTCACGACGACGACGACGACGACGACGATCCTTCCGTTTCGCATTCCGTTCGCAGGATTCTCGATTGAAGTCTCGCCCGTTACGTTTTACTCGCCTACGCCAGACGTTCGGAGCTTAATTAGAGAGAGGAGAGAATACCGAGAGAGAGAGAGAGAGAGAGAGAGAGAGAGAGAGAGAGAGAGAGAGCGAGAGAGTGAGAGAGAAATTACGAGGGAGAGGCCGGAATGCCGAAATAACTGTTAAACCGTGGCAACGAGTCGGATCAATTCGACGTTTCCATCGAGCAAGATTCGCCATTCGGGAAAGTTCCTTTACAACCAGCCCTGTCCACGCTTTTAATTATCCCCCCGTTCGATTAAAATATCAACGGGCGATAAGCGGAGCCGGAATTACATCGGTGCGAATATTTGCCGATGCGAGGCAAACGGGATAACATTGTCGCCGATGGTGTATCAATTAAATTAATATTTCGCAAAAGCTCCGCCGCGGTCGATGGGCAAACAGGGCGCCGCGAACAATCGGCACGAGCCCGGCGCTTCTCGATGACCGAAAGTAACGATCGGTAGAATAACGGCGATCGCTAGGCCGAGCGAGTTCTCCTTTTTCGTGTCGCGAATCACGATTAGTTACCCCGGCGAGGAGGAAACTTTCGTCGTTCGCTCGAACCAATTGTTTCCTTCCACAACTGCTCCTCCTAATTACTCGCCGACAGCCGGAGCAGCCCTTCTCGGGCTCGGGCCGGGCCGGGACGCACAGCCGAGCCAGCACCGAGGAAGCAATCAAGAGAAGAACCAGGGCGAAGGAAAAGGCGGAGACGAGAGGCCAGTCCGGTGAATCGAAGAAGAAGAATCGAGTCGCGTGCACCGTCCACGTTCCGTCTCTTCCCAAGCTCCTTTGCGAATGGAAAAATTTCGTTAAATCGCGATACCACGTGCCTGGACGCGAGGAGATTACACGTAATCGCTCGGAGCGAGTAGCTGGAAAGAAAGGGCGCGCGGAGATGGAAGGATGCGAAGCCGTGGCGAATCGGATCCGAAAGCTCGAGAGGTAGCGAAAGCCTGGGCACACGTCGGCGTCCAGGCGGTTGAAGGCTAACAGGGGCCTTTTGTCCAGCCGTTCGAGACGCTTGGCATTATCGAAATTGGCCTTAAAATCGGCAACACTTTGGCGAGCGTTGCCCTCGCGCGGAACCTCCGGGCGTCCGCGAGGCTTCGGCAAGATCGATGACGCGACTGGAACCTCGTGACTCGGCGCTGAAACTCGAGCACGAGGTAGCGGTAGCCGTCGAGATGGCAAAAATCCACGGATGCAAATTTACAGGTCGGAAGTAACGGGAAAATTGACCGCGACGGGGCTACGAAAACAGACCGGGGTGAGAATCCGACCGACTCGCCCCGATTTGATATTCCAAATAGCTCGCCATCGTCCGGGACGCGAGCTCATTTGAATCCAACTCGAACAAACTCGTGGTTAATCGAATTCTAATCTGCTCCTGAATATTCTACCCCCATCGACCGTCGGACCTATCGCGATTCTTCCGTGCAATTACCAGCCAGACGAATCAACGGATCTCGTCCGAACGGTATACCGGAACGTCCGGTTCGGCCGTTTTCGCGTTTCCGCGCGACCGCTTGGCGGAAAGCCGGCGGATAGAGCGCGCGTATCGGCACGCGTGTACTCTTACGGGTCGGTATAGGAATTCTGGTTGAACGGACGGGAACTATGATAGCCGGGGAGCCGAGCGGGCGGCTGCCCTTTCTTGGAAGCACCGAGCAATCTCGAAGACGCTTCCATCGCTTTATCCGCGCATTCACGGGGTATGACTGTTGGCCGGCGTCCGGCTGTATCGAATGTCCTGACTCAACTCGATTGCCGTAATACCGGGAAAAAGCTTAACGAACGGATTGTTGCTTCGTCGACAGACGAAACGTGCGGCTGTCACGACGCCGGATGAATGTCTAACAAGTTACGAGGCATTCGTTAGTCGCATGCACAACCGACTCATTCAGCGGCCCGTCGCGAGTGAATATCTTCATTCGTCTGCTCGAAAATATCTTCCGATGTCCCCCGGGCTAATTAAATTGTAAATTATGTCCGCCGCGTTCCAGACGCCTGCCCGGTGCCCGTGAAATCGTCCTCGTCGCCGATGCCAGAGGGGTGCGCGGGATTGTAACGAGCCGATTGTCGTTACACCTCGAGACGCGAGGAGAATGACTGTCGGCCTAACGCCAAGTTTATCGCCAACCAGACGAATCGTCTATCGAGAGGAACGGGACGAAAATTGCCGTGAAAGTTAACAGGGTTATCGATGCTGCTCCAACGATCCACCGACGTTCGGAATTTCCAGCGAAGAATCGCGGGCCGAGATCTTGGCCGGATTCTTCGTCGATTAATATTCGGAGAGGAGAAGAGGAGCACCTCCGGCTGGTCGATCGAACGGCCGTCGAAAGCGAGTTTAAGGGAAGATCGTGGGGCGAACGAGACGGGAACCCTCGCCGGTGGCGCGTGCAGAGGGACAACGAAAATTGTCACTCCGGATTAACGTTATCCGTAGGCTCCATCGTGCATTACATCGCGGGAAATATCGGCAATAATTCGAACGAACGTTCCCCGCGTACGCGCTAACCTCCTCGGTCACGGTCAATCGCGTCGGACGATTATTTCGGTAAGCGGCGCTAACCCTCGGCGAATTTTCGAAATTCGCTTTTTGCATAAATTTACGGGAACGCGATGACTCTCGACGCGAAATCGCGGCAGATTATTTCGACCGGCTGCGGCCGCATCTCCGTTTAATTCCGTATCGCGAGCGTTTTGTCAAAGAAAATCGCGACTAACGCCCTTAATACTCTCGAATTAATATTTGTTACGCGCCACGGCTGCCCGTGACAATGTTTACAACGAACGTTTAATCGCAAAAAGCGAAACATTATTGTTCCGTTTAATTATCGTAACCCAGTGCCGATCTTTTGATTAATTCGCGATATTAATTACCGGTCCGAGGGCTTTATCGTAATTTCGAATGGAAGCGCAACTAATTACGCGTAATTAAAATCGCGCACCGCTCGGTAGAACGTGCATTTTACCATCGCGACGGCGCGCGTCGATCGGGACCACGATCGCCCCCCTTTTTTAATCACGAAACGAGTACTCTCTCGCGCGCGCGCCAGCGCGAGCATGAATAATAAAAAAAAAAGAGGGTGACACGGGAAGGAAGAATGTCCGGATCAATATGAATTTTCATTTAACGTTCCTGCATCATCGGTCGACGGGCGCGTCGTTTGACAACATGTAACAAGCCGATGCTCGAGGAATGCGAAAAATTTCATAATTCCCCGTCGCGATGAAATTTCGATATCACCCACGCGGCACGCGCCGATAATTAAGCAGAATTCTTACGACTACCTACGCGATTTCGGCTGCTCGCCACCGATACCCGCGATATTCTTGCGGAATTAGGCCCTTCTTCGATATCGAACATCCTGCTCGTCTGAGCGCGCGTCTCGCGGTTAGACGCGAAATTGCTTAACGAACGGGATACGCGTAGGACGGAAGGAGCTGCGCTAATTTCGCGGCACGAAACGCCTTAACCGCCTGGCGGCTGCCGAGCCAGCGTTTCGCGAGGTTCGACCAAACGGCCGCGTGATCGACTTTCTTCCGCGACCCATTACCCGACCGAGGCTTCCTTCGCATCGTTTTCCCTCTATTCTGCCAGTTCAACCACTTCTGGCCGCGCGGCGTGGCCGTTGGAATCGCGACGCGTGGCCGTCGCGCGTTTCGTCTCGGGTCGTTGAACCAGTTGGGCCGGACTTGTAGCGCGAAACCGCGACGTTTCGTTAGGAAAAGGAGAAGAAACCGAGACCCTTTAACGAGATACCGATCGCGGAGGTAGAAAAATCGGCGTATCTGCGCGATCTTAATTAACCAGTTGGTCGATCAATGGAACGAGAACCTCCGAGGGATATTACGAATGAATGGAGCGGCGCGGAGGGGCGGGAGCAGCGGATATTACAAATGAAATTGTCAACGCTTTTGAAGGAAACGCGTTCGTTAATGCAGGTTCGAGCGGCCGGTTCTTGAATATTCATCCTGCACGATGTTTCACAATGCGCCATTGTTGCATTTCAATAGAATGGTTCTCATTGTTGAAATGTAATGCTCGCGCGGGCCGGCCGCGAAGGGGTCGCTCGTAAACACCGGCAAGCGTGAGAACCACGAGCTGCCGGCGAGCTTTCGTAGACGCGCGCTGATTTTTCCGCTCACGCGCCCGCCGCGGGGTACCACCTTCTCTCCGCTCCTCCTCTTCTTTCTCGCCGCCGACCGTGCAACGGCGTCGAATTTAATCTCTTTGCCCTTTAATTAATCTCTTCGCATGCCAGGGTGGCGCGCGGTGGCAAGCCGTTCGTTCGTTCAGCCGCGTCTCGGCTACGTAAATCGGGTTGCCGCCGAACAGCGTAAGATCCACGTCCAAAGGCCCGTAATTACGCGGTGGAATTATTTCGCGGCTTTGATCCAAGGCGACACGCGAACTCCACGAGAGATAAAGATAGAGACAGAGAGAGAGAGAGAGAGTTGGATAGAAGGTAAGGCAAAGTGTGTGGTTTTCCGCGAACGAGGGAACGCACGCAGTCGATATACCCTGGCGATCGGTTTCCTCGTGTGGTCGATCGGGAAGACGCGTCACGCCATCGCGGTGGACTCCGTGATATTAAACTTAATTGGCCCCCGTGTCAAGTAGTACTTTCCTCGGTAACTGGATGATAAACGACCGTGTACGTGCTGTCCCCGTTTACGCGTGTCGAGCGTGTCAGATTTCTTAAGAAACGATCGCGCGAAAGTAGTTTTAATCGAGCCAGAGGTGGACGGAGGCGTGAGAAACGTCGGGATCGGTGGGAGAGGGGCGGAGGAAATGGAAGAAGAGGAAACGGGTCCATTCTCTCTGGTTGGCGGGGATGCGAGCGTCTCTCGTTTTCGAGATAATAAGTAATCGCGTGGTTAGCGGTTAACGAGCGGCGTGCTACGTCGAGGATGATGCGTTCCGTGTCGAATTCACCGGCTCCGTTTTCCTCCTTCGACACGCTTACGAGCGGAATTGCTTAACGACGATACTCGTTCTCCCGTTCACTTAGTTTAGTACGATGCCAATGGGGAAACCGCGACATAAGTGGATGGTGTCCTGTGTGCTTCCAAGCCCTTCTACGGTTAAGTGCACCGAGGGATGCCGGAGGGTGCAGTCACACCACCGACGAGTATACTACGCGCTACTCGAGGGGATACCCTGGCCAGACTCTCGTCCCGGTTTCTCCGGATTTCGCGTTACAGACGCGACGGAAAAACCGCCGGGCTGGCCAGCGCATTCCTGAAAATTTCATTCGCCTTCGAGCAGATCGTTTTCCCCTCTTCTCCGTATCCCTCTCGCTCTGTCGCTCCTCTCTTTGTCGGCGACCTATCGTTGCACGCAATTACGCGATCCTTTGGCCGCGTTACCACGCCGTGGTACGCGTTTAAAGAGCGTAGTTACGACGCGTATAAATATAGTCGCGGCCAGCGTTATCAAAAATCTGCTTTATCGCGTTTTTCCTTCTCCAAAGGCTTGTCCCCCCTAAATGAACAGCCGAGCTCGTTACCGTTATGCCCCATTGTTTAACCCGTTTCTAAATCGAGCGAAAGAATTATATTAATCCCCCTCAGAGGTAACGTAAAATTCGAGCAGCCGGCTCGGCCAGGTGGAAATTTATTCCTCAAAAGTTTCGTAAGCACCGCGGAAATTATTGCCCGTGAACGGTACCGCGGAACAACCACCGGCAGACCATGAGCGGCGCAACCCCCGTGCATCGGGTCCACGGTTCGTGTAAAAAGTCGTCGATACGAAAAGGGGCAGAAAGAGAGAGAGAGAGAGAGAGAGAGAGAGAGAGAGAGAGAGTGGAGAGCGTGGGGCGACAGGGAGTGTAGTTAGTTTTTCGCGGCACCACCCGTTCTCTGTCTTTCCTTCCTCGTGGCTTGTTTTTTATCGGCCGCCCCGCGTCGGCCGGAGGTACGTATGCTGTCAGATCAAAAGCACGAAAATGTGCGGCTGCGTCCGGCAGAAACAATGAAAGCAAATACGGGCAATGGAAAACTACCGGCACAAAAGGACGAAAAAGCGGTCATTGCGAGTTACAAAGGACCGCGCGCGGAAAAGTACCGCTGGATATCCAGTTTGGGCAAACACCAGGATGAATAAAAAAAAAAGAAAAAAAAAAAAAAACGGAGGAAAGAGAGAAAAAAAAGGAACAACACGAGCACGCGCACGGAAACGCGTAGGTATACGCGTTTGTGAAGAAGAGGAGGGCGAAGAGCGAGACGATATTGCCGAAAAATCGTGGCAATGCCGTGGACTCGATGTATCGGTGATCACAGACGCAGCCGTCATATGCTCCCTTTTGGCGATGTCCAACGAGCATTGGCTAAAAAACCGACTGGGAATCGATCAAGCTTGAAAACAAGCTCGAAACGTGCGGGCGAAAAAGGAATCGGGCAGAGAGCGAGGGAGAGGGAGAGAGAGAGAGAGAGAGAGAGCGCGAGAGAGCGAGAGGGGGGAAGAGGATTGCTTGCCGATAATTACGCCCAATTTGCTCGGTGAAATATCCGCGAAACGCGAACTAATGCCAGGGGTGGAGGTGGTGGCTGTGGCGGTGCTGGTCGAAGCTACTTATCGCGTCAATTTGTACGTCGTATAAACGATTCTGGACAAATTCGAGCGGTTTATAACCTGGTGGAGAAGGCCGCGGGTTTCGAACGGCCGGAGTTTATTTTCGCGGACCGCGAGCGAGAGTTGGATGCTCTCGAACGCGGCGAGTGGGGTGGAAATATCGGTCCTCTTCGACGGTCGAAGCTGCGGTCTAATAAAGTAGGTGGACTGAAATCGCGAAGCTCTACGGCGTCCCGACGAACGGGAAGACCCAGATGTTCAGACACGGAAAAGCCGCAGATGCGAGACAGTAACGCGACATCGAGCGCGAGACAATATCGTCGGGACAGGCTGTATCGCGCGTCTAAGGCATTACCTGCCGCGCGATTGAATTTACAAACACGTAGAATATTTATATCGCGAGCAGTCGGATAGCGAAGCGATGCACGGCTGTCTAGAGCCGTTACGACACCTGGAAATCGCGCAATTTTTGAGATCGATGCATATTTTAACGACCGCGAGGAGCAGAGAAAGCGAAGGCAAGGCAGACCGTTTCCGACGTCTTTCCCGCGAGTATGCGTTTCGAAACATTCACCGTGGCTCTCGGCCTCCTCGCGATTGCGTCGCCATTTTATATTCCACCGACGTCCGAGATCGATCCGCGGATCATTCGCTCGCTCGCAATCGCAATTTCGATAACCGTTCCCTCTGACATTTCCAGTCAATTAATTCTCCACGCTGATACTCGATGGTCGCTCGGCCGCGATTCGCGAATTCCGATATATATACACGCGCGTTCCTTTCTTTTTCCCATCGGCCGACTAATTTCCTTCCGACATATCGGAGATCTGTTCCCAGACCAATTCCGCGCGAAGGAAAAAGGCTATCCGCTGGCGGTTAACGTTCTATTTTCGCGTAATTACCGAGTCTGGTTGATTACGATTTCTCCTACTTTGCCTACCGACCCCTCCGCCTCCGAGGCAAAAACCAGTTTGATCCGGGAAGAAAAGGAATAAATGGAATTACCTTTAATACGCTTCATTCCGCATGAGCGATTCAATTTCTGCGCACGCAGCAGCGTGCACGTAAAGCGCGACACGGAACGCGCGCGCTTTCGTGTCGCGCGGGCATTTCCGCGCGAGCAAAATGTACCCGAGGTAATTGCGAAAAAGAGTTACTCCGTTGTCCGGCCGCCTTTCACCGAAAGCACCGCGCGCCATTGGCCGCAGCCGTGGTCGCGGACGTCCCGGCGTCGAACGCCGCTTTTCACCGCCACGCGAATCTACCGTCTTACAAGCGAGATCCCTTTCGAACCCGGCCACGCGATCTACGACCGTGTTCTTCCACTCGCCCAAGCGTCCCGAGGACGCTCTCCTCCGCGTCGCGTTACGCGCGCGCGCGACAGATTATCGCTGGGAATATACGATCGAGGAGTCCAGACGCGACGCCATTTTTCCTCTCCTGAAAGCAATCAACGTTCGAACGGTCAACGGAGGACACGTCCCGACGCCACTTTCGCGCTAAAATTTAATTAATTACAGCGGGAAGAGAGCGAAGCCCGACACGTTCCGCGCGGAGAATCGAAAATGTAGGCCGAGTAATTCATTATTTCGATTACGCGACGCGCGCGAGTTTTCACGTACCGCTGCACACCGCGTCCTCGTGGTGATTATGATTTTTCGAGTGCACGCGTATAACGAGCCGAGCGTGGACGAAAAAAGGGAGAAAGTGGAGGAGAGGTTAAAAAAAGAGGAGGGAGAAAAAAAAAGCAGACGTGGGCGCATTTACATTGCCGTCTTAATTTGCGGCGCCGAAGCGACAGACGGTATTTCCAATTGAACACACGAAACGACCCCAGGGGTGGATCGGTGGCATCGATACAACCGTACACCGGCGAACACTCGAGGAACGAGTGCTCCGTGCACTTTGAATCCTCTATCCCCGTGTCCATTATACTCGAACCACTCTCGCGGCGTGCACGCTCGTATTGCCGGTAATAATTCGTACGTCTGTCTCTAAAGGGGGAAAAAGTGTCGGGGTCCGAAAGAAGAACAAACGACAAGTGGGAACACGTGCAACGATCCCGTATTTGATATCCGGAGTGGCGCGTTTCAGTCCTCTCTCGTCCCTCCGTTGCCGCCGATTTATTTCACCTTTCGTTCCTAAACAAAAGATCATTCTTACAGGGCCCTGTGTTTCCACGATCGACGCTGTTTGTCACTCGTCGCTTCTCGTTTCCGACAAACACGCGCCGTCGTCCCGAATTTCGCCCGAACCTCTGCCTCGAAACGTCCACGTCCCAAAGGAACGTATCCTTTAGCTTCTCCGTTGTTGTCTCGTGCATTCCACGCCAACGAGCTAGCCAGCGGCGGATCGAACAGGCAAATCGGGGAAGAGCGGCGGTGAAAAGAGGGAAACTTCTGGTTAATTACTTATCCCTGGCAACGGAACCGCTTCATATCCGCGAATTAAACGGCTACAATCGAGTGCGCGATTACGAGGGGGGCAAACTCTAAGAAATTACCCGGTCACGATACCCCGCGGATCGAAAGCACCGGCAGCTCGGTTTACCGGCGCTGTTCGAGCAAATTGAACGGGGTTAACGAGACCAGGTGCGTATCGTTGGACGATCGGAGGAACGATCGCGGGGAAGAGATGAGAAGAAAAAAGGCGTAATCAAGCGAGTATCACCGATTCCGTTCGCTGCTCATATTCGAAAGTGCCGTCGTCTCGCGATCATTACGTCCGAGCCAGTGATATCAAGAGCAGGCTAATGCACGCACGCGTGCGCATACACGGCGAAGAAATTCCGAGGTTCGAGGGAAAACGAGGGTGAACCGGAGAGAAAGAGAAAAAGAGGGTGCGATCGGAAGACAGAGGGCGAAAGTGGGATTTCCATAACGAAGGCGAAAAAGAGAGGGTGCGTGCGGCGGTAGGAAAGCGTAGCGGGGTGAAACGGGGGTCGAGAAGAGTGGCTGAAAGGGAGGGAACGCGCGACTACTGGAAGAGAGGGAAACCGGGCTATGCGTGATTCCATTGACTAGGGCACATCTGCCGTGGTGCATTGTGCCCCACGCTGCGCTCGTCCCCGTCATCCGTTCCACGCGCCGCGACGACCGGATCACGACTGGCTACGGTAGAAAAAGGTAAGATAGACACGGATGACGGAGAGGAATCGGGAAACGAGCGAGCGATCGAAGGAGAGGAGCACTAGCTCGTGGAACGAAAGAAAAAAAGGAAAGGGAGAACCTCCCCTTTCAGTCCCGTGCCAGACCTTTATCGAGTTATATCGTCGTATCGTCGTACCTGCCAACCGATAAATCCCAGCGAGCCCTTTCACCGAGGCATCCGCTCTGATTTATGACGGAATTAATATTAGATCCACCGAAAATATCGTCGATATATCGGGATACGCGATTACCCCCGGGCAGAGTTAGGGTGAAGAGAGAAAAGGTGCACGCGCGAGAGCCAGTGATCCGGTCCAATCGAGTATCCCTATCGTATACGCACGCTCTATGCCCGAAACCCCGTGAAATATGCCGCGAATCTCGCAAAGGGTGGGCCTTCGTTTGATTTATCCCCGATTATTTCGAGACTTAAATACGATATGCTCGTGGAACGGAAAGGTGAACTTCGGACTTCGAGGCAGTCGGAGTCGCGAGGCAAGGTTCGCGGAAAAGAATGGTCTTGAACTATCGCCAGGCTTACAGCGAAAAGAACGTATCGACCTAGATAGTCCGAGTCGGAGACGATTCGTCTGACGAACGAGGAATCCGAGCCTCAGTCGCGGTCGGAAGAATCCGATCGACCGATTCTTTTCCCTTTGCCGCTCTAGAGGCGCGTCCGAGAGGATAAAGAGAAACCAGGCGAGCGAGGAATAAAATTCGACGGAGCGACTCGGAGATGTACATGGAGAATCGCTATCCGCGGAGCAACAGGAGTTTCCTTTCTCCGGCTCCGTTTGCTCGTAATCTCGGGTATATTTTTCATAGCGACGCGTTACGTTACATATTTATGTCACGCCCCGATGTCCGACTGCTTTCGCGTCGCTGGATATGCAGAAGCTTGCACGAACGTGGGACGAGGCTCGCGTGGCTCTTACAACGCGGTACCCATTAATAATTTAGCGAGTCGAACAAAAGGGCGGTACTTGAATTTGATGTTACTCGTGGCTCTGTCTTCTTCCCTCCTCTCTCTTTCTCTCCCCCTCTCTCTCTCTCTCTCGAGCTCTCTCCGTGCTCGTTCTCTACCTTTGCTCCCGCGCACTTCTCTCTTCCCTACGTCTATTTCGCTCTCCGTTATCCGTGACTCGTCGTACCCGTTGTATCCCTTGTATCGCGATATATAAATCCTTTTCAGGCTCGTGTCCACCCTCTTCACGGAAAATCCGGACGGACGGGGATGAAAATGGGAGCTTACACGCGATTAGAGACCCTCCGCCGGACCCTCCGGCCAGTTAGCCCACTTTCGAATAACTTTTGACATCGCACTCGAGCAAATAACGCGGTTAACTGCACGACGGAAGCCTATTGTCGAATTCGCTATGAATTAACGATCCATCGTCGCAAGAAGAAATTAGCCGAACAACGGTCCTCGCTTTGATGTCGGTGCGGTTCACCGTGCCGCGGACAATGCCATTCCGAACGGAAGAAAAGCAAAGTAACTCGTTACTCTATTCTTTAATTTCTCCGAGCGAAACGCGGTTAGAGGAAACGTTCCGCGAGGAAATAAACAGCCGAGCCACCCTTTTGTCGATTACGAGAAAACCGATTGTCCGTTCCAGCGTGGCCGGTGGTAAACGGTAACCTTTCCACGAACCACCGGCGCAGATGACGGATTATGCCGGTCATTGAATTTTTCAATCACGATGCGCGCTTTGTACGCGCGATCGTCGCGCGAGGGGGTCGCACAATCGCGATCAAAGATCCTTGTATTCAAACACCGTGATCGCACGCCTTTCACGTGTCTCCGATTTACATACGGGGTTACGGCTCCATCCGCGGGGAAAATGAAATAATCTCGTTATGTAAATGGACACCCAGCGACTCTGGATGTCGCTGCGACGCGCGGCGCCGCGCCGCTTCGTCACCGTCTCGCGATCAAACGCCGAAACGCGTCGTCTCCTTTGACCCTAGACGTCTGACCCTTGCAATCGCGAACCCCTCGAGATTCCCCGGCTCGTTTAAATACGCCCGTTTCTCCGTTACCGCTTGCTTATTTCCGATCTTCCTGCTACCGGAACACCTCTGGCCGATCCGGCCGAACAGGGGATTCTCTATCAAAGGCACGTATCTCGAACGCGTGTTTTACTGCCGCCGCTCAGGCGGCCGGATAATAAACGTTCGCGACAGTACGGCCGACGGCGGAAAGAAGTTAATAGGAAGTTGTAAAGTTAATTAAGAAACGATAATAACTCAGTGGCCACGGCGGGATTGTACCTGGTGGAATCGGAGGCTGGCCGGTCGATCGCGGCTCGCGTGACGGTAGCACACGCGGCGAGATTATGACACCAGCTCGTTACTCGAATGTAGGCTTACGACCATTCAGCACGAGACACCCAGCGTCCAGCCTTATTACGGGTGTAACGCGCGATTCATCGTAAATTAAAGGAACGAAGGGAGCAATCAGCAATCTCGCGATAGACCGACGCGGAGATAAGGCTGCTCGTTGAATCTCGTTTAAGGCGAGTGTGTTCTAAACGAAGTCTCTGCCGAGCCAGACTCGTTCTCCGCGTTATTTCTCTCCACTCTGCTTACAAATTCCTCGCCCATTGTCCTGGGTCAGCGATGCCGGCAAAATACTTTTTCCACCGACCTCTCTCTTCTTTCCACCCAGATGACGGCAGTTCCACAGATAAATATGTAGCGAGTCGTTGGCCTTACCGAGAAAGCATCCTCTCTCCTGTTGCACCACAGATGCATATGCATGCGGGCGTAGCTGCCGAGGAACGTCAGGGCCGATGCTGGTCTCGCGAATCTCCGGATACCTCCGCGCTCTTTCCACGTTCCGGCCGAATTTTTCTCCGTACCATATCGCCGCGTAGCACGCGATTTCTCCTAATTGGCTTATTCGACGTTGACGAATTACCCGTTAAGCCGGGGTTAAACGCGCGTCCAGTCGAGTTTCGCTCTGCGCCGGTACGTGGCCGGACGAATATTTATTAGTCGATGATGAAAAATAGATTGAAAATTTATAGAATTTTTTTCCATCGCCATTCCCCTCGATTTGTATAAAAATACTCCGGTCACCGGAAGAACGACCGATGTTCGTTAGGTATTTTTTAATATCCCTTTTTCGGCTGCACGGCAGCCAGCGTTTGATCGGTCCGCGATGAATATCGGTCGCGGAATAAATAAAAGCAAATAAACGGTAACGCGTCTTTTTCTGTCCTCGTTCCATTCGTATGTCTCCCGTTGTAACCGGTGTTTGACTTTGTTACGCGAACGTTCATTACGTCGCGTAACGTTGATTTTGATGTTCGACGTGCCAATATGTTCGCGACCAGCAAATAGTTTTTCCCGAAAATCCAGCGAATGACGGGGGAAAAATCGGCCATGAAAATACGCGAGCGTAACCCGATTTCGCTTTGAAGCACGCCTGTTAATTTATATCGGTGGTTATTAATACGCGAGTATCGATAAGCGAGCGCCGTCGAGCAGATGCGCGTTCTTCAAACGATTATACCCGGACGACACCCGATTACATTACGATCGTTCAGGGTTCTCGATTAGCAGGCAATTAATAAAACCGATAACCGAACGCGGAAAGTCGGTTGGCGCCAATCGTTCGGCGATAAATGGCAAATGCGCCAAGGACGTTTCAGAGAAACCGATAATGAGCTGGTCCCTTTCGTCGTCTACCATTCCCCGTCGTCGCCGTCGCCGTCGCCGTCGTCGTCGGTAACCGTGGATGAAGCGTTTACGATTTCGACTCTCTGGCGTTCACCGTCGACCACGTTTTACGCTCTCGCTTTGCACTCGGTCCTCCGACCAGTCGATACGCAGCCTGAGCTCGGCAATCTCGCAGGGAACGTAACGGCGCGTTCTACGGACCAGAGGAGACAAGGTGGTACACGACGAGTCGTCGAGGAAAGCCTATGCTATGGAAATTTTCGGTTAAACGAGAGGTATACCTTTTGCCCGGAAAATCGAGTAATAATACGATACCATGGACGGTATATTATCTTCCATTAGCGAAATCTCATCGTGCCAGGCCTTAATTATCGTTAACGACAGCGAAATCGATAGCGCTCTCTCCGCGGGTGTACACGCGCTCGTCAGGTTTCATGGATGGCGCGGATAAGCTATACCGATCTCGTCGAATAATTTCCAAGAACCCGAAGAACCTAACCCGACCGATTGCACGGTGTTGCTTCTTTTTCTCCACTCGCGCACGCATGTAAATTCTCCTCCCCGCGAAGATTCCTTTCGCGGAAACGAGAAAACGTGGTTGTACAGAAATTGCTTTGCCGTGTTTCGCCCGCGTATACGATCTCCCCCTTGTCCCTGCTACTTTTTCCTCTCCATTTTCTTACTTCGGTCACCCAGACTCCGCGGCTTTCCCCTGCCGCTCCTCGCGAATTCCATTCGGCGTGGAAACGCAACGAGACCGTGTATTTCACTTTCGACCGGGTTTTGCCCTCCCCGGTTCTCCGATTTCACGGCTACACAGACCGCTACACGCGATTACTTTTCTTCCACTCGCGCCAACTTTCCGTTACGTCCGATATTCCCCGGGCCGCTTTTCTAACCGTTTTAGCCACTATTCCCTCATTCCCGAGTAAACGTATATTTCGTCGCGTCGACTCACCTAAGTAAGTACCTATGTACTACGTAGGTATACGGTAGGTATATCGACGGATGGAGTAACGAGAGGAACGCGGCGTTCTTTATTCCCGTCGCGAAGGTGTGTGCATAACCTGAAGGTGGGAAACTCTTCTTAGTCGGCGAACGCACGAGTTGCCTCGATTTCGCTCCCTCATGGTGGAGAACCGATCTTTCCGAGACCGTTTAGACGCGTGCCGCGTCAAAGAGACGCGGAACCGAACGACTTGTTTCACAGCCGATAATCAAAAGTGAAAGCGAAAGCGGAACGGAGCGAAACACTCGTAACTGTTCCGGATAGACGGATTTGCGCGTGCGATTAAACGCTTTACGGGCGACGGTTCGGCGCGGATGCTCGAAGAGGAACGAATTCGTCATCCGAAAATTCTTCCGCTCGGCGTTTAAGAGGCAGCGTCGCGTGTCCCGCTCGCGACGCCGTCTGAAATTCTCTCGCAGCTCTGCGTCCTGCCCTGTACCGCGCAACCACCCCGGCTTCTTCTGCTCTTTGCCTCTGTCGAGGAATATTAATTACGACCACTTCGCAAAAGACACCGACCGGAAGTTTTTGCCGGCTATCAAATGCAGAACAGGTTAATTAAATTCTCACCGCTGGCGGCTCGCAAAGGGACGCAGCCGCTCGCCGCGCGCCGCGGCCCCGCACACAATGGCCGGGTCAGAACACCTCGAGGTTCTGTTAATTAGGCACGCGATGAATGCCGCTACTACCTTTGCCCGAAAACGCTTCGAGTCGGCCTTCCGAGTCTAGCGTTCCGATGCGTCTATCGTAGTCGCCGGACGCATTATCGCCGCTGACACACGCGCCTTCTTCCTTTCTCCTTTCATCCAGCCGCGAAACTGCCGCGAAACTGTCACGAAACTGCGATAAAATCAAATGGAATCACCGATGTTACCGCGCTGCCTTGCTTTATTCCTCCGCGGCACGAACCGCCGCGTTGTTATTCCCATTCGTTTATCCTTTTTATCCCTCCTCTCGCCTCGTTCCGAAGCATCCGCGTATCCGCGAAATTACAGAGCGCCGTGCTTTTTCGGCTGGGTAATTTTCTTTTATCGCGACGCGTTCGCTTCGACTAATAAACCGAACGGTGTGTGTACGGGTGTACGGGCATCGCCGCGGAAGAAAGGTATTTACGCAAATACGCGCAACGGAGTGTTTAAAGGGGGCTATTCGTTTGGGAAAACAGCGAGCAACGGGCTCTTTGTCCGCCGGCGACCAGAGTCCAGGAAGTCGCGGAATAATCAAACTAATTAGGCGGTACCATCGATGCACGGTCAGCGAGGATTGATTTCCACGGACATACAGACAAAACCCCATAAACGTAATTGGATAGAGAATACCGCCCAACAGTTTATATCGATCGGAATGCTCGCATCAACGATGTAATCATATTTGTCCAGGCATGCTTTGGAACCCATTCCAATGCGTTTGCTTAATAATTATGGATCGATTTTGGTATTGGATAATATTGACCCCTGTTCCTGCCACGTATCACTCGGTTGCGGTGCATAAACGGATAACGGGCGACCGCGATCTAGCGCAATCCAAGCGATGGGCTAAAAATCCTGCCGGTATGCTAAGCGCCGCCTATTCCCGTTCCTCCGACCGACCAACCACTCGCCGTCCCTCGAGATTTCCATCGTGTTTTCTATTTTTCCGCCTCGTTTATATTACGGGAACAACGCGTCGTTATCGGAAGCTGTTCCGCTTTCACGTGCCAAAAATGATCAGCGAAATTTGACATGACCCGGCGCAGTGCTGTTTACTCGCACGAGCATGGCAAGTTTTAATTAACGAGTGGAGCCGCGCGCGGCAGGCCGTTGCGGAAGCCTCGATGCATTTCCCTGCACCCAGCGTAGCTGATCACTCCGGAGGTACGTAACTTTGCCTGCATACATGCATACATGCGACGATGCTGGCCTATAAACCCTTCGGGGATTACACGCGCAGATGCGGGTAAACCCGTTGCCAGATAGTCGCTGGACATCAGGCTTCGGTTATTTCGTCCATCAAAAACGCGCGGATCAACGCTCAAGATCTTGCCGTGCGTCATGCGCGAAAATGGCTGCCGCTTGTCCCATATCTACCGGACGGACAATTTTCATCGAGACGATTCGCCGACTCGCGTGTCACGGCTAATTCCTCTCACCTTTCATACCGCGACACGCTCGCGAATAATTTCCTCTGGTTAGCAGAAACTCGGTTAGAAATTACACCCAAGGGTCGCGATTCCAGCTGGACCACTGGCTGTACACACACACTCGGTATCCTAGTTTCGCGACGCGTCAATATTGACCGTCGCGCACCAAGGAGTAAGACCTGTCACGCCAGTCCTCGCCATCTGCGAGAGAATTAACCGAGCGTTAAGATCCGCAAATCGCTGGAAACGCGTTAGACGTTCCATTTGCACGCGTGGATAATTTGTTGGAATTTTTCCCGAACACCCGGTGTATTAGCACGGCGGTGTGCGTCGGCCGATGTCGAACGTCGAAAAGCGTCGGTCCGCGCGCGGCAGGGAAGGTGTTACACGTATCCCAGGGGCAGCGGTGCATGTCGGGCTAATTGATTCCCAACGACGACGCGCACGTGTCACGCGTCATCAGCTGCAGTGTGCATATGCACATGGCCGGCGCGAACGGTGATTCCGCGAGTTTCCGCTGCCCTCGCTAAAATTCGCACGCCATTTTTTCATCCTATACGCCGTGGTCTCAGATTTTCGCCCGGTCCGACGTATTTTTCGAACCGAGCGCGTACAAGCGCAACGCGAACGCCGATCAATCGGATATCGACGCCGACATCCGCCATTAAAACGCGCCGCGTAATATCGACTAGGAACGAGGACGATAATTCGCCGGAAACGCGTAGTTTCCCGTGTCGTACACGACGTCGCGCGTTTTCCATGCGTCCAGTCAGTTGGCCAACAGCCGATGGATTAACCGATTTCGAACGACAAGTGTTTGCCGTTCACGCGTGACTACGATTTCACTACGATTTGACTAGGATTCGCGTTACATCCAACGGACCCGGCATCCGTTTTCCAGCGTTATCCTCGATCGCCGAGCGGTTATTAACGAGCTCGCGATGCGAACGGGTTGTGCGTATTCCCGACAGCTATACGACGTAATAAGGTATTATCGTGGTGCTCGCATTGTCGTCGCCGGTAAAGCTAGAAAGCTGGCCGCAACGACCTCGTCCCGAGATCCACGAGGAGAGATACTTTCTCGTCGGTTGCCTGTCGGGGTAATCCAATTTTTCTCCTTTTACTTTTTTCATCGGTGAACTTCGTTTCGAACTTGTAATCTCCTAGATTGAATATATAACCGCCAAAGGGAGTATATATATATAAGCGTATATATTCCGTTCGATGTGCAAGCTGCATTTTATTAGAATAGTTTGCCCTAAGTTTTTTAATAGAACGCCCTTGCCGTGCACGTACACGGCGTATCCTTTCTTGTTTAACGTTACGTAATACGACCCACCAACTTTTTTTTTTTTTTTTTTTTTTCTCATACCATTTTTCCTTTTACAGTAAATCTCGAGTTACAAGGAAAAATACGAGCACGATAACTCGCACGGCAGAAGATTTTCGTCGGTGGAACGCGGGCAAAGAGAAAGAGGGTGTACACGCGCAACGAGGATGTAATTTGTCCGCAGCGATTTCTGCATTATTCGCTTTGAGAGGTTAAAAGCTGATCCTTCGTCGATATCCTGCCGCGACGCGTCGACTCGCGCTTAACGAGAGAAATTCGAATTCGACGATGCGCTTTTCGTCAGAAGGAGTTTTCGCGAGGAGCGAGCGAGAAGAGCTTCACGGCGAGTAAACGCAAACAACGTACGAGGAGGGAGGGAAAAAAGTACAACAAATAGGAAGCTTTAGAGAAGGAGCGGAAGACACGGAGCAGAATCTCTCTTTAAATCTCTCTTTAAGCGGATCGTATTTACCGTTTCCGTAATATTTCTTTCGTCCGCGGAGCGGAAACGAGTTATCGAAACGGAAAAGTCGATGGCAGCGCCGGCGTAGCGGGTGGTCGGGCTGGAAATCTCGGCTTAAATCGTTCAAGCCCCGGTTACGCGTACGCTGGAAGCGCAGCGGCAACTTCCGCGGCCCCGGTTTCCATCCCGTGCGTTTTCCACTCCCGCCATATTTTGCCCTTTCATTAGGCGACGAAAGCCACGTGATTAATGGAGTTCGGTTACCGCGCGGTTTTCATCGCGGCGCCCCGACGCCGTGTCAGTCAGGAGTTTCGCGAAGCGCGATACAAACGCGTGCAAACGGAAAGGTTTAACGGATGAAAAGAAGGGGGGAGTGGCGCGATCGCTCGCGCAAATCGTAAACACGTACGCGTGCGTTTCTGCAACGATGAACATCGTCACCGCGTAGCGTGACTTTGAAAAAAAGAAGAAAAAAGAGAGCGAGAGAGAGAGAGAGAGAGAAAATGAAAAAGGAAAGAGGAAAATGACACAGCGACAGAGAAGAGAAGCAACGAGGAGAAGGAGAAAACGAGAAGGAAAAAGGAGAGAAAAATAGCACGCGCGAATCGTATCGCGCGTAGAAAGTCGCGGCGATGCGACGACTTGTCAATAGATATCGTTCTAACGAAGAGACCTCGACCGACGCGAGCGTCTTTGCCCGCGCGCATCCACCCTCGCATCCGCGAAACACCGTCTTATGAACGCGTCGACGCGCGTTCGAAGGTGTACCCGCGCCTCTGCCTCTGTGAAACCAGCCACGACCACGACACCCACCAGCCCCGCGTGTACACGTTTCGCGTAAAAAGGAAGACGCGAATGGCGCGCGGCGACGCGCTCGCGCTCGCCAGCGTATCCGTGGTACAAAACACTTTTGTACGAGTCTGCATCGGCAGCTATATGATCCATGCGCGAGCGACCTCGGCCCCTCCGGCTCCTTTTCACCAGTGCACATAATGCGATCTCGTTTTATTTTGCGCCTCCCCGTTATCGTCTGCGTTCGTATAACGCCGCCTGCTGGCGTTCACGAGGGAAGAAGAGAGGGGTGCGGCGCGGCGGCAGAAAACCGAGTCCCGTCCCTTTTTCAACGCTTCCTCGTCTTCCCGTAAACCAAAGTCAAGTGGATTTTTCGCCGGCATTCTTGCGCTCCTGTGCGGCGCGCTCGCGCGAGCACGCTTCTGCGTTAATTCGACGGGAAGCGAGGCTCTCCGATATCTTCCCCGACGCCCGAGAGATACCGAGAGATACCGAGAGAAACCGGGAAACCGAGAAACAGCCTTTTTCTCTCTCCCCCCCCCACCCCTTTTCGACAATTTACGCACGGTCGATGCAATTACGCCGGTGGTAACGGATGGAACGAAAATATGGCGTAGCGCGAGACTAACGGAATTCTTGGTAACAGGGTTAATCAGTCGGAACTTTGCGGAACGGAATAAAATTGACTCTGGGTATTATGGTCTCCATTATATCCCCATTACCTTATAAAAGGCTGCTTCGAAAACCCATTAATCGAGCTTTCCTACCGGTAAAAAACCTTTAAAGGTATTAAACTCTGCCCCTTTGTAAAATCCCGCTCGAAGGAGTCGGTACTTTCCTGTCGGACTGGAACATTGGCCGGAAAGAACGCGGCGGTATCGTACCGACGCCGACTGCCTGGAATCCAGGCCGGACCACGCGAATCGCCATCGATGGAACAAAGTGCACGGGTAATGAACGACATTCGCGTTCGGTCGGATCGTCGTCGATCGCCGCGCTGGCCGCAACGATAATCGAGAGGTTAACGATCGACGCGGCCAAAGGTATCGCTGAAAACAACGCGACGCGTCGGTATCGATTGTTACGTCGGCGTTGTTCGGAGCAACACCGTGCGTGCGCGGCAGAAGAAGACGGACGGAACGCGCGAGAGAGCGTATGCCCTCGTCCTCGACCCTCCGCGTAACAAATTGTTTATTGCCACATGCTCGACTCTCACACGGTAGGAAAATGGGGTTGGGTGGCCGCGACGCCGGCCTCGCAAACACCCAATGCCAATCTTCGCCCGACGCTCTAGCGCGTCCTTCCTTGTCCGGGGGTTTGCCGCAGTATAAACGTAAAAGCGCGCACACGCGCTCACCCAACCGAGGGTTGGGCAAGTTCCTAACTGCGGTCCATTGCAAAAAGTCGGGAAAGGATCGTTGTTTCGTTTTTTCTCCTCTTCCCCCCCCCCCTTTTTGCCCCTCTTTTCCCTGCTTTTTTTCCTCCTCTTTTCTCCTTTAATATAGACGGATCACGCGCGAGCCCGGGAGGCTTATAATACGTATCTGGCAGAGCGCGTTGCGCGTATCCGTGCGCATACATACATGCATGCGTTTCTTTTCTTCTCCCGTGTTCGACGGCTGCGGCCGGACCAAGAATATACCCCGGAATATTCTCCTTGCGCATCCAGATATCCATGTAGGGAGTTTGGTACGGGGCGGACGCCATTACCAAGCGGTAAGAACACCGGTGTATACCCGAGGCATTTGAAAGATTTCAATTCCAGCGCGGCTCTCGCGAGGAGACAGAGTAATCGTCGGGGATCAGGTATTCGATATCGGCGCGGAGGGCTGAAATAATCGCGGCGGGCAGACGCTCCGACACGCCGACTTTAATTCAATCAACCGGAGAGTTTCTATCACGATCGATCAATATTTGCCGCGCGATAGTTCTCTCGGTTATGATTTTCCCTTTCGAGCTTTCGCCGCGACGTTAGAGGCGCGCGGCGGTACGGCCGCGTTCCGCAGACGCTCCGCAGGCGTTTCGCGACGTCGATCTCGAGAGATTTCTGCACGAACAAGCACTTTGTCGTTCCACGCTGGTTCGAGAAAAATTCGCTCGATACCCGATCGATGGGGCGAGAAGAGATAGAGGGCGGAGGGCACCGGTGCGGACAGTTAAGCCGGTAGGACCCTCGATAAGGAAGTTTGAACAACCGAGCGTGCATCGACGGCTTCTGGGGCGCGTTCGCGTAGGCTAGACGTTGGCCAGCGCGAAACAGGCGGACAAAGAGGCAGGAGAAGGAGAGAGGTGAGCCAGGCGACGGGAACGACGGGAAAAGCGGTCTCGGTTCACCGGACAGTCGTTATCTTATTACCGATATCGGATCGCGGCTGTACGCGTCTCCGTCCCGGTTTCGTCCCCTGTCCTGAACAAATGTTTGCGCCGCGCTGCCGCGGACAGATAGTGGCGCAAACCGGTAGACCGGGTCTTGCGGAGAAGTCCGCTTCCTGTTTGCCCTCGAGTAGGTACGCCGCGGCGCGTACAACGACTCGCGCGACAAACGAGTGAACGCAGACAAACGGGGCCACCACCGGCCCTTGGTCCCCGCTGCAACCGGCTATTTGGGTTACGACGAGTTATCGCCTTTCGGAAGTTTGCACCCGGTTGCATCTTCCGAGAGGCTTTCCATGGCGTGGAGGCGGGAGGGAGAGGGAGGGAGAGAGAAAGAGAGAGAGAGAGCGAGAGAGGGAGAGGGAGAGCCGAAGCTGTACTCTCATAATGCATTATCTGCCGAGGACGCGTTGTAGCGGGCTGGAGGACGGGGCCGGTTCTCGGTCTTGTCGGATCGAACTTGGCGTGTTTGCGTTAGCAGTTACTCGCAACCACCGTTTCGAAACAGTTCGCCTACCGTTTCGTCAACGTCGTTAACGGGAAAGCCGGGATCGATGACGATACACTCGCGACGAGGGACGTCGAACTCGGATATTTTCCGTCTAGCTCCTCCGTGCGGCGGTAAAATTTCGGGATATTCTCGTTGGAAGATGTTTATCGGGGGAATGGGTAGCTTTATCGGCCGATTAAACGGAATATTCCGAGCTACCGTGGAAACAACGAGGTCTAACGGGATGATCGAACCCTGCTCGGCGAATAAATATTCAACGATACGTTTTAACAACATTCCGGCGAGGCTCTTTTAAACGCCGTGCATAACGTAATGCCGATATGTACTGGCGGTAAACGAACGGTTTCGCAATGGGTCGTTGCAAGCGCATACGTAACGCGCGCCACGCATCGCGGTAAACGTTCTCGTTACTTTGACGCGTATCCGCGCGGGACGAGATAACCCGTAGGCAGGTGGCGCTTAACAGGCAAACTGTCGCGCGTGTTTCCATCTTTCCTTCTTTTTCTTTTTATCTACCGCGCGTGGTTTATGGCGTGGAAACGGTATTAGTCTCGATAAATAGGAAGCAAAAAATACGAAGCATTCCCGGAACGGCGGGCCTCGAGGCGGTGGCGCGGTATCGGCGCGAGAGCATATTTCGCCCTCTAAGACAAATGATGTATCGCCCTTTAGGAAATATATCACGCGTGAAAGATACGGCGCGCGCGCGTTAGACGAGGAAAGGAAATTTAACGGGAGAGTATCTCGGGGCTGCCGCGTGTTTCATCGCGAGGGTACACGCGCCGCGTCTCTTCCGAGATCGATTCGCGGTCTGAAAGCGCAGGATCGCCGAAGGAGCGAGCGAACGGCCGAGTTGGTCGGGACGTTACCGGTTTTATGTAACGCCGCGTGCCATTACGGATCTTAGGTGGTCCGTAGATTCTATTGGTGGAACCGGATCGCTTTACCGCCCGAGTCGTACACAAGCCTGACGCGTTTTCTCTCAGTCGGTGCTAAACGACGACTCGAAATAGCGAGGACGAGGGAGCGGTGGCCAGCGAGACTATTTGGAAAGCCGCCGAGATACGGACCGTACCACCAAGACGAGACTGACCTAAACAACTGTCACCGATGCATCCGACGACAGGCGATCTCGCAGAGTCGAACAGGTGCCGAGCGAACAGGTTCCCGAATTAACCGGCCTCGATCTCCGTTCGACAAACGACAGTCCGCGAGATAAATTTATCCATGGTGTAACGCGACCAGACGAACGAGCCGTGCTTCGATAATTATTTCCCATCGAACGATTCGCGGCCAAGCGAATCCGTCGAAAGGACGAATAAATACGCGGGGTAGAGCAGGAAGGGAAATTTTTCGTCGGGTAACAGGTCGGAGTAGTTAAAACACCGAGCACTCTGCTAAACAAGCATGCCTCTAATTATTTGGGGCAATCTACTCCGGGTAATGGACTCTTTACCGTGCGTGTGCGCGTATGAAACGGCACGATTTCGCCGCGTACGCGACTACGAAACAAAGAAGTTTGACGTATTAATGGTTTCGAGGATTAAAGGAAGAATTACTGGTCGGGTAATAACGGAGCTGACGCGAGATGCTCGCGGCCGATACAGTCTCGTTTATCGCGAAATCCTCATAAAAATGTTTAGGAGGAACACGAGTCCCCTGGCCGGGTGAAATCGACGTGTTAATCGCACGCGATGCTGAGAGTACCGTGCGCGAAATGCGAGCGTAATCTCACGCGCGTGATCGCCGCGTGCCGTTCCAACGCGGCGATGCCGTGCACGCAATTACTCCGGGTACTCTCGCCTGGGTACTCGATAAATATTTTGTTCCGGCGAAATTAAGGTTTCGGTATGCCGCGACGCTGCGCGTTACGTCGCCCGGTTAGAGTGCCGCAGTAAATTCCGGCCGACTATGCCTTCGAGATGACCCGGTGTCATCGTTCGTTACATCGGATGACCTTATAATTGCTCCGACGCGCAAACAGACGCCTCCGTCTCTCGGACCGGCTACGGAGCCGGGCCCTAATAAACGTCTCGGTAAATATTCCCTCTCACCCTTCCTCCCTTCCTCGCTCCAACCGCGCGAGTGTTTCGATGCGCGAAAAGTCCGATGGATCCGCGGCGAACGTTCGATCGGCGTCGCGACGAGGCGGCGTCGAAACGCCATCGGGACTTCGCCGGTTTCCGCGAATCGCCGGAGAAATTTCGATCTGGCCCGCGCGTGTTTGTTTGTTCCGCGCGCGCCGCCCGGGTAATTCCTAAATAATTACGCTTTTAATTAGGTAACGTTGAAAACGGCTTGCTAATTTTCATTTAATTTCTGCCTTGTAACGGCTTCTATTCAACGGTACGCTCGGTAACCGTGCGTTGGGAAATTTATTATCGCGAACGCACGTAATTGAACGTTCGCGAATATTTCACGAGATATGCGAGCAATTTTCCCCGAATCCTTAATGAAAGCTTATTAACTATTATCGCGGCCATAAATCCAGGGGCGTAGTTCCTCGAATATATTGAGTCATAGAGGTTTGCTCATCGCTTCACGACCGGCCGACGAGTAAGCGAGGCTGATGACGAGCAACACAGACGCGGCTTCACCCGCGAAAAAACCCGTATCCTCTTCCTCTCGCGTTCCAATCCTCCTTCTTGTTGTCAACGAGAAACCCCGATTCCGATGGTTCTTCGACCACGCGGGTTACGAATTCGAGCTAGGAATCCCGGAAAACCCGTGCGTTTCCGACCAAAGTTCATACTCGAATTCGCGACTCGAATTCTATCATCGGCGCGAACGTTGCTACGATTCCATCGTTCCTGTTCCAGCCAAGAGGGTTAGCGTTCCTCGTTCCGCACCGGTAAAATCCGTTAATTAATTCACAAACGCACAAAGTGAATAGCGAATCGTCGCCAGCGAATTCCTGCTTGCGGTTTTATCCTTCCACCCTTTGCGATATAACCGGTGGAAATACAGTCGTCGATCTGCCTGTCGTGCGGAGAAACGAGATCGAAGGTACATAGACGAGGCGGAACGAAAGGGCGGAAGGGAGTGAAAGAAAGGGAAGCGTTACTGCGAAAATACGCGCTTCGAGAACGCGTCAAAGGCACAACCGGACGTGCATATTCGCTCGCTTACGTTAATTCGATTGTTCTGTTTATTTCTGGTAAATGAAATTAAAATAGCTCGGCTTCTGGGGAGCCGGGGTTTCGGCGACAGCGAACGAGCGAAGAGGTAGCAGGCGGGTGGAGAGAGAACCATCGAGGAGGAAGAGAGCGGGGGTGGAAAAAGGGAAAAAGAGAGAAGGGTGGAAGCTTATTGCGACTCCACCTTTTTAATTAAAGTTTGAAACTGAACTAGCGCATGCAAGAGGGTTCCGTGGCTCGGAGCGAAGAGGAGTGCGGCACATAAAATAGTCAAGTGTAGCTTTCTTCTCGGCCGAGCACTGTCATCCTGCTTGTTTGACATTCTTGCCATTATAAAACGAACGACGAAGCGGCAGCGGCCGCGCCACCCTTCATTTACAAATGAATTTCGGCCAGTTTAATCATTTTACAACGCGCTGCAACGGTACACGGTATCGGCTGACGGGGTTGCGGCCAACATTTTTGGCCCGTCCGTTCATTATCCTTCTATTCGTTTCGCGTGTTCGATCATTATTTCGCGTAAATAAAATACACGCCTGCGAATCCCTGGTCGTTGTTGTTGTTGTTGTTGTTGCGTTTGTTCGTAACCGGGCACGGTACGTATCGTTGATCCGTTTAACGAATCGCCTTGTTTTTTTTTCACCAACGAGCCACCGATCGATGGAAATCAACGGACACATGAACAATCGCCATGGCAACAACGACTATTCGCGCGATGCACGAATAAGTGCAATTCGCGCAAGTGTCCCGTATCTAATTCACCTTCATAAGCTTTATAGCGGCATTGTGCCCGGAGCCTGGAGCCACCATTAATTTCGCTAATGGTTAATCGATAAACAAGCAAGTCGCGAGTAGTAGTATTCCAGCGGTGGGTTGTACGCGTGTTCCTATGGTTTTGGTTGATCTACCACGGAGAGAAAGAGAGACGCAGACCGGAGGGTTGGCAAGAAAGACAACAAACAAACCGCTGGTGCGTCGGTGAGGAGGGAGAAAGAGAGAGAGAGAGAGAGAGAGAGAGAGAGATGGAGCGTAAGAAAATAGGCACCTGTTCGGTCCTTTGCGGCGCGCGTGTGCGTGCATGTGTTTACGAGCGCCCGAATGCCAGGAAAATGGGAGACGGTGGAAAAAGGGCAGAGGAGCCGAAGACGCGAGGAGATGAGAAATTATCGCGGAACAAGTGCTATTTGTTATCAGTCCCAAGTAATATAATGGCTCATATGGCGGTTGATCGATGTTCTCACATTTATACCGAGTGCTGGGCACGATCTATATTCAGCGGAGCATAATTTAACTTCAGCTCCGTTCTTTTGTTGCTCGGAACGAAGTTGCTGCAGAGAGACGTAGAGGAATTATATACCTTTCGATGTCTATCGAAAGTTTCTTTGAAGAACCGTGGCAGGGAGAAAAGCTGGATCGAAGGGAAGAAAGAAAAACTGTTTTAAAAGCTGGGCATTAAAGCGAAAGAAATTACGGGCGAAGAAATAACGTTGCGTCGCGGAATATTTCCCTCGGTGCACGCGCGTACATAAACGAATCTCCGTGAGAATACGCGGTATTCCAGGCGATTTGAAAACGCATCGTTCAGCTCGCGATTCACGTTCCACCGCGACAAAGAGAAGCAATTTTCGTCGGACCGCCGGCAATATGAACGTAAATACGCCGATTACGCGCGATTAATTATTTATGCGGTGGCCGCTTTATTATCGGTGGAAACCGTTTGTAACTCGTCCATTTCGCGAGCTGGACGCGAGCGCGAAACGCGCGCATTATCGCGAAAAGATTGCACGTCGGCAGCGTGTCCGCGACCGCGAGAAGAATACGGTTAAGATTATAAACGAACGCGTGAATGAATCGCGATAGTAAGAGCTTTCCGAGCCGTCGTTCGCGCCAAGTAGTTTATAAGTAGAATGACGCATAGTAGACACCGCGTTACGCCAACAGAATCGCTTATCGCGCGGGAGCAACCAGTGGTGCAATTTCCACGTGGTCTTATGACAGTTACGTCTCCGAACGATTAATATCAGCCAGACTTACGACCGGAATCGTCGGCGTATACACCGAGTACCGAGACGTCCTACGCGCAACCGGGATCCTTCCTCTCCATCGTATGCACCGGCCCCTAGAACCACGTACGCGCGACCGAGTTCGTCCTCGTACACGCAAGCTTCGAGAACGGCGTGTGTGCGAACGGAATCGTCGTCATTGCGTATAGCGAATTCGAGGCCTCAAGGGTGAACGGAATCGTCCTCTTGTTGTTACACCGGCTTCGAAAACGACGTACACGCGAACGGGAAGGTTGTCATTCGATACCCCTAGTTCGAGAATGGCGTACGTGCGAACAGGATCGGTTCGTGTATACGTCCGATTCGAGAACGACGCGTGGAAGGTCACCTAGTCTCTTTGTTGCTACATCGCGCGAGGCGAGTGTACGAAACGGTTGCTAAATGGTAAAAGCTACGAGAAGACGGCAACGAAACTTTTCTTCGTAATTCTTCTTGCTCGGGATCGGGTACGAGCGCGAGAGAGGAGAGGCTGCAGTTTCTTGATGAAGCGAAACGTTATCTTTCCGAGTTCTCGTCGGCTACGCGTATGTTATTTTCATTATTTCCAACGTTTTTCTCCGTATATCGTGATATTAGTCGAAATATTTGTGTCCCGATTTGGGAAATTTCGCCAAGTCGCTTCCGTTTAATTACGGGACATATCGTTCGAGAAAGTATTCCGATATTTCGAGCTTTCAATTTCTGGTTGAAAAAATTTGAATAGCCTAGGATTTTGTACCATCGAGTGAGGGAAAAAATTATTTCGGTGTAAATATTCCTGAATAGAATAGCAGAGTTGGATGGTACTTTTCCGTACTAATTGAACGAACCTCGTCTATTTAAATAATTACTGTTCGCCATAATTTCGGATTATTCGCAAGTTACCTTACGAAGCTTGTGTAACGTTTTCATAATCACGAAATGAATGCATAATGTATGGTAAAATAACGCGTTTTTAATTAATACGAAATTAAGAAATAACAGAATATAGCGGTAGAAAAAATATTACGGTATTTTTCCATATATCTTAATCGTACTTATTATCTCGTGCCATATTCCACTTTTGTCCTTATTCGATTGGTAAAATAGTCATTCGATAAACGATTATGGTAAAAAAACGGCTTTCAAATACACCGCCATTTGTATTCGAATAAGTGAACGCAATGCACGACGGGAAAATTCTTGCAAACTGTCCTACGGTCGCAATGCATGTCGGGAAGATTCTTGCTAACTGTCCTACAGTCGCAATGCATGCCGGGAAAATTCTTGCAAACTGTCCTACGGTCGCACGAATCAACCGAATCTGTCGTTAGTACTACTCCTTAAAGTCTGATTTTTCTCATTTTTCTCATTTTTCCGTATTCTTTTCCGACTATTTATAGGAATATTTGAAGTACGCGTGATACGTTTTATATTAACGGTAGATATTAGGGTAAAATGGTCTAATTGTACGAGTGATGGTTGAGATTTCTCGGTGGCAGATGGAATATTACGACGCAAAGGTAGTTCGCGGTGGTTCGAGTGCGTTAATGGATTCTCGAAACTCTCGAGAAAGAATGTACGAAGCAGTAAAATGCATAGAACGTACACAATTACCAAGCGGAATACACAGCACACTGCGTATATCTATGCCGAGTGTGTCACCGCATACGAATACGTCGCACGTTCTAATATACAAGAAACGACACACATGTACCACGCGCGCTATTCAAACGGAAGTTGAACTTTATCGGTCTAAGAATATTGGCAGGAGGTAAAGGAAACACGTCGCCTCGTGCGCGATCAAGAATTCTAAACCACGCGTCGGAATCGAAGTCTGTCGAACTGTCAGTAACGATTGGAACTATCCTTCCTTTACGGAACGTGTTACACGCGTATGCTCGAAACGGTGTCGAGGAACCAAAGGCGAAAGCAAAGAATGTAAAAGAAATAGAAAGGAAAAGAAACACTCACGTTTGGTGACAGCAAAAGTAGCCGGTATGCCTGGCGTTCTCGTGCCGCAGGATGCGCAGAATCGTTGATTTCCTCTTCCTTGTTCTTTAGTGCACTGTCTTCTTCGTTGCGTCGTAAAGATACGAAGTATCACGCGCGTAACGAGTAACGTCGAGACATGACACCGCACAGAAAACACTGAGGAAAAGCTGTTAACGTTTCACGAGCGACGAAATTGCGTTTAGGAAAGTATAAGCGGTTAAACGTGCTGGTACGGTTTTCGCGCGTTACGACGAACGAACGTGGGTACGGCCAATCGACGAAGGCAATGCGTACCCCTCGCGACCCCGTGACGAACTGAGGATCGTGCTGGCGGCGCAGCGCCACCGTGACCCGTGGCGACACCGTCAACTAAACTAGCACCCGTATATACCGTCTCTCGTGGGCCCGTACACGCGACTACCAAACGACTATCTTCCAACTTCGCTAAAGTTCTTCGTCTTTCGCATTTTCACTTCGCGCAACGCGATTTACCCGCTCGTAAAACAGTGCCACGGATAATTCCACCATGTCCTTGACAGTGTTTTTCTATCTTCGCTCCAACTCCTTCCGCGAACACGGACTAATCGAACGAGCAAGCGTCGATCGACGTTCCAGATATTTCTGTGAGTATAAACAACGTTCTTAAGGTCACCTCTACCAAAGCCGAATAGAATTTTCAATTTGCAATGATATTTTTCATCGATATAACCGATAAGCATTTTTTTCCGCGTATACGTGAAGTGATTCTGTAAAGTGACGCAATTTACACGAGTATCGATGCGAAGATCGATCGATACACACAGATGGAGGCACTAGACGACAAGTATCGCGTCGTATGTTTCGACGAACGATTTTCGAATGAACAGGTTAGGAAGGTCAAGAGGATTAAAAACGATATTTACGTTTTCCATAGACGCGTTGTGCGTTTCGTATAAATCGTTGCTCGAGTTTCGTACCGTACTTTTGTATCTAGCCATGCGTGACGCGTAACCAATCACGCGTGATAAAATAATTTTGGAAGTACGCCTTGTCGATATATCGAACGTCGAACTTTGTCACGAATACATGTACGCGCGGAATGACGTACGCTCTTAGGAGCTTACAGGTCGCGACGCGAATTAAAACGCGCGCGAGGTAGAGGTTAATTTTACGGTGTTTACAATTTCCTCGGAGGAAAGCATTGCCACGCGAAACGTCTCTGCGAATCAATCACATTTTCCGCGTATACTCTTCCAGTTTGTTCTAGAACTTTGTAAATAACCGTATACGTCTATTTACGAGAAACACTCTGTATACACGCTTATCGATTCTTCGTTCGCGGTTCCCAGTGCTTTCTCCCATAAAAAAAGCAACCACGAACGAGTTCCAAAATTCGAGCGTTTTACTCGCAACGTCTAGCAGCCATCTTTCTTTTTTTTCTCTTTCTATCTCTTGCAACGTGGGGCAATATATTCCGGCGAAACAGAATTTTACGACTGACCGTGGTTTTTCACTCTAAATTTTGTTCCCTTGGTTGAATTTTCGGTGGTTCCGAACGAATTCGAGTTACCGCATCGCTTTGCTATTACTCAGTTTCCATGACTGTAACTTCGTATATGAGACTACGTCGCACGTACGCCTCCTTCTTACGCGCGTTTTACGATTCACGGTAGACCCCGAGGTCTGATTCGGTTCGTCTGGCGCGACGAATGTCAAACGTCGACGCGAACATTCAGCGGCTCTGTGGAGGAACGAACGAACCGTATAAGAGGATTCCTTTCAAAAATCTATCCTTGGGGCAGCTCGTGTAACGGATGTTTTGACATATTAAAATGAAGAAATATCAGATACGGGTAAAATTTATTTCACGTAGGAATTCGGTTTAATACACGTACGCGTATGTACATTGCCAAAAGGCTGCGGTATTTTTGCACTTTTTTCTCCTTCTTTATATTCCCCTCGTATTCTCTTCCGCTCCATTCGTGGTCGAACGTGAAAATTGATTATATCATCTTTCCTTTTGCTTTCTCCGACGGCACTGTCAGATACAAATAATTCGACATCATCCTAGAATTAAGGAGAAAAAAAACGTAGTTTAAAAATCTGCTCGTTCAATCTCGCGGCGGTTAATTAATTAACGAGAGACAGGGGCGTAAGACATTTTCATTCCGCTTTAAATGCCTCGGACATTTCTCGTTGGGCGATTCGCGTTTCGAGACAATTGATAAAAATTCTCACGAGTTAAAAAGACATAAAGCCCGATTCTAGTATTCAGCTGCAACGTTCGCGCTGCCGAATGCACGTTCGCCTGTGAAATGTCGGCGATGGTCGTCGTGGCAATGCGATTGTGAACAATATTGCGTGTCCATGAATCAAGCGTACCCATTCGAGATATTGCCCCCTATTGCCTTGTGTATGATAATGCGTGCCGATAGTACGAAATCACTTCGGAGAATCAATCAGCAGACGTGTCGCGGGCATCTGAACGGGCAGAAGGCGTACTTGTATAACGCAAACGATGTTGCGCGCGACATGTGTACGCTTCGTGTACATTCGCCAAGCCTCGTTGAAACACTCTGGCCGTACGCTGACCTTACGATGTATAAACCTCTAATCCCATTTAACTCGACGAGCTGTCGTCTTTAACAGTTTCTCTAACTCGTTCCCAGAAGCGTTTCCTTATTGCCGTCATCTCGCTCGAGATCAACTGCGTTACGCGCGTGTGTACGCGTGCAACGACTGGCGCGAGATCTCTGGGTGACGATCGTAAATTAATAATTCGACCGTTCGATTAAATATGGACGTCGGGCGTTTCTTGCGCCACTGTTGTCGCCGTTGGTTCGTTCGTGTACTCGCGACATTCAGCCGCGTAACGAGCGAGTAATCCGGCAAAATATCAGCCGGTGAGGCGCGGTAAGTTGTAACGGAGTTGCAACTTCCGTTCTTTGCTCGCGATGCAATCGGAATTGTAGAATAAGATTTCCACGGAGTAATTTCTTCCTGATAAGTGGCCGGAGAGTGGAGCTTATCCGGCGGCCGGTAGAAAAAGAAAAGGCAGAATTGTTTCTACGAAGTACGCCGTCATTACGCTCCTACCTTTCTTCCGGTAGCTTAGATTTAGTGGCGCGCGGAAATAAACGCTTTCGGTGTAGCGAACAACAAGAATCATTTTTTACGGCAGTGGCAGACTTATTCGGGCTGGGGAAAGGGAGCTTTTATATTTCTGCTCAAATTGTAGGCTATTAATTAGGAAGGCGATAACGGCGCGTAACCTTGGCAACCTGAACAGAGGATTTACTTAACGTCGCGAAGAAATTACCTCGGCCGTAATTATTATCGATTCGTTAGCGATGAAATTCGCTGATGAAATTCGCTGATGAAATTCGGTGATGAAATTCGGTTAACGCGATTTCATTTCTCCCGATCTTTGGCATGACGAGGTTTATTTATATTTCATTTCCTTGATAATGTAACGTTTAATAATTCGTGTCGGCAAACAACGCGAGTCGACGTGCATTCAAATTTTCTTGCCGAGAGTTATAATTCGGTTGGATTTACGCGGATGCATCGGGAACAGCCGAAGATACGCATCGGCGTATTATCACGGTGTATGAAAACACCGGTTTCGAGATTTCAGATAATGTACAGACAGGCAACAAAAATATTGAAATATTATCAGTTATCGTTGCGAATATAATCTGGAAAATGTAGATATTTCGACGTCGCGGCGTTAAATTACATTTTCATAAGGGAATCCCGTGCTCGTCATACGTAACACGAGCCCCGCTGCTGGCCGGATCGAAAAACCGAATAAATAAGTAAAGATATTCCACAGCGTCGCATTATCGTGACTTGAAAACGCTATTCCCCGAGTATTTTAGATCGCATCGCGGCTCGTTTCCATCCTGTATACGCGGTATCTACCGTAGTCAGCCCCGATTTTTCTTGCCACGATAAATTGGACAATAAAAATTAATCCCTTTGCAGAAATTTGAATTCTCGAAAAACGGAAGCCATTAATCATCGCTGCATTGTTCCTTTGGGCGCCTCGGGGAAACTTATCGCGCTTTAAAATCGTAGAGTTTCAAAGGTGGGCCGGTACGCGTTCGATATTTTGTTATGCCATTAATAACCACTGTCTCGCTTCTCGGTAACAGGCTTTCTCAATTAATCTATGTTACGAGTGTACCGAATGGCGAGGGGAATGTAAAAGCTCGAAAATTAATATTAACGCGTCGGCCAGAGAAAGCGACGTATCTGCAGACTGCAAATCGATATTTTACGTAGTAGATGTCAATGGCTAATGAAAACGTCGAATAATCCGATACCGATGTAGATACCCCACGTACTGCTGCGCTCCCGATATTTTTCTGCCAGACACTTATATTCCACGAGCTGACTCCGCTGACCGTACACGTTAGGTCAACAAATTGCCTTCGCAGCCTTGGACCGCGCCAATTCAGCGTAGATTCGATCAAATTTAATCGCACCTATCGCTACAATTATGTATCCTCCTTGTACCTTCGAGGGTCTGTTCGTGACACTCGGTTAATTTCCAACGGAGACACGGGGCTACGCTTAAAGCGCTTTCGCGTCCCGGCGAATTTTAAATAGGTAATATCGCAAACCGCTGGTTAACTTGAAATTAAAATCCAGCATCTCGGTATTATCGCGTCCGCAGCGGCGAAACGTCCATTTAGCGGTAGTTATCGGATCGAATTAATAAAACAACCCGCGCATCGAAACCGTACCGCGACGCGACGCGTATCAAACGGGACGGAACGGGATAAAACCGGAGGATCGGTTGGTTCGTTGTCATCGGTAGATGAATGGCCATCGGCCGGTATCCGTTCCCCGGCTACACTCCCAACCATGCGCTTTTTCTCCGTCAAGATGTTCCTGCGCTCGCATCCCATCTCCATACGTTAATTCTTCCTTCGATCTTTGCATACAATTATCGAAACGTCGTTTCCGCCTGATCGCCGTTTTCCATTATCGATTCCGTATGAGAATCCTTTAATAGCAAAATCCATGGAACGATTCCATCCGAGCTCTCGCGATTCGAGCGTCATAAGCGACGTTTCTCGTCTCTCGTTCGCGGAGCCAATATCCAGGTAGGATCGATGCGTGCTGGTACTGACCGAGTCGAAAGTAGCATGAATTAATCGTAACCAATCCCGGTCCATTTGCTATGCCACAGAGATTCTACCACCATCTCGGACGATTATGCGCGAACGCATCGGCTACTCCTGTTGGCCGGTGCTCGAAAACCTGCCCGCTGGCGGTGAATGCCCTTTCAGCTTTTTCCTTCGGCCGAGTCAAGGGCCAGCCGGCAGGATGCTGTCTGATTCTGGCCGATTTACAGTGGCCGCTGCCGCATAAGTAATAACGTCGCGATATAAACGCGAAATAGCTCGCGGCGGGCGGGTACAGGCAGAGCGAGCCGCGGTGAGGGTTGACCTGGCAGCCGGATCGATCCACTCTACGTAGAACCTAGCCTCCTCTTTCACGTTTCTACCCCTGCGCCGCGCCTGCTTGCGCTCATGCCAGCCACAAGGTATCCGCGTTTTACTTCCCGACATTTCGTCTATCCAGCCGAAATCCTGCGCCAGATATTTAGGCCAAATATTTCCATTACGTCGATCGCGTGTCCCGGAAAGGCATAAACGGCAGATCCGGTTCTCTCGCTCTGCGCCGTAAATTTCGCTCGGTACGGAACCGGAGAATAGCCGCGGACTTTACATGCCGAACGCCGGCCCCCCCGTGCGACCAATTTTCAAGTCGATCCGGCAAGTTACCTCATCCGGCGAGAAAACTCGAAGGAAAGTTTCCTCGGCCACGCGAATTTTCCACGGCGAATTCCGTCGAGTTTACCTGCGACCGACCATCCAGCGCGTCGATTCCTCCTCTTTGTCCGGTGCCCGATTAGAGTCGATGCTTTCCGATTCCTTCGCCGTTGGCCCGCTTCTAGGCAAGATCGCGCATTCTGTCCATCCGCAAGGTCTGCTCCAGATATTCTGGCCAAACATTCCAATTAGCTGGACTGCCTGCCGCCGGACCGCAGAAAAGGATCGAATTCCTTATGCGGTGGATCCGTGGGCCACGAGCCCGGAGAAATCGTGACGCGATAAGACCAGGGATTCGGGGATACGTCGACGGGTATTATTTAATGAATTCCCAACGGCGAAAGGAACAGGGAAAGAAAAACTGCTCGACCTCGTTCGGGACTATTCGTGAATTGCGCGTCGAGTCGAGCAGGGGACGATAGTAACGAACGAATCGAAAAAAAAAAAAAAGAAAAGAAAAGGGAAAGAAAGACAAAAAGGGGGGAAAAGAAAAGAGAAGAGGAAGAAAAAGGAGGAAAAAGGAGAAAAAAGACGAAGGGAGGAGGAAAAAAATGTTTAAGTACCGATCAAAAAGGCACGGTTATCGGATTAAACTTAAATTAGATTACGGAACGAGGGTAAATAATTTCCTACGACAAGTTGGAAACAAGCGACCGTAACTAGAATTCATTACGGCCACTTGACAGATATAAACGGTACGCTGGAATTGCACGAGCCGAAAGAAACGTTCGTCAAGGTATATCGACTGGGTCATGTAATACGTAGTTGTCGTTATCCAGTGACCGACTTCCGAATACGGGTCCACGACGTTCGCCTCTGTCCTCTGTATTCCTTCCAATTCGCAAACTCTAATGAGTCGCCGGTTCCTTTCAGACTCGTTGATTCCCCGGTAACTGGAGGATATTTAAACGGCAGCTTCAATTAGCGCGTTTTCTGTTCAACCGGTGTAATCGCGAAGCCTTTGATGGCCAGTTTTACTAGGTCGTAGTACAATTTCGAATCCGACAGATCTTTTGCTTGCTGCGCGGAGGAGATTCTCTTAAGTACCGGAACTACTTTAGGATCCAAACTCCTGCCGGCTTCTGAATTGTTTAATGTCTGGAAGCAGAAACCCGACCTACATTCGCGCTTGCATTAAATATAGAGTGCCCTTCCGTCTAAGAGTGCCGCTGGAGAATGTGTCGCTCCGTTGTATCAGCGTCGGTTACGTGTATAAGCTGTCTATTATTGCTCGCTTTACGCGGTTACGTGTCTCGGCGTGGAGATTCAGCGCGAGCAGTATCGGCAGGTTACTTCTGAAAGGGGGTGGTGGCCCGTAGCTGTTTCGACGATGAAGGGTTCTAGATCCGCATTACTGCCGTACGGTCCGCGATTACTGCATCTTGCATGACTATAGCGTCCGCGTAATGGTCGCTGGACGGACGATCGTGCCTTGTTATCCGACTACAATCGGCTCGATGTCAACCTAGACCTACGGTTTCCGCGATTAATTTTCTATAGACGTTCGTTTTAATCGCGGTTACCGAGGCTGTCACGGCGGTTCGCGATAAATTAATAACGTCCGACGGAATTGGCCGCGAACCGATGCCATAATCGAGTTCCGTTCGCGCCCGATTCCACTCGATTTCGTTCCGGCGGAACATAAATAACGCGTGCAACGAAATCATCGCGTATTTGCGCGGCGTTGAAACGCGCGTGACGCTTGGAGAAACGCCAGGCGGGTCCTGCCGGAGTAACTTTCTTCCCGCTTGGAGTCCAGCAATTTCGAATACCTTCGATTCGAAGAGCGTAACTAGCCGCCGCGGGCCGAGGATAGTTTGGCGCGAGGTCGATGATTAAAATCCACGGTCGGGTACGTTAATTACACGGTTCCCGGTACGACTGGTTTCGCGCTTGGTCGAGCGGCGCTGGGTGAAGGGTGAAAGAAGGCGTCTGGAGAAGGGAAACCGAGACAACGGCGAGACGAGATAGACGACGAGGCTTCGCGCGGACTTTACCCGGTAATATTTCGAAGGGTTTTCCCAGTGGGATCACCGGTGACGTGGTCGCGAGGGAAGAAGGGAGACGGCGTAACAGAGGCAAGGAACGATCCATCGGTTGCCGGGCGTCGAAAAGGGACGTCTCTTGTTTCGCGCTTGGCGCATCCTTAAAGCCTCGTGTATCCTGCTATGGCACGAGCTGCCAGCGACTAAGGTGCCGCGAAACGACGAGGTGTTCCCCGATGTAGTAAGCGTAGTAGGGTGAGACGTACACAACAAGGGGTCGGAACATTACACCCACCCCACGGGTACCTCCCGTGTGGCGTAAGCGCTGTTTATGGAGACCGCAGGCGGCATCTCCCGTCGAGCTTAGCGTTACTACTGCGCCCAGCCAGCCTCGGTTACGAGCGAAGGGATTTTCTGCCGGATGAGGATACCATCTCCGACAGCCGTGCGCGGGCTTTCCTGGCACCCCCTTTTGCGTCCGGATCCCGGTTTAATGTATAAAAATAAGCTCGTTCGACGTGCATCGCGCGCCCCGCACGCGACCCTGCGCGTACCAGGGATACACCTACACCGGGGGTTCCAACGAATTCGAATATCTGCCGCATCTCCTCGAAACGAGATATCGATTCGCGCTCCTTTCGTCCTTTCGATCGCGACGTCTCTCGGTGCACGCGGCACGGCCACCAGGAAACGAGGAAACGGGTCGCGAAGCGAGGAAATTACCGGGATGTCGTTTCGCTGGATGGGGTGGTAGTAGCGGAAGGGAAATTCGGAAGGAGCATTTGGTGGATGATGTTGGAGACTAGCGGCTGCCTCGTAAAAGAATTATCGAGAGATTCGCGAAACGGTCGCTGCATTGTGCCGCCTGACGTTTACGTACGAGTACACTCGAACGGAATGGTTGCATTAGGTTGAATGCGTGCCCTTTGCTCGACGATTTAATGCAACCGGCGGCGTCTGGAAAACCATCGCGGCCAGGAAAAAATGACGGAGCTCGGGCTGTAAGAAAGAAAGGGTGAAACGGGGAGCGGCGAGAGAGGTGATCGTGGAGGAAAACGACGAGGGAGGAGGACAGACGGTGGATTAAAACATTTTTATTCCTTCTTTGTTTCCGTGTTCCTCGTTGAACCAAGCCCGGTCGCTTAAGGGGCATTGTTTCATGGCCACTCGCACGAGCGAACCCAGCGGCCGGAGGCGCTATCGCGCGGACTCTCTTCGCCTCGCGTCGTTATCCCGGCCCTCTGTTGCCTCTCGAGAAATTATTTTTCTCCGCGGACAGGTGAGACGCGTACGCTGAGCGAGATTGGACAGACGTCCGCTCTCGCGAGATACGAGCTACTTGATAGAAGATAAGGGACGAATGAGAAACGGGGCGAGAGAACGTGGTCGAGTCAGATGCTGCAAGTACACCGGCAAAAACCAACCGGAGGAAAGAAATTTCCCTTTGACCGTACACACCGGCAACCATCGTCGGTCGAGATACTCCGGCCGTCTCTCGGAGAGGCATCAGCGAAATATCTTCAACCCTTTCCGTCTCATTTGCCATCGCGAAAAGCGCAAGTTCGCCGTTTAAAACGTCGTTTCGAGGCAAGTAAATATTGCCGCGATATTTGCTTCAATTAGTGGCCCTTGTTGGACTTGATACTTTTCGCGCAGCCGGCGACTGACTCTTCTTAAATCGCGCCGCGCGACCGAGTTCAAAAGCTCGGCCGGAGGTTTTCAAGCTCGGTCACCCACCGAGGTAGATTAAAAGCTGCACGAAAGCTTCCTACCATCTCCGTTGGGTTCCTCCTCCTGCAACGTCCCCTCCTAGCTTTTTTGTTTCCTCGGCCGCGATATCTAACTGTAGGTAAGAGGCTTTCGCCTTTGAAGTCCCTCACTTTTGCAACTTGTAATTCTTTCATTAACGTACTTTGCTTTCCGTATTTTCACGGTTGCGGCAGGCAGGGCAGGGCCATGGAAACCACCTCCGGTTCTTGCCGGTCTATCCGCGTATACGTATAGAAAATCTTTAAACCGTATTTCCCTTCGTCTCGAACTTGCCTCGATACTACTCTTTCCCTCGGCCCCTCCTTTGCCCCGTTGGCCTGCCGTTAATTTCACCGGTATTAACCGTGCTTCAAACGAAATCTTTGGAATTCCGGGGGTCCCCGAACGGTAGGTAAAAACGGAGAATTAGTATATTTTGGACGGGAAGGCGGCGATCAGGAGGTGGTTGTGCCTGTAGAGGCAGGAATTCCTGGCGTCGGTGTAGCGACTCACGGGCAGGGGTGGCGCGAGGGTGAGTAGGTGGTGGCTGGTGGGCTCAGGTGTTTCCACCAGCATGCCGTGGCATAGCGGGGCAAAGTGGTGTGGTCGATATGACTGAAACTACCCCTGGTGTCCCCCCTTCGATCCCCTCTGTCAGACGAACCACCCTTTTCTACCTATCCCGCACCCTCTCGTTCGCCGTGCCTACACAGCCCGTTCTTTCGGTCGTTTTCCTTCCTTCGCCTGCCTTCCTTCCTATCGTAACCGTGCCGTACTCCCGGTATTTATGGAATGTCTCTTGATAATATTTAATCACGTGGAATATCGTCGATGCTCGAGTTAGGTTGAAATTATTCTCCGGCACGGCTGCTGGCCGAGCGAGTCCGTATCGCGGCGGCTAAAGCTGTCCAGAGATGGGTCGAGGGAAAGCACGGCGTTTGAATCACGATCGGAGAACAACAGGCGGCCACAGGCAGGAAAGGGTAATCAATTTTTCCTCAAAGTACCTTTTCATCGCGCGGAATTAGCGCAGCCGGCTGGAACTAATTTCATTCGAACGGAGAATCGGGTGTAATTTTCATACGTCCGTGGAACGCCGGTGATGTTTGACGCGCGCCGTTTGTACAACGGAACTGTTCGAACCGGGCAGGCGGAGGAAGGGCGGGAATTAACTTTACAGTCAGTGCACTTTTGTTCGTCCGGTTGAATGAGGTTTATCGATCGAAGTCGATTGTTGGCTCACGCGAAAACGTTCGAACCTGGCCGCGTTTCCGCTATGAAATTCTATGAATTCCGAAGAAACCAGAGGGTGGAGTGAAATTCGCGGTTCGACTGGCGAGAGGTCTGTCTCGCCCGTGGTGCTGCCGCCACGAAATCTCTGCTCGTCCAATGTCCCGGCACACCGATAAACCGAAATCGTAACTTTTCTACGAGAAAGGGGACCGTATTAATCTAATAATCCCGAATAATTCGATCTAATCTGCGGCCGTCTGTCGGTTAACTTTCGAGACGGTGCCGACTACAAGAGTGCTAATTAAACGATTCGATTAAAGCCGTGGAAAATTAAGATTCGTCGTAGGAAAGCGGAAATTCGAAGATAAGACCGAGCACGCCTATCGTTTGAATTTTAATCCGCTGGCAATACTTTCGCGCGATATCGTATTATACTCGCGTATTTCATCCTCGACTCTTGTTGCTCGTCGTTTCGTTCCGCTTCTATCTCTTTCTCTCTCTATCTCTCTCTCCTTTTCCCCCATTGTTTTTTCCTACATTTTGTTTTGCCTTTCAATTAGACAAAGTTAAACGCACAAAGGGCCACGTTGGAAAATTAATCGAATTTCGCTTTAACCTGCGCGTGACATTTCAACGCGTGCAATAATGTATAACGCCGCGTGTAATTAAATAAAATCCCTTTTCCGCGTGGTATACAAACGTAAGCGATCGCGTCAGCGATAAAAAAAGCTTATTAGCCGCACGTGTACGGCTTCTTTCTGCGCCAGTGTCCCCTCCAAAGGGTGTAGACATTTACGGTTGATATTGCGGACCAGTATAAATAATGACTTTGCAGTCGACGTGGCAAACGGTAATTAGCTTTGCGCGCGTGGTCCAACTGCTAGAGACGCGTGTTCGAACGATTAAAGAAGGGTTGGGCGAAAATACGGCCCGTAACTACTCCCTAAACTCGTACCCCTTTTTTCACACCGGCCTAATTCATAAATTCTCCGCCGTGCCTAATAGAAAATGATCGCCCTTTACCGTTCGGGCGTGGTAAATAATTTTTCCAGCGATTCGAGGATCGTCGCGATTAACGGGAAAGCTATTCGCGAGCCTGGAATGTGTCCACGCGTGGTTCGGAAATTTTCCCTAAGCGATAAACGATCCGCGATATTCCGTGAGGTCGCGGAAGGCGTCGAATTAAATTAAGGCACGGATCGGAAAGTGAGCCGGGAATAATATCGTAGGGGTACCGAAGTCGATGGAACCGACAGCGCGGGTGAAGGTAAACGCCTTATGACTGATGGTCACAGAATGAAAACGCAGAATTCGAATCGGTATCGTAACGAATGGAGAAATTAGAGGAGGCACGGCTCCGTCTAATCGGGGATTACGATCCATCCACCCTGTATCCGAATCGAACCGAATCGAACCGAGACGAACCGATGTCGGGCGTGAAACGTTCAGCTGAGAGATATATTTTATTAAAACCACTTACGCGCACGGTAACTTGCAGAGGATTTCATAGATGAGCCGGCATCGTGATCCGCGTAACGCGCGGCCAAAGAGCCCGGTGAAAGATGAAAGGCGACCCACTTGTTCCGGTTATAAAGAGATCGAGAGGAGAAAAAGAAAGGTCCGGCAAAATGGACATACAAAAGGAAAATCCTGGCCCCGGTCCATACCGCTTCCCCTGGACTTTGGCTTCCGACATGCCGGACAATTCGAGCGACTTTAATATGCACCCCAGAAATTCAATTTCTCTCACTCGCGCATCGTCTCCTTCCCCTCGCCGTTCCCCGTGAAAAGCGAAGGTTTCGGAGCTCGAGGAGAGCGGAACGCAGGTGCGGCGAGATCTGTAATACGGGCTTAAGAACACTCGGCGATATTGACGGATATGAGCGTTCGCTGGAGAAGGGAAATGCCTGGGCTGTGCCACCCTCGGCCACCCCACAGCGGCGGTACCGCGTGGCTGCTGTCGATGCAACAACGCGTACATTCGTAACAGTGAGTCACACCGCGCAGTGGGTGTTTTTCTCATTCCACGCGATCATAAAGTCTTATTCTTGCGGCTTAGCGGTCCGGGGTCCAGGCGCGTCACCGCTAGGGGTGAGTTTATCCGATGACCGTGTAATCCATTATTGCCTCGGCCACTTTCGATGACGCGTACCGCAGGAATGTTGAATTAATCTTACGCCCGTTCTAATATCGCGCCCGGAGCAGCACTCGTCGGATACATACGGGGTGTCAGCAGAGGGTTGCTCGGATAATCTGTTTCCTGCATGCGGTGTTCCGTTTACCCTGTGGAGACGGGCGAAGGCGGGCGAAGGCGGGCCAAGTGGAACGGAGAGTCGCTGTAAGGGTAACGACACGGGAATGGCGAATTTTTTCAACTCTGCTGTGTTATTTTATCGTTTAATTAAACGAAAGCGTGGCGGTTGAAATCCTTGGAAGGAAGGGTAACGTTGGTTCTTTGACTCGCTACCGCGAACATTTCCACGGTTCGCGGTGGTAAGTAGAATTTGCTCTCAAATAATTTCCAGACTTTTTGCAAACACTTTACGCGACCTGCCCTCCGCTCTCCGCGCTCTCGGATACCGGCGGGTTATTCCTCTTCGAGTAGGCGTTGTATTTTTAAATTGAACTTCTGAAAATCGCATCGCTTTATGCCGTCGCCCGCAGTCGGCTACGTAACGTAAATATGAAATATTCATCGGGAGCCGCGGTTGCATACGTAGCGGCCGGGGCGGGAAGAAACAGGAAAAGTTACGATTGTTTTAGCTGGCGCCACGGAAAATAGGGTCAAAGTAATGCAAAGGATTAGAATACCTTATAAGGGCGCGGAGGAAAGTTTCCTATTACCTGTCCATGGAATAAGTAATAACGATATCGGGAATATTACGAGTCGCGAACTACGAGTTTGAATAGTTTATCCCTTTCCTTCGCTACAATCCGGAAGAGCGAAACTTTTTCATAACCTTCGGCGCTAAGTACTTCCGCGTTGTTCCACCGTAATGAATAATAAATTATCTTTTCGCCTCCTCTCTCTCTCTCTCTCTCTCTCTCTCTCTCTCTCTCTTGTTCGCGACTGGGCGAAACAGGGTCGTTGAATTTTCACCCAAGCGCTGCAAGTTGGAGGAGCGCGTCCGTTCGGGTCGGGTTCGCGGGAATTTCGAGGATGACCGGGTCCGTTGGTATCGCGAACGAATCGAAGATTCATAGCGAGGCATTAGGGAACTTGGACGTTACCGGAATGGATCTTCCTAAACAGAATTGCAGATACTCCGATCAGTCGCGGAATTACGCTGCTCGTACCGTAACGGGGAACCGGGAGCAACCGGGAGGATGCCGATACGGAGAGAGATAGACCGAGTTTCGTCTTACGACGCGTACAGAGTTCTGCGCCGATCCTTCTATTTCGACGCACACGGTGCGTGTTCTAAAGCGAGCCGATCCGGAAGGGTGAACTTGGTTTCCCGTTGCCATATGCCGTATCTAATCCGCGTCCGAGTCGCTGCTTTCTCGTTTGCTATACTCTCGATAAAGTAAGTCCGGCGTTTCAGGGTCCGGGTACTTTCCGCCGGGTTAGCCGTGTACCTAAAAGCCGAATTCTCGGGGCTTCTCGCTACTTACGGCAGCTAAGACCTCGCTATCCGTTAAGACCAGGCGAGGAATCAGCTCTACAGTTTCCGGTAAGAAGCGCCTAAGATGAATTACTTCGTTAGACTTCTTCCCAGTCCGTTTCCACGGCCTTTGACGCGGTCCGAGGACTTATGGCCTCGCGGAGGATTACCGAACGTCAATATCTCTGACCGGAGAGAGACGGGACTCGGAGTGTCGTTCGCGACACCGTGCAGCTTCACGGGCCGGGAGAAATTTATTCCCGCACCGCGATAAAGCCATCCCGTGAAATACTGGAGGACGCTGGAAAACAGCCAGCTGCTTGTAACTTTGCGCGGATGTAAGCCCGTGATTGGACTGGAAGATAATTTTTCACTCGTTCCGAGCAAGCCAGCCAGCCAACCAGCCGGAAAGTCAGCCGGCGTGACTCGACGCGCGATTTCGAAGGAAGTTACGCGTGGCGTAACGCCGATCGTCATCGACGCCGAATAACGCGACGCGTGCTGCCATCCCGCCTCGTATTAAACCGAGCATTGTGGGTGTTCCGAGGAAATCGATCGCCCACGAAGTGGCAATCGCACAGAGAGTGAGACTCGATCACGTGATTTCCCGTGGGTGCCGTCAACGACAAATGACCCAGCTGCCGTTCCACCGATGCTCCTCCACCTTGGATCACGCCATGCTTACTTCGATGTTTTGGGACCGCGGCTCAACTCCCGTGATACTTTTCCTACGGTCGAAGGTCATTGGTAATGTTCGTTTTATCGAAAAAAATGATCGGACGTTGAACCAGGAGAAATTGCACGGGGGATCGAGTTGCCTCTCCTCTCCTGTGTCAAGTTCATCCGTCGCGGATACGCTCTCTCGCTCGAATCGTTACCTAGCCTAATCGACTAATGAATCTGCCCGTAAGAGGGAAAGAGAAATCTCTCCCTCTTTCTCGCTCGGCACGGATAATTCCTCTCCTCGGTTATTCTCGATCTGGAAGAACCGATTGGAAGGAACGGCGCGCGGTGTTCTCGAGGGCGGCGAAAGAGCGAGGCGGTTGAAGAGGTATCGAGAGGAAGAGTCCGATAGAGAATCGCACGGCGGGAGCGCGGAGGAGCTCGAGGAAAGAAGCGGAACACGGTTGGTACATACTCGAGACGCGGTTCGACGGTCCGCGGATCCGCGGCGAATTAAGTTCGAAGTAGAAGGATAAAGTAGTCAGCTCGCGAGCGGTTGAGATCCGCAGAGCTTACGTCGGGCTGAATGCACGCGTAATAGACACATACCTTGCACGTGACGCAGAGGAGAGGCTGCACGCAAGCTGCACACAAACGCGTCGGGTTTACCTAAGCATCCGAAACGTACAGCCCATCTGGGATATTACGCTCATTCCTTTCGATGCCCCACCTCCCAGGCTCACCCTCGCAGCGGAGGCTCGTCGCGCGGCGGCAACGCTGAAAGATATTGCATAATGTCGGTGTATCGACAGGGACCCCGGACTTTTACCGAGATTTATTTTTCAATGCACCACGGAACGATTCTCTGCGGGAATATATATATACGCGAGAGTATAGCGAGCCAGGGAAAAGGAAGAAGGGAGAGAGGAGAATAGAGAGTTTGGCGGGTCGTGTGTTGGAAAAGAAAAAGGGGAGGACAGGTCTCTGTGTCTCCTCGTGCTCGATGGCCGCGCGGCGAGAACAAATTTCGCTCGCGCTACCACTCGCGCTCGATACCCATTACATTTCCCTGAATATCGCGCGAGACACAGGATACTTGGGGTAGCTATGCGCGTTACGCGCGAGGGTTGGGCCGCCGCTCGTACCAGAGAAGGACACTTCAGCCATCTTTCATCCACGGGAAATGCACCGTTCCGGGTGGTGTACACGGATATCTGTTTCCCGAAAGCTCGTTGCGTAACCGAGACTCAGCTGTTTCGACGCAGTCAATCTCGTTTGGGGATTCAGGATCCCGATACGTAGGGGCTGCGCGCTCTTCTTATTCCGTTTTATGCCGACGTCGCGGCACCTCGCGCCACCTCGCGCCACCTCGCGGTTTTCGCGCCGTCTTCGCCGGTGCGTCGCCGGCCTATTCGATTTTAAACGATAACAGACGAACGACGGCCGCGTTTCTTCCCGCTTCTCAGAGCTTTCCGCTCGCTCCTAAACGCTGCTCTCTAATCGGGAACGCTCGAACGGCAGACGCGTTCGGAACGATCGCGTAAGTGGAAACGTCTATTGTTACTTTGCAAATAGGAAAATATTTTTCCAACGCCTCTGGCGGGGTAAAAAAGAGGGATGTTAGCCGGTGGAAACAAGGTTTCCGGCCTGGTTTCTCGGAAGATGTCGGTCGAGGAGGAACGGCGACGACATCCGCGACGAGTTTCCTTTCGACGGGTCTGTTCGACCAGCTGGTCCTCGTCACGGGTTAAAAAACGCGCGGCCACCCTTGGCCGTTTCTTTACCACGGAATTGCGAGATTGTTTGTACAACGTCGCCGCCGATACAACTTTGGGATCCACGATTTATTTTGACGGATCGCAGATCCTCCTCGACGTCGTTCAGCCGTTATTTACAGTCCCGACGAAATTTCCTGGCTCGAGAGAAAAATATCGCGAGCGCACGTCTGGCTATTTCCGCGATATTTCTGAGATAACCGGCGGGAAACTCGTAGCTGCCGTTATCGGATATTTTAATAGGGAAGAAACACGATACGTAGACTCGGGCGACGGCAATTAAAGTTACATAAAACGTATGCCCGGCGCGATATCATTTATTACATTCGCGTCATACGGGACGTTTATGCGACGTGTAATAGAAGAACGATGATGAATGACTTCTCGCGCTACATGGCCCCGTAGCTTTGTTTAAATTCTAATGATCTCCGCTATAAATAACAGCACGCGCCATCCGTCGAGCATTGTTAGCGAAGACAATGATCCACGGATGAGGAGTAGAGGCCGGCGAGTAGGGGGCGAGAGGTCAACGGGATTCGTCTGGTCTCGATCTCGATCTGCAGATCTCGCCCGAGCACCAGCTGCGACAGCTTCCAATCGGATTTAATCCGGGGTCGTACATTGACTTGACAGTAGTTCGATCGAGGATCGGTCGATGCATCGTCGACCCCTGAATATTACACGCGCGTGCACTCTAATCTGCGAACTTAAGTGCGCGTGATTAATGACGTCACGATGCACGGGCCCAGGGTTACTTCTATCGGTTCTCATCATAATTACGGACGTCATTAATAACGGCCGTGTTCCGCGTTCCCGCGATTCTCCGATAATTCGCAATCGTATCCAGTTACGCAAATTGTTCGCGGATGGGGAATCTGATACGCGATGTCGAATTTTTCGCCTTTGGCGTCATGTTCTACGGTATTGCTGAAATTGCCGGGCCCGTGTGTTCGTATCGGTGCGTTCTATTGATACAGATATCAGGAGGAAAATGTATTTATATTCGGCGTGCGCGCGATAGGAATGCGATCCGAAAATTGGTAATGGACTTTCCGTGTTTTCTGCCGATCAAATTTTCGAATCGATTCGATTCAATTGCGAGCACCGGTCCCGCCTCGTCGCCTTTCGTTCCTCCTCCGCCCACGGCCCACCCCCTCGCCCCTTTTGGCGACGTACCGTAGGAAAAAGGAAATATCGTTTCGCGAAGTTTGCTCGTCGAGATAACAACCGCGAAATCGAGGACGGGTTGGAATATTATATCGCCGCCGAGCGGCCAATTCTCGCTCGCTCGCTCGCCGCCATCTCGTAATTCCGCTATCGAATCGCGGATATACTACGGCCGATATTTTAATCGAGGCCCCGCGAGTTTTCCTAATCGCCGCCGTGATTCAAGAGAGACCAACGCGTTACCGCGTATCAATCGGGAATATTTAACGAGTGAGACGAGCGGGAGATATCGAGGGCCGCGAATTAAAAATGGAGCATGGTTTCCGAGGCTATAGAAACAGTTGGTTCGATATAACAGCTCGACCCGGTTCGCGTTGCATAATTCCGTTGATATCGCTGCAAGATATCCGCGAATTTACATCGCGCAGACGTTTAAACAACGTTGCCGGGCTGGCGAATTTTCAACAATTTCATAAAAACACATCTTGTCTGCGTTCGCTCGATACGAAATGATATTCCGTATGTATTTTATGTCCGGTACGAAACAAGCCAATATTGTTTGTTTAAAAAATGTTTGATTTCATCTACTTCGAAAGCGCGCGTCAATATCAAATATCAGCGAGACCGTGGGCAATATTCCCGACGGTGGCACGCGTGTTTTCCATATTTTCGTTATTTCCTTGATAATTTCGTTCCCAGCGAGCAAGATAAAAGAAAGGGGGAAATCTAAGGGAAAAACCGAGAGAGGAATAAGAAAGAGATAGTCGAGGCTGGTTCGTCGTTAGCGCGCGTCGTTTTCGACGACGGATTTCTGTCTCTCTGTTTAATGGCTCGAAGTAATAAACCGAGAAAGTAATCCTCTTTAACTGAATTGTTAAAGCAAATGGACGGCCCAGATTTTACAGACACTTTTACAGACCGGTATCCATCACCGATTTAATATCGCTCGCGTGCACGCGCCTCAGGGCCGCCGACGGAAAAACAAGTTCCTACCGAATTTTACGGCCGATGAAACCGTATATCGGAAAAATTCGCGACGAGGAACTCGGCCGGCGTAGAAATTTTCGTTATTCATCGCGCACCGCCGCGAGTTTGAGGGTGGCCAGGCTACCGGAAATCACCCCCGTTTATACCGCAACCGGATATATATCCGACCGAGCCTGTCCGTCAGGCGTCCGCAGCGGACCCCGCAACGCGGTACAGTCGTAAATAATGAGTACGCTTCGGTATTTGTTTATTCAGGGAGCACTCAACGCTACCCCTCCGACCCCTTCGCCTTCCTCCACCAACTCCGCCACCCTTTTCCAGCGGCAGTGCTGGTGGTGAACTGCAACACGGTAGGTCGACTCTATTATTTACGACGCCACAATTAGCTAACCCGAAAGCATCTATCCTTCACACCTGACTAGCCTTAATAATTAAATTAACTGACGTGCGGCCGAAGCGCGCCGAATCTTCCGCGAGCGTCGCTCCTCTCCTCTCCTCTCCTCTCCTCTCCGACGTCGGGCCGCGTTTTATCGCCCGGCAGGGTGGTTCGTAATCGAGGCTGGTTAAAAATTCCCGCCCTGCCAGACGAGCCCGAATTGCCATATTTTTTTCACGAGGCGTAGAAATTCGGAACGGACGGTTTTCCATCGGCGCGCCGCGACGTCGCGAAGCCGAAATCGGCAGAGCGTCGATGAAATCGGTCTGCCCTCGTGTCGCCTGCCTTGTCGCCTGCCTTGTCGCCCGTCGACGCCGTGTCCCGATCGATCCAGCCTTTCGTTACCGACCATTCCTTTTCAATTTTCTCCCTTAAATGCAACGAGTTCTCCGCCTTCTTTGCTTCCTCTCCTTTCTCTCTCCTCTCTCTCCGTTGCTAACGCGACACCGAAGACCGATAGTTTTCGATGAAAGAAAATTGGAAAAGAATCCCTGGCGTGGCGGAGCCGGAAGGGGGCGGAGGAGGGTTGGCGGAAAGTCAGAGAATTCGTGGACAGGAATTTTCCGACTGGAGTTTCCGGCAGCGGAAAGTTTCGTCGCGTGATGGCAGAAGTTGGAGCTGCAACTGGTGCACCGCGGAATAATTGGTTCCACTCGGGGAAACGACGCCGCGGACAATTACAGATATAGATGGTCGATGAGCGCGACGATTATCCAAGCGAGGTCGAGGATCACGGCGCGAACGGGGTGGCTCGCTTTTCTTTCCCCTTCCTTTTCCTTTCCCTTTTCCTTTCCCTTTCCTTTTAATCGCTCGTACGCGATCGTCCGAGGGTTTGGCGTTTACAACTTGTAGCACGTAACGAGCGAGCACACGTCCTGGCCAACGGAATGTTTTCCAGCGTGTCGGCCAGTAACTACCGCCATAACCCAGACTCATAAAACTGTAACTCCATCTACTTGCATCCGTTGCACACACCCGCGGAAAATGTCATCGCTGGAAATTGTAGACGTTAAAGCGGAACGGCCCGCGGGACCGACCGAGCACCCGTTTCGTTTCGCTGATTGTCGGATTAAAAAATATTACCCCGGACAATGTCAGAGTCGGATAAACGACCCACCGCTATTTCCCGTCCACTTACCCCTACGAGACTCGCGGATCCGACCGAGCCGATATACCTCCCGACTCCTCTCTTTCCCCCTTTTTCCCATCTTTTCCCTTTTCCGTTTCTTCCTTTCCTCCCCACCTCGAGCAATCCGGCCGGTTAAACGTTCGAGACTCGTAACTCGGGATAAAGCATCGCGCCTGATATAATTTCCAGCGCGCTGTTTAAGTACAGGCTTTCTTTTCGCCAGCGAACGATTTACACCCCGCGGAAGCGCTCGCCGACTCTCGCCCCGCTATAAATCCTCGCCGTAACTTTACATTTGCGGCGGTTTCAATCCCCCGGACGTGGCTTTTCGGCCACCGGCACGGTAATCCGTAATTATTATTAACGATTCGGGGCGGAGAAGTCCCCCTGGCCGTCTCGCCCCTCGACGCTTCCGTTGCTTCCCGATTTTCATCTCGCACGCCCCGTGTTCGTTTCCTAGCCGAGCCGAAGTTGCGCGCCGGCCCGTTCGGAGAGTCGCGTCACCGAACGATGAAATATGAAGCCACGGGAGGCAAAAACCGTAGAACGTGGAAAACGCGGGCCACGGCGCCATTATTTCATCGTGTCTCGGGGTCGGGTGCAATTGAAATATTTATCAGGGACGTGTGGGGGCCGAAACGGAGGCAGAAAGGACCGGGAGAGACTTCTTGGGAGACAAATAGTCTCGTTGCTCGATAGGCCAGGAGGACCGCTTCGATGGCACAATTACGGTTACCATCTGACCCGTGATATATCGAGCTACCCCGGTGGGGCCGTAGCAACGTACGGGGAAAGAATTATAGAAATTTTTGCCGGGTAAAAATGGCGCCGAAAAAGTTGCGGTCGATAACATCGAGGAGAATGGAACGTTTCGTGGACGCGACACCTTTCGAATCGCGTCCAAGCGGATTTTTCGTTAATCGTTATTAATCGCTATCGCGACGCAACGACGAGAGGAACGCGATTCGAAGGAATCTGGGAAAATTTCATAAGCGACCTCGGAACTCGAGATCTTTCTCCTCTCCGCGAGGAAACCGGCCTTCTCTTGCTCCGCGACGCGCACGAGTATCGTGAAACGTATGAAAACCTCGAAACGCTTACCATTCCCTCGGTAAATTACATTTCCAAGCCCTCCTTTATCCAGCCTTCTCGAGGACGCGTCTTTCGTTCCGCTTTCATCCTCTATGTCCGGGATACTTTTTGATTACGAGTATCCGTACGATTTCAATGAGATCGTCGGCGGACAGCGCGGAAAGTGGACACGCTGAGAGTGGTTCAACTTCCCTGACAACTTAATAATCCTACTCTTTTCGTGTCATCCGCAGAATCTTTTCTCGCGGTTAAAAGTAGACCGGTCGTTCGATATCCGGCCGCGTCTCGCCGAGACAATCGCAGAAATGCGTTCGTCAGTGAGAAATATCCAGTGTCGGATAGGGAACCGGAAACGAGGGATATCGGCGACCGGTTTTGTCACGTTAATTGCGTTTAACCGATTTCCGATCGGTCGCAGGTGACGCGTTCGCCTCGATCGGATCGAGAAATTTTCGATATTCGCCCGACGTTTCACCCGAACGTTTATATTTATCCGGTGTTCGAGATAACCGAAATAGCAGCATCGATATCATTAGGCGAAAGAAAGTGGAACGAATAACCAAACTGACACCGTTTCTTTCGCCCAGCGTCGAATAGGTATCGATGCTTTTAATATCCACGTTTCCGATACTATTCGACACGGAAGCATTATCCTCGGCTCGACGAAGGTATCGACTCGATATCGGCTGTCGCCACGCGTAATTCGGCGATTTTTCGGTTTCACGGTCGTCCAGGTCCTGCCATAATGTTCCATTTGGCACGTGGCGAAAGTAGAACGGGTCCCAGAGACCCGGACTGGCGATATTCCGAAAAATCTCTGAGCTGGCGATGTCACGTGCGTGCGGCTGTCTCGACGAAACGAGATTACCTTTGGAAGGAATTAAGCTCGCGAGCTGCGACCGCATCGTTGCGGCAGAGCTGCTCGTCCAAGATAAACGCGGTGACCACCAGTGCTCCTCGTCCGAAGAAGAATGCGATGCAAGAGACGCCGCGCGATTGCGTTACTCGTACGAAGACGTATGGATATCTGGCGATCGATCGATCCGTATCCTAACCGTATCCTAACCGTATCCAACGGATGAAATTTAGCGAAAACTTCTCCCTTTCGAGCGGAGCGTGGCGTGCCGAAAAAAACCCGCGTAATCTCTTCACCTTTGATCGAGCGGTGATCTTACGGGAATGGGATTATCCACGGATCAGTTGCCGGGTACGCTTAAAAGAGTGCTCCATCGTGGTCGAGTTGCTCGCGAAAGACGAGCGGTCGGTGAAGTGGCACGTGAGTCACGGGAACCGTGCTTCTCTCCATTCATCCACTTTCTCCCACTCTGTCTGTTTCCTCTCGTTTTCTCTCCTCTCGTTGGACAGCACAATACCTCGCCGGGGCTATCCCGTGTTTATAAAATAAATCCCTTCATTGTTGCTCGGCGGGGCGAGAGAGTTGCCCGGCCGGGCCGTGCCACGGCGCATAACGCCTCAGCTGGCATGGCACGGTGTAGCGAAAGAGAAACACGGGCCAGGGAGAGGGAAGGAGAGGGAAGGAGAGGGACGAGCGACGGGTGAGAAGGAAAAACTGACGGGGAGGGTGGCGGAAAGAAGAAAGCGAGGGTAGGTGGAGAAGTTTCGCAAGGCCGTCAGCTGCCATGGCGCGGCAGGAGACGCGCCGCGCCTCGGCGTCGGCCGAGGGTGGATTAGAATATTCCCGGGGCCGTGGCTAAACGTTATCTTCTTCGCCATGGTGGGGTGCGCTCGCGATCCATCGCGTTCTCCGGGATCGCGAAGAAGAACGCACCCCGTCACTCGGTTAATTTCGCCGGCGTTCTTTCGCTCTTTATCGGGAATGCGTCGCGGATTCTATTGCGTTTACGAACCGTGAACCCGGCCGAGCGTCTACCAGACCCGGACTCCCGTTCGGAATGTTCCTCCGTCTCTCCGTGTCTTCGCAGAGATTTCAAACACGAGGAATATGCGAGATCTCGGGACGAGTCCCGGTGGATCGTCGGGACGAGACGCGACGAGCCGTCTTTATTAAACGGTTAATTTCATTCGTCGAGGAAGCGTCTGCAGCTAGCCAACTAGTCGCGAGTCGAAGCCTCGGCGACATTTCAATCCCCGGTCCGACCGATTCTATCCGCGGATCTAATCAAAGTGCATTTTCCAAGGATAATTTCGCCGGTGTTTACGAATTCAAAGGCGAGCCGAGCTTTCGACTGGATCGGCCTTTTCGAGGCTTTTAGGGGGATGAAGGTAAAGGTGGAAGTCACCGAGAGCTCGTAATACGTGCCGCCGTTCCCCGAGCTCATCAGTAACGATAGCGCCACGCCATAACTGTCCCCATAATGGAATTCGTTAATACGGGATGTCGTTTGAGACACCTCGTTTCCGTAATCTTACTCCAGCCAGCTGCACCGTATTCTAGATACCTGGCGGGGGGTGTTAAAAAAAGGAAGAAAGAGACAAGAGGAGAGAGAGAAAAAGAAAAGCGACGATGATCGCGAATGGCAAACACCTCGTCGTCGATGCGAACGCAATTTTCGTTCGTCGATGAACGCGCTGTAACGACGCCGTATAGGATATATTCCGGAGTCTAGGAACTGCTCTAGAAATAGACGCAAATAGAAATTTGCGACTAGACTCGCACGAATCGCTTCTGACTCGTTGTTCGCGCAAACGGCCACTGCGCAAACGCGAAACGCGAAAAGGCTTGTTGCGAATAACGCGGAGCGAGATAGAGATCGTTTGAAGAGCGGAGTCGATTGATTTCCTCGATATCGAACCGGGTAAATGACGTTAATCGAATAACGAATATAGACAAATAGGCGGCGTGGAATCGATTTTGACAGACGCAGCTGATTCACTATAGCAGCCCCGACGATCCTAAATCCTGCGTCAAGATTCGCGTTGTCACGAACAGACTCGGACGACGACAGTTTACGATTTTACGTTGGCAATCGGTGCAAACGTCGATGTCCGTTACGTCGGCACGTGTGTACTGTCAATCACGTATGGGAAATCGCGCGTGTGTTCGACGCCGGTACACGGCTGCGGGCCCTGCGTCTGTACACACTCGACCGGTGCACATCGCGACGCATGGATGCACTGCGAAACCAATGCAACGTTTAGGATTGGCCCCGGCATAGCGAGCGGTTGGTCAGCCGGAGATTACCGCGGCATAATTACCTCTGCACTGTATACCTGTGACCTCTGTTTAATCTGCAATTAATGTTTCAAATTGCCATAAACCCACGGAGTAACGGATGCCACTTATCAACGACGATAACCAACTCAGGGTGTGCATTGTTAGCGCGAGCTAAACAATGCATCGCGGTGAGTATTGTTGCGCGCAGTTCGCCTGCTGATATCTAGTCTCCGTTGTAAACCGTTCGACCGGTTTTATATTCCTCTGCTCCTAGTTAATCGTGATTTGTTAACTCCAATCACGGTTCATTAGCCGGCCCGTGGCGTGCTTCGTGACTCGTAATCGTTACGATCGCTCGATCAGCCGCTCCGAGTAAATCTTTAAATTACGCGTCGATCCTTCGGGTCAAGGAATGCGCGTACCTACGCGCGCGAGAGCAACAGAGAGTGTGTGAGAGAGAGAGAGAGAGAGAGAGAGAGAGTCCGCGATCATGGCCCGTCCAATCATAACCGTAAACGTAAAAGGCAATCGTGTTTCACCCTCTGGAAATCTGTTCGCGGAGAATACATATGGACGCGGCGGAAGGAATCTAAATGGCGTACATATTTTCCTTGGCAGTAGGAAAGCAACGAGGGGTCGCGAAGTAATTCGTGGTTATTATTCGTTTACACCGAGCCAGAGGGGTCGAAGACACCCGAAACGCTACCCCTGTTTTATGTACCGGCGAGCAGTACGTTATTTCGGGGCACTGCCTACTTAGGTACTTTTATATTCAATACATTGGCGAATAGCGGCTGGTTGGGGCGTCTAGTAATCCCTCAGGACACACGGCGCAGACCCATCTCGAGAACGGAGGTACTCGCCATAACGTCCGCCTCCATCGAAGGGTTACTTCCGCCTCCGAGGGAGCAAATATATATCGGGTCTATTTTTCAGACGTTGAGAGGCGCAATGGTGGTCGACCCATAGGATTCGGGATGCTTTTATACGCCCTGTTTTTTCCACCCTCTCGATCGCGATCGCGCTCGACTTGCGGCCAATGCAGCCACGGAGATTACAAGTGAACTATGAATTCACCGGCACGAATTTTATTCAATTACGCGATTAAGCGTAAATCCGTGTATCGTGTCGGCAATCCTCTCGGGGTTGGAACTCACCTTTTTTTCTTCTTTCCTGCTCGCGTTTTACGCGCACCGGACGAACCACGCGAATGCGATTACGGCAGAATTATAAATTTCGTACTTTCAACATCCGCGATGTTACATTATCCGATTAAGAATAAATCCTCGAATCGTGCCGAGAGAAAGGGAGGGGAAAAAGGAAGAATAGAAAAAATGAAAGCCGTCTATTTTATCGCGCGTAATACCCGTCATAACGTGTTAATATACATCCTCGCGTTTTTCGTCGGGTCGACGAGTCTTTAGAAATTGGAATCCTTTGTGTCGACCGACGAAATCGTATTCTTTATTCAACAGGGTTCTCCTGGAATTGAAAAATCCTCAGCCTTCCAATTTGCCTATTCTCGTTACGAATCCTAAAACAACATTCGCGCCGATATTTCACGGTTCGACGTCCATCGGAGAACGCCAACCGTTACCCATTGTTGGCCCGAAATTCGAAAAATTCGCCGACTACCCTCGCTGCTACCCTCGTGCAAGATTTCCCTCGCAGGAAATCAACCGCGGTGATTTTCATCGGCGTCGGAGACGACGGAGACGAGAACGACGAGGTTTCGACGCGAGATCGAGACGAAAATCGAGACGTCGCGACGCGTTGGTTGCGGTGTACCCTTGGAAGGAGCGAGGTCCGTCAGAATAGAGGAGAGCCGGGTTGACGCGGTCGCCATTAGTCATCCGGTAATGCAGAAGCACGTTCAGCGTTCGCAAATTTAATTAGCGCGCGCTCTTGCACGTTTTCAGCCGTCGAACGTCAGTGTCGTATCTAGATAATTTATTCATTCACGGGCCGGCGCTATCTTAGGTCCCAGCGGGACTGGAGTTGCATCTCATTTTCTCGCCGGGACGCTTTCTCGTCGCGTTACGCTTATTTATATTTATAAGAAAAATTTCGCGCTAATGGACACGAGAATTCTCCGCGAGTTCTTTCGCACCGGAGTAACTCGATATCCGAGGAAATGCACTCTCGAACTGTCGCCTTCCAACGGTTACCGGTGAAAATGCTCCGCGTTACTCTCTCTCCGCGTCTCCCGCTCTGTCTCGCGCGCGTTTCGTATCATTTTTCTCCGCGTCAGACGTTTATTAGGGTAGTTATTCAAATTACATTGTTACTCGCGCGCTGGTAATGGAGCTATCGAAGGGAAGAAAAACGATACGCGAACCGACAGAACGCGTCTAAAATGCTTCGGTACTTTTACCATTATCGATATAACCGCTCGTTTGTCACTTTCTCTCGATTGACGCTTTTGCTACCACGACTCCTCTCTTTGCACCCAAATATCGCGACGCTACGAGATTAGTACGAGAGATACGCCGTAAAAGCAGTTACAGCTATCGTCGATTGGACGAAACGAAATTGATAGAAAAGGAAAACAAATCGACACGCGATGCGAGGCTGGGCGAAAAGAAGAGGCGAAAAAATGTAGCAATAAGAAAAGCAAATAGGAGATGTTTCTCCTGTACTGGCGCTTTTCCACCCCGGCAAAACAGCCCCGACCGTTCTCGCTCTAGAAACAGTGGAGCGCTCGCGGACGACAAACACGGAATGTTTCGATAGCTCGTTAACTAATAGCGGAGGAAGGAAAACGTGGAAGGTCAGCGTGGTAATGCGAGAATCGTGTAGAAAGCTCGTTGGACGACGGCGGCGGAGCGCCACCCCCCGGCGGCGGGGTTGCAGCTTCGGTGGAACCCGGCCGAAGAAGGTTAGGGTGGTTGCTTTATGAAGGGTCAGACAAGCGTGCGCGTATAGCCAGCCTCGGCTCCTTCGCATGGACGCCCGTATTATGCGCGTGTACCGCGCCTATTAATGCGTAGCCGTTGCGCTCTCGAGGGGTAAGCAGGGTGACTCGTCCAAGTCTCCGAGGGTGGAAGGGTGCTGTCAGAGGTGGCGCACATCGGCGCCAACCGGTAACGCTGCAGCCGAGTGCCGGCAAATTAGATTATGCGCCACCTCACCCTCGGCCACCCTCTTTCGCCGACACTGACCCCCGGGAGCCGAAGAACCAGAGCATCGAACGGACCACCGTCCCACTCGCGCTGGATTTACCCGCTCGACTTTATTCCCCGATATTGCCGCGAGATATTCTTCCGCCTTCAAGCTTTTACCAACGCCTTGAAATATTAACCCTTTACGCGGCGAGATGCCGCGGAATGTATAATGCACGCCCGGCCAGGCGCCTATTGTTCCGAGTGAAATACGTCCGTTTGCCAGAGGATCATATCGAGCGTTCAATAATACACGCGTGACTCTTCCATTCCCGACGGTTTTTCCCTCGCTTTTCTCCCTTTGTTGTTTCGCTAAGATCCTCGGCGGCTACGGCGGCGGTGGCGGTCAGCTGCGCGCTCTGGTTCCAGAGGAAATGGAACGTTCGCGGTGGAGGGTGGTAAGCGTTAACGAAGAGGGATGTTCGAGAGGGTCGGAGCCACGGACCTTGGTCGGTTCGCGCCGGTGAAACGGCACTGTCGGCCGAAATTTGAAATTGCGATCGAGCAGCATCTAAAAACTCGCGCTACCTTCCGCCGACATGTGACAATAAGCTAAAACGTACCGAGCCGGTAATTATCGCGTACGATTTCGTTGGGAAAACATGCCAGGGTCCCCAGTGACATCCGGCACGACGAGGGGGCGCAATGGCGTGCAGGAGCGCGCGTGTAATGACAAAATGATACGTCGAAGCGAAACGAGGATATCGCAAGAACGGCCCCGTCATTCTGCCGTAATTATCGATGATTACACGATGCAAATACGGTTGGCAGCAGTGGCGGCCGGGGTTCAAAGGCATAGGAGTCGCGTTTGCGCGGCCGCGCCGATATGCACATCGGTCTAATATGCGCGGAAACCCTCTGACTACCGCGCACTCCCTTCTCGCGTGAACCCTCAAGATATACGTGTGCCTCCATTGAGTCGTTGGCTAACGAGTGGTTCCATCGCGTAAGTACTACATCGAGGGTGGCGCTTGTACCTGCCGGCGAAAGTTAGCCTTTAGGCGGAAAAGCTTTTTATTTCGAAGGGTTGTGCGGGAAGAAACGGCTGGATACTGCGCCAGCCAGCCGATGCATTATGCAGCGACTGTTTGAAGTCCTTTCTTTTCTTTCTTTCCTCCCCCCTCCACCCAAGCCGCCGCCTTTCCTTTTTTCCAATCTCCTCTTTTTTCTCTCGTCTCCACCGCTCGGTTTTCCTTCCTTTTTTCCCCGCCCTTTCTCTCTACTTTCACGCTCTTTCGGCGGGGCAGCGGCTGTAACGCGGCGGAATTGTCGGTGAAATGCGCGCAAATTTCAGCGTCGCGCCGCAGACGAGACCCTCGAGGGGTAGCGACGCCCGTTTGACGACACGAATGGAAACGTTTCATGGTGAAGTGGATTGATTACTTAGTTCAGTAGAGCCGCGAAGCAGAAACGTTTATACGACCATCGTTGTATTCGCTGAATAACGTTGAATTAATAACGGGTTAGTAAACAGAATAATTTCATGGGATTACCGTGAATTGTGCGCCGGCCCGAGCGTTGTATTACCCGCTCACGGCCAACTTTGTCTCTTCCACGGGAGAAAAATCATTTTCCCCCATTGTTTCCTTTACGCAATTTTTCTACCGTTCCCGTTCTACCGATCCTCCTGTTCTCTCCGTCCGCGCTCGAACCTCGGGCTCCGGCAAATCTTTCGCGTCTTCGAATTTCCCAGCTTGCTCCTGCTACGTACGCTCGTACCCGGGCGCCGTCGTTCTCGGATGGCCGGTGTAAATAAATCATTTTCCCGTTCTACCGGCGAGTCGCGTACAAACTATTCCCTTTGCGCTGGAAGAATCGCGCGACTGCTATCCCAAAACGTTGCAACGTTCTTGTCCAAGCATGAAACGACGTTAGCGTCGTTAATCATGCCGCGGAGGAAGGTACGATGAAAGGTGTTGTACACGCGTGAGATTACGAAACCCGATCTGGCGGAGCCGTGTCCGGAGAAGAATCGCGCGAGATAGCGAGCAACACGCGGCACCGGCCGTCGCGTCGCCTCGCGAGGTGACGATAATTTATCCACGCCAGTCCAGTCCGAAGAAAGGACCTTTCCACGAGGTTCCCTGTAATTCGAGGAATATGAAAGTATCGCTGCTAATGTGAGAACTCGAATAAATTCAGTGTCGTTACGCGTCGCTTCGCCAACGTTCTTTCGTCACGGTGATTTACGCGGCACCCGTGATTCACGTAGTTTCATCGTTTACCTTGGAAAGAGGACGGGCACGAAGGAATTAGCAACCACGCGGACTGGTAGCCTGGCGTATTTCTCGGGAAAACGCGGCAACTTTCGACTGGCAGATGAAATGGCGTCGGGGCGGAAGGCGTTCTCCGGCTGCGACCGTGACAAACTCGTATCAGCTGGTTCTCGTTTTACGACACGCGCGCGTCGCAATCACCGCGATAATTTCGAGGATACAGTGGGCACGAAATCCTCGCGGGAACCATAATACCCGCCATTACTTTGGAACGAAAAGAGGCAATGGCTTCCCCGGCCGCCATTGTAGGCCGTGGCATGAAATGTTTAGCATATTAACCGGCGACCCCGGAAATATTCCTCCGTTACTTTCGCCAGGTTAAGGTCGTGATTACGGCCCCGTGAAACAGTGGTGGTTAAGGGTCGGTTTGCAGCTAAAAATAGCTGGCGAATGCTCGAAAGTCCGTGGTCCGTAATGAGAGCTTCCGCCGAGAGCGAGAGCCCTTCTCTAAATGGATCATAACAAACGGAATCGCGGAAACTCGTGATCATTCTACGAGCGTAAATCACCCTCGTTCCTCGAGTGCTTTCCTCGCGTTGTTTCCGCCAACTCTTCTCCGCGCGGCAGCTGGCCGAAAAATTCATCGAGAGCGAATAAAAATTAGCCGGTCGGTCCACCGGCAAATTAACGTTTAAGCGTATTTACGTGTTTACGCTCGCGTGCCCGAAATGCCACATCGCAAAACCGTGTTTTCCCATTGTAAACGAGAAATTTACAAACCCATTACAAACCTCGATGAATAATTCCGCACGTTTGCCCGAAAATATACATCGTCGAATGAAATATGCACGCCGCGTGCGTAAATTTAACGAAACGAATGTCGACGGTCGCGCGTACACGCTCGGTTTCACGCGACGACTCGACCCGACGCGACGCGACGCTACGCCATCGATTGCGCGCTTTTCTTTCCATCGGTGTGCCCGGTCGCGTGCAAAGTCGGCTGCCTTCCGACGAACCCGCCCCGTACTCGATCGGTCGTCACTCTTTAACGCGGACGCGATCGGCCAATATCGTTTAAGCCCGTGCCGCATAGCCGATGGGATTAATGGGCGCGAACGCAAGGACAATTTCGAAATGGCACTCGACACTCGTGCACAATTGCAATTGCATCGAGTGGCGCGAGCGTGTAGCCACGGTCCGGTGCGCTTCTGCCTCGACCAAAGGGGGATGATGTCGGTCTCTCGTTGGGAGATCAGGGTGGCGTGCTCGCTCGCGGAGTTAATCACCTCTATAAAAACATTAAAGAGGCGGAGTTAATCTTTTCGACAGTGAGTTTGCATTACCGTCCTCGAATACTTTGTAAAAGCTAAACCGCTACGCGCTAGCCCTGCCACCCTCCTCCATCACGGTTTCCAGAGATCGATTCGTTTCATTCTAGATTTTCCAAGTGGCACGCGAGGAATAGACGGAAAAAAATGAACGAAAGTAAAGAGACGGAACGAATTCGCCGCGGTATCCTCGAAAGGTATCGAATCGTGCAAAATTGGCCGAGGATATTGGTTTTCCCTTGTTTGCGCGATTCACTTACTCCTGGTGCTTTTCCAACTACTGGGTCACGTTGGAAATTAAAAAAAAAAAAAAAAAAAAAGAAAACGAAAAAAGGGAAAAGAAGGTGGGAGAGGAAAATGGTAAAAGACGAATCGAGGAAAAATGTTACGCGACTACCGTTGGAATATCGAATTCCCTGCGAACAGCAGTCGGCTATATTATCGAAACGCGGAATGAGCGGAAATATTAAGAAGATAAAATGGTCCGTTATTAACCATAGTTTCGCGTTTACGCGAAGGCTGGATGTTCGTCGAGAACGATTCCCGCCACGATTATCGGAGCAGCCGATGCGTTATCGCACGAGGAACCCGACGATGAACGAATTTCGTCGTGGAAACGGTCGAACGACCGCTCGAAACGCTTGCCTGGGTATTAACGTTTAGCTGACGCGTAAACCGGAACACGGCGAGGAAAAAAGTATGCAAGGAGCAGTGGGTGAACAGGAGAGAAGGCGGGAAACGGGGTAAGAGAGCAAGTGTCGCGTGTCTCCATTCGATTTGGCTTTGCACGAGTGCCATCCGGCAGCTGGCTTTCGCCTATTTATAATTCCCTGTATGGAGTACGTGGCGTATGCACGTGGGATATTGCATTGGACACGGGAGCGTAACACACGCCATTTCGGATTACACGTTACCAGATGAAAAGCGATCCTAGGAAGAGGAAGAGGGCGATGCTGGATTTGCAGGCAAGTCATCGTATTACCCTCGTTATTCTCGCTGTTATCAGCGGGATCGGGAGTTCAGCCGTCAAAAACGACGGATCTTCCTCGACTGGGAAAAAATTAACTTACTCCTCGGAACCTCGGTTCCCAGGAAACGTTGAAAAATTTCGCCAACGTCGCGAGTGAAACGTTCGCGGAAAAGTTCCAACTCGTAATTACTCCCGGTTAATTAACATCGCGACGAGGGACACCGGACTTACCTGTCCAAGAAAAGATGGCGTCCGGTAAGCGAATTGAACGGTGCCAGTCCCTCTACCGACGCGTCGCTCGCCGATAGCCTTAGGTCCTAACGACGCGATTCGTCGCGCCAGCCGGCGTTCCGCCGACTGCATAGCAGATTGCTGTAATTTCGTAAATGCGTTCAATAGCCGCCGCTTAAGGTTGACATCGTAGCACGCGCGAGGCATCGGCGAATCGTCGGACGCGTTTTCCGTCCCTGTAATTCATCCCGGGACTGGCGCATATGCTGCCGATCTCTCGACGACGCGGAATCCACGAACGCGGGAGGCGTTCGCTGGAAAAAGGGGAGACGGTCTGACGGGACTTTGCCCGGAATCGAGTGGAAAGAGGGGACCGGCGACGCAGCCTCGATTTCTTTCAGCCTCTACCTTTGACGGATTTTTTCAATCAGTTAGATTGCATTATGGTGGAATATTGCACGGTCTGTACATTAGGGTAATGGTACGTCTACCGGGAAGCGCGGAAGATTACGAGGCGTGAACGAAGGCGTTCGAGGCGGAGCGGTTTGGACGCTGGTGAATTTGTAAATGGACTCGGGGTTCGCTGCGTCAGCGTGACGCGATGCGACGACGCGGAGCTGGTCCAGCGCCGACGATTAGGTCGTTACACGTCAGACGTCGGCTAATGACAGAGGCACCTGTCAGAGCTTAAATGGCCAGCGCATCTGTCGGGGGAAGTATCTCGACTGATGAAGACCTCCGGTAAGTTTTGCCAGGCCGACCAACCGCTGACGACGAAGGTTAACCACGCGACGCGTCTCGCCTTATTACCTTGGCCTAGTCACCGTTAATCCTGATCGATCCTTACTCACACCCCGGCCGACGTTTATAAAACCTTTTGGCCGGGCATTTTTTCGCACGCTTCTTCCCACAGCCCCAATTTACACCGGGCTATAGGTAACACCCGCTGACCGGCTCGCAATCACGTTGTCGCAAAAGAAAGGAAAAAGGCCACTCTATCCCGAACATCCTTCCAGGCGATTCGCACGTTTTTTCTGCCCGCTCGTCTCTTTTTCCTTCTCTACGTGCGCGCGTGTGCGCGGGCATGGATACGACAGGCAATTTGCATTAAGTTAATTGAACCCGAGACCGGCTTCTCTTTTTACAAGACAATGCACTTACAGCGCTTTCTTGTGGCCACGAGCCGGCAGCGCGCGCTGCGAACGGCCGCTCTGTTCGCCGCGCAACCGTTCGCACCGTTTTCCCTCGAAAAGACAAACGCGCATTGCGGATTATGGACCTGCCGGTAATTAACTCCGGCCGTTTCATCCTATCGTTGTTCGGCAACGAGCGCGCCGCGTCGCGGTGCTCGCGTGGATCGGGTGACGCGCAACAGGAATGCGATAAACGTGAAAAATTGCGTTACTCCGGGGATATCGCGGCGGAGACGTTCGTGAGAAGACGCCGGTGACGTTATCGGTCGCTTGATGCTTCTTTGTTTGTGGCAGGGAGAAGACGATGGAACGGGGGAACGGTTGGTCGGTCGGATAAAGAATTCTCTCTGGCTTACCGGCGGCACGAGGATTTGTCCATTATCGAGACGAGACACGAGAAAGAGGAATGAAAAAAAAATAGGATCGGTCGAAGAGCCGAAAAGTTTATTTCCATCCATCACGGTATAATCCGGAGTGCTTTATATTATACGTGTACCGAACGCGAGATGTTTTTTCCGAATCGCCTCATTCCACCTTCCATTTACCCCTTTCGCCGTTGTATACGAAACACGGGGAAGAATAACATCGGCAAAGTGCAATACCCGATTCTCGATAACCGATACCCGATTTATATGCGGCAGCGTATCGCAGAAAGCGCATCGTGGCGTCGACTACCCTTTAGTTACCGTTATCGTTGATCAAGCGGCTCTATAATCTCCGGGCATATCCAGAACGAAAGAGAAAGGGAGAGGAACGATCATCGACGGGCACCGTTAATTCATTTCACGAAGCAATTTAGATAATCCCTCGGAGGTTATGTTTGGCTTAATCAAGGGGCGGGATCTGTTGTCCATGAAATAGCGAAGGGGCTGCATATGCTCGTGCTCGGGCTGCGTGGAAACACGCTTGTCAGACTCACGATCCCTGCACCCCAAACCGATGCGTTTCCAATTTTTTCGGCTCGATGGGGCGCCGATAGCGGCCCGTCCACCCTTCTCCGATCCTCGTCTTATCTCGCTCGACCCGCATCCTTGGGAAATCAACCACTCCGCTCTCTCTATCGCACCCCCGGATTTCGTCCCGTCCATTTGCATAAACACAATTAGTTGCTCTCATTGAATTATTCAAAACGTCCGAAACTATCATCGGGGCCTCTGTTCGCCGGGGTGCAACCCCTTTCGCGGCTCCTGTTTCGCGCGACACGCGTCGACTTTCGCCCCGCGTGAATTGAAAAATAACATTCGGGGGACGCGCCGCGCCGCGATTCCGAAGCGTAGAGAATACATTAACGCGAACGTGACGCCTGTTAGCGACCGCGTTAGGAATCGATCAAGCGACCAAACGGAGCTGCCCGTTACACTGATTCGAAACGTAAATATTTCTCTGGCCGTGTTGCGGTTCGCCCAAGATTTCTAGCCAGAGCCGCCGGACCGCGATGTCGAAAACGTCGAACACTCGTTAGCCGGGAAATTTTCCTCCGACGCTTTTTAATTCCCGCGAACCCGCTTGGACTCGGTCCAATCCGCTGCGGATTCGGCCGAAATCCCGCTCGGGCTCGCTCGAATTCTCCGCGACTCGAGTCGACTCGCCCGTACCTGCTCGGACTCGGTCCAAGTCCCTGTGTCTGGTCCGAGGCTACTCGCTGCGACGGGATCGAACTCGCTTCGACGTATTCGGATCTGCTCCAATTTTATCCGCTCGAGTCCTTGCTAAGAGACGTCGCTAAGTTTCTAGGGTCAGATATTTCGAGTCGGTTCTTTTTTCGGCCTCCGAGATGCCGCAGTCAGATTCCTCGATTCCGGGGTGTTCTCGGGCCAGACTTCTTCGCTTTGAGCTATCTTTAACCCCGTCCATTGTGTCTGCGGTGGTTTTCATGGGATTCTTCGGATCAGCGATGTCCCGCGTTAGACTTCAAAAGGCCAATATCGTTTAAGCCGGATTCTCGAGGATTCGGATTGTCTGGTTGTACTCTCGAGTGGCTGCCGCCAACTCTGCCTTCCTCGAATCACCGATGCACTGCCTCCGGAATGCACCGGTATTATTTTTTAAAACTCCACATCCAATATCCAGAAGTTTCCTGCTTTCTCCTCTCCATCTCCTCCGATCATCCTCGTCGAGGAACAGGGCGACTCTTAAAAAATGACTCGGTAGGTTCCTTTCAGGCCGAGAGAGAATTATCGACGATTCATTCGAGATACTCGGGAACGTTTCAACGGGACGCATAATAACGTGCCTCCATTCACGAGACACATCCGCGCCCTCGCGAGATTACATCGGTTCCACGTGGAACCCTTTGCTGCGTCATGGGGTAGAGCACCCTCTGCGGCTGTCTACGACCACCGTCCAAGAGACCACCGTCCAGGAAATTTCTCGCGTTTTTCCGGCCGTCGCCTGAAATGTATTCTTCCCGATGCACGAGAGTCGACGAACGACGATACGCGCGCTTCACGCCTCGTCAGCCCCGAGGAGTCTATCACGAAGGATACCGCGGGACGAAGAAGCTTCCTTCGAGGACTCGGGCGGACGCGGCGAACGGCGAAACTTGCTAAATAAAGGATTTGATACGTTAATAAAGCAACCGTTTGCGCAGCGGAACGACGTTGCGGACCACGTCGAGAAAGTTCCGGGAAAGTACCGCAGAATGTTCGCACGACTGCGTGTTCCAAGAACTATGGCAAACGACTCGTCGTTTACCTCCCTAAACATAAGATTATCTCGCGCGGAAGTTTGCGCTCTTGTACAAATATGGCGCCATTGTTGGTCTCCGCGTTGATAAAACGCCGCGGTTCCGACCGTGTACCTCGACCTTGCGACCCAACTCAATCCGGACTCGAATCGAAACTAAGCAAATTCTAGAGCTGCTCTTGGCTGTATAGTTCAACTTTACGGCCTAGTCGTATAACCTGATAGTCGCAGTAAACGAACGCTGGAAGCGGAAGACAATTTCAGCATCGGGGTTTAGGAGAACTTTTCTTCTCTTCGTCCGAGAGATTCGGCTGATTGCTACTCATCCTTTCGCGCTAAATGAAATTACACCGTCGAAGGATCCGTCCGCATCAAACCCCGAAACTCGTTTCCCTATCATCGCTGCTCGTCGTTCAAACTTTTCCTCGGGAACACGGCGATAGGTTGTACGTTGGCCACCACGTTCGTCCAGTCCGATAGTCGATCATCGTTTCCCGTGCACCCCGTCAGCAGTCGGATCTCCTAATACCCGACTACTCGACGCTAGGCACACCTTGAGACCGAGACTCGCGCCGAGCACCGTTCCAGAGTCTCGGGGTCTGCTTATTCGGTATGACTAAGGGATCAGTGAACCCTTTCGATCGTACTCGCGCCCTCAGCGTCGGAGTGGGTTTCGATGTACCTCTAGCCTGCTCGAATGCTTCGGCAGCCAGGCAATTGATTTCGTCTGTCAGCTTCGCAGGGAAAGTGAGTCTCCTGTGCTCGTGTTAGTCTTTCGCGTATCGGTTTGCCGGAACATCCGGTCACACGCCATACTCTACCGTCTATCCTAGCGTCGCCGTTTTACCAACGCGTACCCACACTTTCTCGTATTTCCGGCTTACGCAACCGTGTCCCGTGCCGTCAGCGGATCGCCACTCGGCGCGCGCAGACCAATTCAGCCAGCTATGACTTTCCTTTGTCCCGAATCGAGATACGATACCGCGCGTGTAAAGAATCGTTACACCGTGCTTTCCCCATGACGCGATCGTCGCGAGACCATGGAGATGTTTATCCTACTTATGGACTTTTAACGAAATTTCCCGATCCGGGGGAGGAAGGCGCGACGAGTGGGAGCCGCGGAGGGTACCGACAGATGGGAAAGCCTCACTGGCCAGAGAAACACAGAGGGTGTGTATACGAGTCAAGGGGGACGAGTCTGGCAACGAACATCTCGTAGCGGTAACCCTAACCGCTCTTCCAAATATTGTTCCCCGACAATCAAGTACTTTAAAACTTTTCAACTTGTCGCGTACTGGTGCGCGCGCGCGGTTCGCAAGCGAGACCGACAGGCCGGCGACAGCGGCGGGTATCTGAATATTTTCCTAACCTTTGGCGAATGCGGCGAATGCAGCGGGTTTTGCTTTTACAGAAAATAAAAGCGAAAATTGAACAGCGCCGCGGAGGAACTCGTTTCGCTTCGATCGCACCCTTTCCCGGCTATTTTTTTAACAATTTATCTGTTCGCGTACGATCATCGGGAACTGTTATGTATGCGCGCCATTGGCCAGAGAAGATAAATACCGTGTCTGTATTCAAAGCCCTTTCGGGGAAACTCCGACGATCGATACGCGGAATTCTTACCGATTCCCGGCGTGTCGCCGTGCCTCGCGACAATTGCTCCATCCGGCTCGAATGATCGATTATCGCGACGGTGTCGTCTCCGGTAAAACGAAAAACGAGACCTGCGCGAAAGGTTAGGCGATCTCGGTGGAATCGGTTACAGGTATTTCGTGGCTCGCGGCTACGAACGCGCTCGTTTCGCTCGGTGTCAGCCAACGATGCGTTATGCCTTCCTCGTAGCTGTTTCCGCGATCGTGGCTCGAAATGACCCGGAGCGTGGAAAAAGCAAAAGGACTTAATTGTTTTCCGGAAGTCCAACGGGGCGACGTTAGCATTCGTTGAGAAGTCGCGACAGGTGAGCAGCAAAGAGAGCCAAGGGAGGCAGAAATTTAATATTTCACTTATAATATCTTCACTCCAATCTGGCCGCGACAGGTCTGCAACTTTGAAATGAAAATGCACGCGGCCCGGCTTCCCCTCCCCGTTGACGGACAGCCCTTATAAATATTCAGAACGGGACGTGAAATAACGCGACACGCGAGACTAAAGGCATTCCTTATCATTCCACGGCCGAACTTGCCGTTCGCTGGTTATACGTCCACGCGTTATCTCACGCATTGCTCTTTCCTATTGACCGGAGTCGTGTTTTCGTAATTACGAGTTTCACTTTCTGCCCGTCTCCTCTCCTTTATTTCCCGCTCCTTCTCCGCGCCTCGCACACGCCGGTCTCTCCGCCCATTATCGCGTCTGAACACAAGCAAAACGAGCAGGAAATTTCAAGTATAAACGCGATACGTCTTCCAGCAACTGCACTCTGCTCACGTGACCGAGGTTGCTTTCGTTTTCGTAGAAACAGTGCGAAGGAGAGGTAGAGAGAGAGAGAGCGTGTGCGAGAGAGGAGAAGAGTCGAATCGATGCTGTTAGACGCTCGCAGAGACCTGTCCGCGTTAATCGGTCGACAACGTTTCTCGTTGTGTTAAAAATGAATTAATTTGCGACCAGCAGGCGAGACAGGGTATTCATTTACGGTAATATCTCGTCGTTTAGCATCAAAGTGCAACGAGGCTGTGTTTATTAAAATTCGATCCCCTTTGGTATCCGGTCGACAAAACCGTGCCGGCTTTTTACAGACGGTAATATTAATTTAATGCGAAATTATGGCCGAAAACAGAGGGAATTTCCGCGAGGACGTGCGCCGAAAACAGCGAGCCGGGCAATTAGCGCTGCTCCCGCGGGTTTCATAAGCTCGTTTTTCGTTCTTCCCTGGGTTTTCGGCCACCTTTCCTCCCCCCCCCCCTCCTATCTGCGCCGGAAGCTGTGCGCGATGATAACGAAAATATTCCATTAATTTCTTGTCCATATTCGATCGGATTTTGACGGGGATTATCGAAAATACATAAAAACGCGGGAAACTGGGGAAAAAGGGAAGAGGCTATTCGAACGCGGCGGTTTCAATGGTATCGGCGTTATTAATAAACGACAAAAGTATCGTCGCGGTATTTCAAAATATTCCGATAAACGAAGCCGGTCCGAACGAGTGCCGCAGATTTTAAACGTCGCTGAATAAAAGTTCATGAAACGCTCGTGATTATCGGTGTACCCGTCCAAAAAGTTATCGCGACAACGACGCATAGGGCATGAAAACCGATGCGATGCGTGGAAAAGTGTTGCTCCCTTGGGTAATATAATATCGCGGATCGTTTAATGGCACCGTATTAATAAAATCTCTCGATTCGCTAAAAATTCCGGCCGCGTTATCTTAACTTTCGACACGTTCTTCTATCTACGATCGTTCGCGTCGCTGCGCGTGAAACGCGCTCTGCCAACTAGCGCGAATAAACCGGATAATTGCCAACGAGAAGATGACGCGATAAATTGGAAAGCGTTTTCCAGCATAAATTATGCATCGACGTCGAGTCCGAGACACCGATAAAGTATCGTCGCGCGAACTTTAGCCTTTGGAACTGTAGGGTTGCGGGATCTCCGGAAGACTCGACGGTCTTCTCTATTAATCTTATCGTCCCTTGGTTCGTCTGACCCACGAATCGAAGGATTTCGCTCGACAGACTGGCAGAGGATCCCTCGACTTCCTCCAGTCCAATTCCGCTAGACCCATTTCGGACGTTCTCGGATTCACGCAGATCCATTCTAACCTATTCCAGCCCGGCAAGTAGCGTCCAGTCGGGAGGGAAATGCACAGGCCCACTCGGACTTGCCCCAGTTGGCGCAGATCCGCTCGATCCCGCTCTAATTCACCTGGATTTACTCGAGTCCGCTTCGGTCAGCTCGGATCTGCCGCGACTCGCGCCTCGCCCGTTTCAACCGTAGACTCGCTGGACCTCGCAGGCACACTTCAGTCCAGTATACCTCTCGTTGCGTCTCTGGGGTTTGGGATCGTGTCTACAGGGTCTTTTTAGTCTCGCTTGGCTTTACTCGAGTCTCTTGAATCTGAAATGGTGTCAACCGTGTCTCGCGACGAGTAACTGAAGTCGTATCTCATGACCCCGATGTCGTGTCAGCCGAGTTCCTCGAGTGTAGCATAGCGCCGAGCAAACTCCGCCACTTTGATCTTCCGGATTTACTTAATCCCTCGTTCTTTACCCTTAACGCCGTTTGGCTATCTCGCGCGCGTTATTGCCATTTATGGAAATAACAACGTTTCCTCTCCTTCCCACGATCCCGAATGAAAATTCGGGATCTCGTTTACGCCGGGCTGCCGCGATCTCTCTCTCCAGGGACGAGGATCGAACTGCCTGTCCCGCGGAGACAGCGCGCGCTCCTTAAAATCGCTGCCGAGCTATTCGTACTCGTTAAGCCTTCAGTGAAATTTATTTTCAATCCGATCCCGATATCCTTCTTTATACGGAGTGTCTAGACCAAAACTGGCACGAATATACTACCTCTGCCGACTATGCCGCAGCGAATTCGCGCGAAACCGATGTTCCGGAGCCCGCACAGCTCCATGACTGTGAAACAAATGTTGCCGCTGCAAGTGTGAAGCTATTAAGACGGATCACAGCGCATCGACCTTCTTTCTCCCTGTTTTTCCCGCGTTTTTCCACCCTTTATCCGCGTCCCGCGGTCCCTGGCTCTGTTGTCCTTTCGCGTTCGAATTTCAATCGCGACAAGCTTTTCGATTCGAATAATACCGAGATATCGGAATTATTAACCATCCAACCTTTCTCTCGTTGCCCTTAGTTGTAAATATTTCCCACCGTCGTGTTTATTGTACGCGAGAGCTTTCATCGCGCATATTGTCCCGTGTTTTATACACGTCGCGAAATGGATACGAATCGCTTCGTTCGTAGCAAGCCGTTCACCGAATCATTCGTATCGCTCGATACGTAAAATCAAATATTCCGAATGTTAAATTCCAGTTTTTTCATCCAGTCCCGCCTGGTAAGTTCCGTCCCGAGTGTTCGAGAAACGTCGTTTTTCCGCCTGACACGGTGACGCCATAGTCGTAAAATTTACGAATCGATAGTCGCCAAAATTTCTACACCCTCTTCCGATCTATTCCCGCGTTCCGGGATTCGTCGCGCGATAAATAAAATCTTCTCGAATTCTCGAAATCGAATTACCCGTCGGCCTTGCGAGACGTCAATAACGCGAGGTCGGGTCTCCAAAGACAGCCGTAATGCCCGGAGAACGCGCAATAAAGCATCTTCGGCTTATAAATCCCGGATCACCGTGCGACCGGATATTAGATATGCGCGAGTGGCGTGCAACATTGACGCCGATAGATACCCGGGCACAATGTATCACGCCGACGGACCCCCGTCAGTTTATGGTGGTGCACGTATACGATCATGGGGGTTGGCGCTATCGGCGTCGGAATTCGGGCGCACTTTTTCGTTTCGTATCACGCGATCTATGAAACATTGATAGAAGTCTGGTGAGGGGAAAAAAGCCTGGGCGGAAAAGAGACAGAGGGTTTCGGGTGCATGCGGAACGACCATGCATCATCGTTCACGCTTCATCCCTTGATATGCAAGCCAGATCTATAGGCACGCCTGTGTGCGCGCGCGCGTGTCTGTGCCAATGTGTATACATAAACCTGCATATTTACGCGCGTGTATACACGTTTCATCGCGAATGTATGCGAGTTCGCATATGCCTGCACGCGTATGTACGTGCACACGCGGCAATGTGCTGCCGCATAAATCGAACTTTTGCATTTCCGTCGTCGACAGTTGTCCCCCCTCCGCGTTCCCTCATTGCCTCGCGTCACACGCTGCGTACAGGAAACATTCGCTGACCTGCCGTGTTTTTCCCTTTTTTTTTTTTTTTTTCTCCCTTTTCTCTGTATTTCGTTCCTCTAACCCCCGGACGCGTTCTACGTGTACGGCGAATTTATGTCGCAACATTCGGACGTGATCCGAGCGTAGGTTTCTACGCTGATGATGTGGCCGTCGAAGCTCGCGCACCGGACAGAAGGGGCACGGAATGGCGCGCAGGAAGGGAGAACGTTAACGCTTGCGCGAAATCGCGGGTGGTTTTAAAAAACCTCGGGGAATTTTTAGTCTCGTTGGTCTGGTCGCGAAGGTTGATATTCTTGGCAGAGCGTTAAGCGAATTACCGCGGGTCACTCTCGTCGTAATATCTTTTTCAACGTTTTACCTTCGGCGAGGTCCGTGACGTTCTAAATTTTTTCCCGCGACAAGTTGCCCTAAGAAGAGGGTAAAACGCAGGTGCGCGGACGTGAAATTCCCGTTTGCAGGATGGACGAGATTAAACAGTCGCCGGTACGAAAAACAGAAGCGGTGTGTACCTTTCGTTCTTCGTATTTTCCATCCACATTCCGCGACCCCTTTCTGGCCGCTGTTCTCCGCTTGATCGCGCGCGTATACCTGCGGGATAACGCGACGTTTTTCGTAGCCGGAGCAGAAGCAGTAGTAGCAGCAGCAGCAGCAGCACCAGCGGAGAGGTGGAATAATTTATGCAAAGGCAGAGGTTAATTTGATTCGGAATTCAGAGGAAAATAATCTGCCGGGATCCGGGCCGGATGAGTTCTACCTTTTCGAATCGGAAGGGCGATGGCGGATCGGGGCCGAGGGGTGGCCAGAAGGGGCGATTCGACCGGTCAGAAAGCCGGAGGCATGCGCGATGAGCTTTTCTCCGGCAGAGCGGAGCCAACGAAATTAATATTTAATTTTCTATCCCTCATCCGCCGCGGAAGTTCCTACGGCCCTCTTGGCTTATACGCCATCGTGCTCGTGGTTTTATTGCCCTGGTGGCCGAGCGTACACGGTGCTCCATTGTTTCGCGGCTGTATTATATTGCCACTCGAAACACGCTACTTTCTTCCTTGCCCTCTCCTCTCGACCCTTGATTGCGCCAACCAGCCACGTACGGCACACCAGTGCCGCACCGCCACGAATCGCCCGTCCGAACCTCCGCCAACATGGCGAATTAACAGCCGAGAAACCGATAATCCACCGTGTACGTCTCGCGACGGCATCACGCCATTTCCGCTATGCAAATCTTCCCACGGCCAGTCGCGCCGGCTCGATCACCCTCGCCGGCGAATGCCTCGCGAACAGGTGGATCGCTCGAGGCCAAGGTCCGCGGAATTCGCGACGCGACTTCCATCTCGGAATTCGAACCTGTGCGCCCGTTCCTTCCGACAAAAACTCGCCGCCTGTCCGACCGACCGGTCGCCTAATGGGGCACCAGGTGCGCCTACGTACCATCCTCCATCCAGCCGTTCGCCATTTTAGACCCTTCGTTCGGCGATCGATCGATCGATCGATCCAGCCAAGAACAGGCTTTGCCGATTCCGGACGCGTAGCGAAACGCGAGGAGGAGAAGGAAGAGGAAGAAGGGAGGAATCGGCAGGTGAAACGCGCGCGTACGCTCGATGGGATCTCGGGTTCGAATCTTGGGCGAATTGCCTGCGTAGAATTAGGCGGGTACGAGGCCGTAAACGTGGCAGGGCGTTGCCTCTCTCGTCTCGTTCGGTGATCTCGGAAAGGAGGATCAAGAAATCTGACCGTTTGCAGAGGCACGGTCTGGCCGGCGCGCCGGTTCCTTCCTCCTCTCTAGCCGGGAACCTTGAGGTTAGCCTCAACTAATACTGCCACTCCGGCCGATGTAACCTCTCATTACGTTCCCGTGTCCGCTGCTGCTTCTCGAGCATCTCGCCCACCTTGATTTGATTATCATAATTGCACTTACCTTGGACCCGGTGCGCGGCCGGAAATTTCGCGTGGAAGATCGAAGGAGAAGATCGCGCGACCGGTGTCGCGCCTTGTCCGGTAAAAGCGATAACGATTGCTATTATTTTAATACCGCTGGTAATAACCATCGGCCTACGTGGTAATGATCGGCCACCGTGTCGGCAGAGGCGTCGTGTCGGCTCTGGTAACGACGCGACCGGTAGCCCGTGCTCCCGTGTAATTTATCGAGTCGCGGCCGGGGCATCCGAGTTACACCGTGTTCGCTGTAACAGCCGCTACGACGGCCGCTGTTTCGCTGTTCCGGAACGACGAGTTCTGTCGCGAGCGAGGTTCGCGGAACGTTCGACGCGTGTTCCGGCGAGGTTTTACAGCTTTGCAAATTACCGCGGCCCAATCGCGACACAGTTCGCGGCAAGAGTGCCAGGGATCGGCCCGCCGAGATTTTGGCACCAGGCTGATTAAACTCGTTCGGTTAAAACGCTCGCTTCGAGATGGTAAACGCGTTACGTCCCGGCGGGTCGATAGGCAGAGGCGCGTGACGCGATACATCGAGGGGTCGCTGCAATTGAAAAATAACAATAGCGAGGTATCGTCTTACGCGAAATGGAATAACGTCGACGTGTTTCTCTTCCCGGCGAGGGCCGATCTTAAAATTCTATCGAAAGAAGACACCGGATAAATTGAATGTTTACAGCGCCTCGCGGGATACTCGCGTTTCGAGGGGTGACGCTGTCAACCCTCGAAACGCGTCGACTCCCGTCACGTCCCCGCGTGACAAGACAGTTGCGTCGCTCTATCTCTCTTGCCTTTTTTCCTTTTTTTTTTTTTTCTATTTCTCTTTTCCATTTTCCGACCGTTGATCGATCCTTTCCCTTCGTTTTCAATCTGTCACGCGTACCTACCGCAACGATTGCGAATCGCCTGAAATCGTTGACCCGGTTTCGCCGGGCAATATTACTTAGCGTTACGAGGAGTCTCGAAGCGGACGAGCTGCCCTCTCGATCGATGGTCCACCATCGATCCCGCGTAATAACGAAATATCCCCGTTGCATCGCCGGTAATTGTCGTTGCGTAAATTCGACCGGGGTCCGGTCCAATCCGAGCTGTTAGTCAGCGTCGGAGAGAATTTCGCGTCGGGGGAATCGGAAACGGGATTTATTCGGGCGACGGTAATGAAAACTCGTGGAAGAAACGACGGGCGGTTATCGTATCGCAGCGAACGAACGCGCGGATCGAACGTTATTAATTTCGACAGGATCGTATCGGTGTAATACGAGGTTGGCGTAAACGAAAGGAGCAGCCGCTGCTCTTCGTCGATCCGCGAATCGAAACCGCGCATCCTCCGGCTGAAAGCCACTGCCACGGCAACGCCGAGCTAGATTGAAGGGTGCTGCCACCCTACGACGGACCAATAAACTCGTAGGATTCTGCGAAACAGGGAAGTTCACCCTCATCCGGGCAGTTTTTCGCGAGAGAGCGTACCTTATCTTCCCGGCTGTTCTCTTCGTCGCTTACTCCTCCGATATCGAACATCCAGCTACCCTCGAGTCTCGAGCGCGAACGAATTTATCAACTCCCGTTACCTCCATTTTCTTCCATCGGCGATTATTCGCGCGGTAGCGAGCGCGCGCGCTCGAGGAGAATTCTCCTCTCGCGAGGAATAAAGAATCCTCTGGTTGGGCAACGAAATTTCGCTGTACCCTCGGGTTCGGGCTGGAGCGTCGATAGAAATTTTAATAAAGGCAGCTGCGCCGGTTCGCGGGAAAAATGCACGCGGTCGGAGTCGCCGGATTGCGACTCGAGGGCAGGCCTCGATTAAAGCGTTCGCCGTCCGCGCCAGTTTTTCTATTTTTTACCCTGCAACCCCGATCTGGCTTGGCCGCGTTTTGCTCGTGTTTCAACCTGGATCCTCGTGCTCATAATTGAAAATCACTGTAATCCAATATCCTTGCTCGGGGGTGCGATATAAAACCGAGTGGATCCCGCTTAAGGTCGTTCCGCCCCGAAACGGCGCCAACCCACCGATATCCGCCGACCAATAAGGAGGTATCGGTGGTAACCTAAGAGGAATCTCCCCGAGTGTGCCAGCAACCCCTGCGGGAGGAAACCGCATACACGTACACGCGCGTCTCGAGGTACACGTACGGGAGGAGCGACGCGCGACATTCCGCGTATTGTTTCCCGATGGGAATTCGGCTACCTTCCACGGAACACGTTGCGGACTCCTTCCTATGGTTTATTACGACTTACGGGGGATGTTCACCGGTGTCGGGGTATTTACAGCCCAGCCATTCCCATTGCAGTCAGCCTTTACGGGCTGTCGTCCCCGGTACACGGTGACAAAGCGCCAGGGAAAAATGAGAATTATCGCTGGTCGGAACGACGCCGTTAAAAGGAGATCGCGTTAATCCGTGGGGAGGAGCAGGGGTGCGTCCGTCATCGATGACCTCTCTCATCGCGGGGTAATTCTTTTTCCGTGTTCCAACCTCGGATTCGCGCGCAAGGGTGTGCTTCGTCGGGAGCTTTCGCGGTCGTCCCGATTCTCGGACACCCTCTGGTTTTTCGACCAACGTTAGATTTCCCTTCGCGTTCGGTTCGCTGCGCGAATCCCCCGGATTTGACCGAAATCTCGCTTTTATCGAAACGTCGCTCCGTCGTGTAACGTCTAACGCAAAGTTTATTCGAGTTGGGAGTCTAGAACGGGGATGTTCCGCGGTCAGCCGTCGCGGTCGCGTAATCCCGCAAAGTTTCATACGCCGTCTGCGATCTGTCGGGACTTTCGAGACGTATCTTTCATCGTTTCACGGCAGAGAATTCTTTGGCACTCGTGGAGAAGGAATACTCGCGTCTGTATCATTCTTGAATCATAGTCCCGCGAGGCGGCGCGTGAAAAACTCGAAGAGACGGGATCCGTCGGATCCTCGTCGTTCTTAAAGTTTTCGGCATAAATTGTCATTTGTCCCGTCTAGCGCCGCTATTACACGGGTCACTTGTATTCTTGTCCGATGTCCCGTGTAGGTCGTGAAAAGGTGGCTGCTTTTTCTTCGAGAGAGCGCCGCCCCGCTCCCCGTCGAAGCGCCCCGCTGAACCGGAGTGGCTCTCCAGGGGCGGCGGCATCTATTTTATAAGACTGAGAAATATCGGCGGCATCAATAACGGTTTATCTCGAATACAAATTGCCACCCGGAGAGGACCACTGCCTTAAGAAAACACTCGTAATCCGTGGAGAGTGAAACAGGGGCGTAGCGACAGGTCGTCGGTACCCATCGTCTATCTATCGCCCTCGGGCACCCCATCGACCCCTCGTGTTTATACGACCGAGCTCTGGTCGTCGACGTTCGAAATTAATTCCATCGCCCTTCGCACTGCTGCTCGACTTCTCGATGGGACATCGTTCCTCGGCCTTTTCTTCGCGCCACGCGTGAATCCCGTCCAAACGATCGCGTGTCCCCTGTTTACCCGCCGATCCAAGCCTTTAATCAACCCCGCTCCTCTACACGCGTCTACACGCGCGACGCGTACACGTACCCTCGCGTCGCTTATGCGTTTAAGATACGCGCAGTTTGTAAAGCTGTCCCTTAAACTCGTTTTATCGGTTATCCCCTCGCTCCGTATCATCGGACATCCTCGCCCGGTTGTTCCACTTTGTCCCGACGATGATCGCGACGGTCGTCATCGGGGTACCGCTTATCCGTATCGGCCCGTTCCCTCCGCTTGTCTCTACCCAGCCTCGACCCGTTTTTCTCCTTTTCTCTCCTTCTCTCCTTCTCGTTCGGAAGCCACGACCTCGCTCGACCCCCATTGTCGAACCACCAGACGATCGTTTGGCATGGTTTAATGGCGTGGCCGGTAGTCGCGATGATGAATGACGCTACCGGAACGAGAGACATTCGGCGCGATCCGACGCTTCAAGAGCTTTTTTGTCGCGAGAGCTCGTTACGTCCCGGCGCCAGCCTGGCCAGCAACTATGGGCCAGAAACAATGTTGACTAATCGCTTTCCAAAACTATGCTGAAAAACCGGCGGCGGCGATGGCGGCCCGTTTTTGAGATCGCGTCGGCTGCGCCAGTTTCTTTCGCCATTCCGACCGCGTGCATTTCAATATTCCTCGAACGATCCACGTTGCTTCGAAGAAAGCGAGACGTTTATAACTGTCGTGCGATTAAATCAAGTGCACGCGACGAGTGCCTTTGATTGGCCTCTTAACACGCTCTTCGAACTGACGTCTTCCTTGATCGCTCGGTGACATATGCGATTGCAAAGTCGAACGATCGTTTCATCACGAGCTAATCGACTATTCGCGCTCGTCGTTAAATTCTTCGAAATTCTTGCCAATTCCTCTTTTCTCTCGTGAAAAATTCGCGGAATTTTCAAGCGGGAAGAACGCCGAGGAACGTCCCCCGTGACTTCTTCCTCCTTTCTTCCTCCCTTCTTTATCGGGCAGGCGAATCAGCCCGTGGAATAATTCCATCGCGGGCGCAGAAAACAAACCTTATTATTCCAGCGGATGCGGCTAATTTGATCGGCGAGAATTTGAAATGATAATGGAGGCAAGTTTTTCTCGATTTAGGTTCATCCTTAAACTCGTCCCTTAGCATACGCGTTCCACGACGAGAAATCATGAATTATGCGCGCTGATTATTCCTTTTATTAGCGTCTTCTCCCGATTATCTGCGCCTCCTTCTGCGTATTTTACTCCTTTCGTCGGTTGCTTTGAAATACACGCGCCGGTCTGGTCCGTCGTCGCGTGTCCGGGCCAGATTACCCGTAGTTCTAGTATCGTTCGTGCACTCGTTTAGAACGGTATCGAATCGACGATGCTCGAAAGCTTGCTCGCTTTCGCGGCAACTCGTCCTCTTTGCCCATTTGCGAAATTAAGATGCTAATTTAATTACTCGGCTTGGTTTTGTTCGATTTTCGGCTGGCGTTGTTATCACGTCGCGTTAAAATCCCGCAAGTTGGTAGCAACGACCGGTGTTTCCACTTGGCGCCGGTGCTCCGAAACACGGGCGTACGTGTATTAATAACAGCAGCCCCGAATATTCCGTTGTTTGCCTCATAATTATTTTCGAGCAGTACGCTTCAGCCCGCAAAGCTTCCCGTTTCCTCCACGAGCGTAACGTACACGTAACGACGTAACATAAACATGATTGATATATTATTAACCACATCCATTAAAGGTAAGCACTACGGCCGGATGAAATATACGAGGTTTCCTGGGGGAGGCTTTCCAGCTAGTAGCAGACTGGAGAACGGTCGGCTGAATACGAGAAACGGGAAAGAGAGGTTCGACGTGGCCGCGGGGGGTTCAGAAGGAACGAGAAAAGAAAGAGGGAAATGCTCCTGCGTAAATTTAGCCCAGGGGTGACGGGCCGCCATGTGCTGCCGATCTCACGGTTCGGGGTTGCACAAGTGCAGCAGCAAGGTCAAAGGGCGGAGGCAGTGCCATTCGAAATCGCCAGCGTGTTCCTTCCGCTGCGCCAAAGCTGAGCAAGCTTTGCTGTTATTCCGCGATATCGTTAGGCGCGGTAGGAAAACCGCTTCTAAAACACCATCGCGTATATCCGTGGATTATCGGGAAAATTCTTCGTTGCAGCTTTCGTTTCCGTTATCGTTTCACGCGTTCGTCCGATGCGTTTAAGATAATTTACGAATCTCGGTAGGTGTACGGTTGCTCGGAATTTCTCGAAACTCGAAAGGCGGCGAGGAAAGGGACACGATAGGTAACGAAGCAGAGTATTAGCTCGGAGATGGAGGGACAGATAGGAGAAAGGCATATCCGTTGGCAGGATTTAGAAACCGAATTTAATATCCAGGAGAAGTCGCCGGGAAACGCATCGAAACGAACGATCCGGTCGATGTTGAACAGTTTAATATCTAGAGGACCCGCCGCGGGCGATTTACCTCGCGAAGGGTGAGAATCGTTGGGAAGTCGTTCGCTTCCGTTCGCTCGAGCAACCTTGCGCGCCCTTTCTCCCTTAATCCTCATAGTTCCCCGGTGAGATTCGCGAAAAGCGAATCTACCCGAAATGAAATCGAAATGTTTACGGTTGCGACGCCCTCCTTGGTTCCTCTCGAATCCAGGCGAATCTATCGACGAGAGAATTTCCGCGGACGCGTTGCCAGGAAAATTCAAAATTCCCGTCACAGACCACGCGGCGTGGCACTCGAAACATCGGAGACGTTCGCGCGGGCAACTTAAATATTCTGCGGTGCTACTCGGTAAGAGCGATTCGAAGAAGATTTAGTTTCGCGGAAGGGTAAGGAACGAGTGGAGGAAGGAGGGGAAAAGAAAGAGGGTTAGAAAAGGAGGCGAGGAGCGGCAGGAGTGGAGGGAGACAAAAGGGAAGAAAGGGAAGAAAGGGAAGAAAGGGACGAAAGGAAAGGAACCCCGACCCGGCGTGTCAGCTTAATGGAACGGAATTGAAATCATTTGCCTGGCGACAGGCACGGCACGTCGTCGTCGTCGCCTCCTGAGCTTGGCAGTCCAGTCGTCGTCGGTTTGTACCCTGTTCCCTGTCCCCCTGCCGCCGCTTCTTCGCCCGGCGTATAATTGAAATTCTCGAAAGGAGAGGAGGAAAAAGAATGCGACACGCGAGGGTTACTGCGCGAGGAAGCACGAGGGAAACAGAAGCCTTTCGAGACGGATAGCGCTACTAATGGAGTCCTGGTTAAGCGTTGGTCCGAGGTACAACCTTCGTTACATTTATCTCCCTGGGTTTGTGGTCTTCCCCAAATGTCGGCCGGAGGGTCCTCCCCCATCGAAACATAAGGCCGTTAAACGATTTAATTCAATTCGTACGGGACTGGAGAGCGGCGCGAGGGGGGGCGCGAGGGGGTCCGAAGGGTGGATTCAACGAATTTAACGCCTCCGATAGTTTCACGCTTCGGAATTCGCTCGCCTCGACCTTACCTCAGCGTTTTAACACGCTGTAGCCCCCCTGGCGGCTGGTCTGCAGGCCACCCCCGGTCGATCGTTATCCCGGTGTTTCAATTTTTTTCCCTCGTCCCCGCTTCGTCGCGCGGTGCATCCGCCTATCCGGAGATACGGGGATTTTCTCGGCCTGATTTGCCGGCGGATAACTTCCGTGCGACTGGAATGGTCGGGACGAAACTCGATCGCGGAGAAGAAAAGGACGCGATTGCTCGTGGCGTAACAGGTCCTGGCGTTTCGGACGATCGATTCCGCGCGGTACGCGCGCAACGATTCGGCGGAACGGAGCGACTGTTCTTTCGTTCGCGTGGAAGTTGGCGAATATTCGCAAGTAGAATACCCCTATCACGATCAGCCGTCAGCTGCCACCGTTCCCGGTGGTTTTGACGGCGCATAATGTACAGTTGGCACAATATTTGGAAAGTAGTTGGCAAGTTCTGCTTTACAATTATTGCGTAACCCTAACGCTCGCGCTGACAGCCGGATTGGTAGGCGGAGGGAGGCGGGGGTTGCGAGGCGCAAGAAGCTAAGAGAGTCGGAGAGGCTGAGGGCGCGGCCAAAGAGAGGAGAGAACAATGCGAACTTCGAGATAACTTCAGAGAAGCGGGAATCAACATGAAAGGGGAAGTTTCCATCTCTAATTGGTATTTAGGAGATCCGAAACAGACCCAACTTCGTGCCGTCCTTACGTGGCCCTCGCGTACACCACTCGAACACAGTCCCCTGGCACGTGTACGCGTGCACACGTACAGACCGCTCAAACATCGCGAGCCACGGCATCCCGGCAGATTTAATCACGGAAAATGAAGTCGACGGGCTGACGACCCTCCTCACGGTGAAAACTTCCGGATAATCGGATCGCGCGTGGCTCTGGCCGCCTTTCGATTTACCCGCTCCTTCGGCTCCGCGATACCACCTCGCCATCCAGACCCGTCGCGGCATTCTTGAAAGAGGATGTACAGTTACGACCATGCAGATTTAAACACGCACGCACGCACGCACGCGGGAAAGGAATTCTCCGAGGCCTTTGCTGTTCCTCGAACTTTCAGCCTGCGACGTGTTTATCATCCGGTTCGCGGTTCGCCGGCGAATTAAATTATACACGCGCCGATGTGCCTTAAAAAGACACACCCTCGACGCGGTGACAGAGGGTGCGCGGCTGTCGGTGGGTAGGTAGGTTGGTAGGTAGGTAGGTATGTTAGGTGGATAGATGGAATTCGGATATAACACGGGATTGAAGGGGACGCGCGTGGAGAAGGAACGCGGAAAGTTGGGATCGATTCTGCGAGAGGACGACCACTTCAAAAGACCCCAGCCTCGCTCGCTGCTCCGAGACTTACTTTCTTTGTTCCGTATCAGTCGCGTAGTTAAGCTACATGCAAAGTAACGCGTCTATACAGCTATGCATGTGCGCGTGCATGCATCTTTGAAATATTCGTATGTACGCGGCGATATATGGAGTGCTTCGACGATGGAAGGGATTTTATTATTCACAAAGCGACGCACCGCGCTGCTCCTTGGATCCCTTCCGTTTCGCTGGAACGAGCGAAAGGAAGTCGAAAAGCCTGTTCGAGCAAATATGCAAATAGCGTTGTTTAACCGGCCCGCATTCGAGCCTCGTTCGGATCGAGCGTGAACGTCGACCGAGTTTCCGGGACAATCCACGCGGCTCGATCGCCTTCGAATTAACACGTACGTCGATCGGTTATTACTCGTCCGAGATACCCGGTCGGCCTGTCTACAACGTGTTTCGATGTACGGGGTAAATAGTCGGGTTACGCGCTCGATAATTCACGAGCCAGTCCAATTGGAGGGTAAACGAGTGATGGCAGATGGCAGCAGCTGTTGAAAGACCCGAGAGACGAAACGGGGTAAATTTCAGGTAAACGATATATTTTAAACCAGCCAGTCTCACTTTTCGCGAGGGTTCATGCCGGGGGTTGAACGAGTTGCCAACTTTTCCCACAGATGGCGCCAGAGGACGGTTTTGCCCGTTCGCAACCCCCGCGACGTACCGTCGTTACCTACCCCTGAATTTCGTCGAAACAACGCGTTGCAAATACGCGAAATCGTTTTTTCTATCCGCGATACGAATCTTCGCGAGACACTCGTGCCTCCGAATAAAACCGAACGGATAAATCTCGACGAATTATTTTTTGCGCGTAGATTCGAAACTGGGTCCCGGAAATAAAACGAAGCTCGTCGAAGCGTCCGTGCGTTGGCGCGACGTAAAAGAATAACGCGCGATCGAGCTTCGAAAGCTGTCCGTCTGTTTATTTCGAGTAACAAGGGCCCAGGGCGAAGGACGAATAAGCGCGTTTATCGTAAATATGAAAATTTCGCGTTGGCTCGAAAAATGGTACAAAAGGCAGAAAACCGAGATCCTTTTGAGGACAGCTGGGGAGCATTGAATAAGGCAGCACTTTCTTTCAGCGTTGCCCTCTCGAAATAACTCTTGGGCGTCTTGTCCAAGCAAAGAAATAAAGCGATGCCACCGGAGGGTCGATCGAGTCCCATTAATGGGCGAACACTGAAAGGATCTACAGAACGGCCAGTGGCGACTGGTCGCAATGGGCTTTGTATAGGTGTGGCGGGAAAAAAGGGGCATGAAAGTAAGATTTCGCCCGAATTCGCGGGGAAAGAAAGCCATTCCGGCATGTTTTCCCCTATCCTCGCAATTTTTCTTCCCTTTCCTAACGGTTCGTTATATCCTGTGACTCCGCCCAAGACGGATATCCCTCGTGTAAAAACAGCCTTTTCGACGAACCTCCATCCACGATACACCGTATACCTCTGTTTCTCGCATTTCCTATTTATTCCTCTGTTTGTATACGACACTTTCCGTATCGAATTCTTATCTAAACTTCTCCCAGAGGAAATCGATCACGGACTCGGTTGGCCTATATTTCAATAAGCACGCAAAATTGGCACTCGAGTAAACGCGAACAATGGAGCCGATACGGTTTCCAATCGAGCATCTCATGAAAGTCAAAACGCGCGCGCGAAATGTAATCCCTCGGTTGTATCGGCCCTCAACATCGGTTTTGTAGTTCGTTCCGAGCGAATTTCCTCAATTCGTCTCCCTCTTTCCTTCCTCGATCCTCCTTCCCTCTTCGCCGCCGTCTTTTTCTCCTTCCACCGAGCTCGACGCTCTATTAGCAGTTTCTTAGAGCAGTCCCAAATGGCATTCCTATTGATGCTCGCTATGGGGTGTACCTTAACGCTCGAGGGAGAAAAGAGCGCCATTCTAAGGCAGGAGAGAACTTTATGGACTGCGCAATGGCTACTGGATTCTGTTCGAAGCGGACACTAGGCTTCCACCATCCCCCTTTATATTCCCTTTACCTCCGGCCTTCACCTCCTTCTCTTTCTTCTTCTTTTCCCTCCTCCTTTTCCATCTTTTCATCTTTTTTCCCTTTTTCTCCCTTTTCTACCTTTCTCTAGCTTCTTTTGCTCAACGCAATTCCCCGCGATTCTTTTATTGCGACTTCGATTCGCGTTCACGCGTCTCGCGACGATTACCGGTAAGCCGACGAATTCGACCGAGGATTTCATCGTCCGGACAAAATGAGAAATTGTCTTCCCCGTCAACAGCTTTCGTTCTTTGTTTGCTTGTAGCTATTACGGATAAGCAATAACGCCGGTGTTCTATCCACGATACGGGATATGAAATTGTAAGCCGAAAAGCTGTCATTTTTATCTTTTTTTTTTTTTTTTTTTTTTCCTCTCCCTTTCGTGTATCGTGTAAATAAAAATGGGTTTACAGCTCCATCGTGCACGGACTCCGCATTGTAGCCAAACAAATTGTACGCGAGTCCTATCGTGTTACGTTCGGAGGATATTCGACGCAAACTGGATATTTACCAAAACGCGGATCGTCGAGGCGAATCGGGGAAATTCGGCGTTGCTCGCGAACGGACGAAACTCGCGGTCGTGGAACATAAATCGCCACGGTTGAACGGAATCTTTAACGAGGTTCCCTAGATCTTCCGCGGAGGAAACGTCGGGACGAGGCGTCGCGACGGTTCGGTAGGACATTCGCGCGCTCGATGTGTTCCCGTATTTCGAAGGATAAGGCCGACGTCCTCGTTTCCGGAAGCGGACTCCATTGACCGTAAGGATCTACCAATTTTCCAGCCACTCGCTTTCCAGAATCGATTTACACATCGCTACGTGCATTCGTCGCTCGGTTAAATTTTCAATACACGCGCGGCGTGCAACTCTAATCCGCCGTAATTCAATTTGCTCCTGCAAAGCGCCAGTGCCAACGTAAATTTGCACTCGCATATCCTATTCTATCCTGCTCTATCCCGATTCGAAAATCCTTAAGAAGCTTAACTAAATTTTCATTCCGAATTCGCCCATCATCTCTCCAAACGATACGTCGAATTACCGGTCGCTTCTCCTTCGACCTGTCCTCGCTCGATACCCGTTCGTTCGCGCACCGTTTTCCAGCGTGCGAAAAATGCCGCAACGGCTGGGAATTCGCGAGAACGGAGAAGGAGAGAAAAAATTGTGGAAATTGCGGTACGCGCGGAACTTATTCGATCGCGTTTATCCGGCAAGCGGCACGGACGCTTTGGTAGCTACGGATCGGAAAAGAAAGCAACGCGGTCGATTAATCGGAAAGTCGCGGCACGTCGGCCGATAGCGACGAGCATGGTTCCTCGTTTGTTCCTCGCCAAGGTAGAACGCAAATTGGATTATTCTCGAGCGAAGTTGCCACGAGGAAGAAAGAAGGGAGGCGGGAGACCGATATGGCTGTCGGTGTTGCCTCACCGGAAGCCGCTTTCTCCTCGGCAACCCCACCTTGCCACGCTGACAGCCCGTGCAACCGTGTTTCTTCCTCTTCCGTCACTAGTCCGCCACCAGGCCGCCACCAGACCGCCACCGTCGCCTCTGATGGATTGATATTTTTAACGCGAAAGACAGTCGATACGGTCCACGAGCTCGACCCCTGAAACAAGACGTTTTCCCTAGGCGTTATTGTTCCTCCGGGGCTAACACCGGGTATGCCAGCGGAGTGGCATCGGGAAACGTTGCCGTATTATTGCCTAAGATAATGAGTTTTCTTCCGAGCAACCTTCCGGGGGAAGACCGATCGGCTGTTCAAATATTGCTGGCAACGTAATAAGCAAAGTGCTCTCCCGTTGGCATCTGGGGCCGTAATAGAAATTCGGACGAGTTTAAACGACCGGTCCCGCGCCACTCTGCGGCCCCGACACGCGAAATTCGCCTTGTTCCAACCGCGATGATTAATTGTCCGTGAATTCCTATTTACTCGACCGCTCGTCGTCGTCGTCGTCGTCGTCGTCGACTCTCGAGAATTCCGGGGACGAATGAAAGGACGGGGAGAACGCCGTCGTCGTCGACGTCGTCGAGTACTACTCGTGGAATCGTTAAGTTCCACCCCCGAGGAGCGTCGTCGGGGTTATTGCCGTGCCGTGAACGCCGATACGTCCCTGCGGACACGACAAACAGATATCGATGGCTTTTCAAAAATTTAAGAACTATCGATATTGGATTTTGATACGGGGTATCGAAGTTCGTTTAGCCGCGCTAGAACTGCACGTTGACAGTTCGGCATCAATATCGCTACTGTATTTCTGTCTGTGGCAGAATGGCGCAATTTTTCTCGTGGACAGAGCCACGATAGGCGTGTCGATAAAAATACTCCACCGGTCGGCACTAGCTATGTACATACCGATTAGCTTACTCGCGGCAGTTAACCTTGTATCCGATAAACGAATCTAACGGACTATCTGCGGAATAAACGATCCTAGTAGATCCTCGCGATCTCGCGATACCGCGAAACTCGCGTCGCGTCCTTAATCCGTCCGGAAACGTGCCTCGGCGATGCCATAGCAATAACACCAGCCGCGCAACGCGGATTATCGGAACAAAGTTCCTTTGTTCCTCGCCCTTTGACCGGTCCAAGTAGCGAATTAGCCGGTGGAGTTGCCTCTGAAAAGGGATCGATATTAGCAGCGAGACGGTCTGGCACTCGCGTCATAAACCACCGGCCTATCGTTAATTCCCCGAGAAACCAATACGACGACAACCGTCCTGGATACCGGCTACTATTATTTCCAGAATTTCCAATGACCCTGGCCAACCTACTCGTCGCATTGTAGCCGGGTCTAGGCTGGACAATGGTCAGGCCAAGTCCGGGTGCAGGAGGACGTTAGTCCAGGTCCGCAATATCGGCGTTTGGCCTTGCGCCAAGACGCTTCGAAATAGTCGGATAACAGGGATATATATATATGTATTTATATACACGCCGGTATGTACGTATAAACGCGTGTCTACGTATGCGCACGTATACGGATAAACACGGTGCCTCGCGACATTGGTCGGATATTTATTCGCATTGTTTCACCGTTCTCCAGCGGCGCGATCCGCCAGCGAACGACTGGAATGAACTCGGCAGGTCGAGGGCGCTTCCGGTTCTCCAAGTCGAACGCTCGCGCCGCGGCGTTCTCGCTTCGGACGATCGTACGGTTGCGAGCGCGTTTCGGAATTTCCCTCTATTTTCCCCGGAGAATTCGCCTGGTTTCCAGCCGAGCAGGCCGACCCTGTTCGCGGCAATGCCGATTGCGAACTTTCCGGACGTTCCACGGCGACGATCGTTTAAGGGAAAGCGACGTTGCTCCGAACGAGCGTCGAACGGGTAAGCGATAATAAGAGCGCAAGTGACATCGGGGGGCGGACGTAACGCGAGATTGCCACGCACTCGTGAAATACGGCCATCCTTGGGGAATATTTCGTGACTCGACCCTTTTAACCTTCGATACGCCCGAAACGCGATTAATCGGCTCCGGGGATAATTAGTGGAAAAGAATTAGGTGTTCCCGCGGCTGGGAGAATTTAAACGACCGCCGATGCAAATTGGCGGCACGCACGCGAGCTTTTGCGAGGAAATCGAGAAACGTCGGTCCCCCGTCGTCGATCATACGCACGGGTAACTACCTGTGCTTGACGCTCTTAATTACACCGAAAGAACGGTTATTAACTCCGGGACCACGCGACGGTTCGTAACGCGCGACGATGTTCGGAAGGCAGGAAAGAGCGATCGGAATCGTTAAAACCCACCGACGATAGGTCGGATCCTGGGAAGACGAAAGCACCCCCGATCGTTGACCCTGGCTGCGATGATTTCTAACGACGCGTTGATAGGATGCGCGATAATGGGGTGCACGCATTCGGCATCATTTTCGGGGGCGAATCGATAGCGGCGACCGCAGCGTGTCGCGTTGTAACGCACAGAGAGTAGGCGTTAGAGGAGAGGCGGGCTGGAGAAAGAGAACGGGAGGAATAAGCTTGGACATGCTGCATCTGCGCGTGACGGCTCGGTGACAGCTCGGACCACCAAGCCAAAACGGAATCATTAGTGTGGCCCGTTAAGGGGGTTGCGAATTAACGGGCTTTTATCCGGCGGAACGGCGAAATTCGACAATACGCCGGACCAGAGTATTCCATTAGCGATTCCGCGATGCGTCGTCGGTCCGGCCTCGACAGTCCAGGCGACGCCGACGCTGCCCGTAATTTAATACGCCGGACGACGTGTCCGTGTGCACGGGATCATTCTTATTAAGCGGTCCATGCGATTATCCGTAACCGAGGCAGTTGTTTAGAGAGGGTTACGATCCTGATGCGATTATAATGCGGTCGCGAGATTGGATGGCGCTACTGTTCCCCTCCGAGGGTTGCCAAATCTATGGTTTTACTCGCGGAAGATCGGGGACGCGCCACGGTTCCGGTAAATAATAGCAAGTCGGTCGACGAGTCGAGACCGAGCATACTTTCAGGGATATCGTAAAGCATCGCGTTTAATTGCAGATCGATTTCGCGCGTCGCGATAAAGACACGATCGTTACTCGTATTTTTACCTCCGATAAAAAGATCGATCCTGCAGCGAAATATACAGTCCGTTTGATAGATTTATACACGGGCAGTTTTGCGCGACTTTATTATCCGGAATAATTAAAACCTCGGGAAAATATTTGCCGCGAAAATTGCGCGATTCTGCCGGCATCTGCGCACAGCGACGATAAATCTCTCCATTAGAGAAAGGTCGGCGAAATAATAAATTCTTCGATCCCATCATAGGTGGCACGGACAAAATATCCCGACCAATTTTCCCTACTGCCGTGAAACGGCGTTGCTGCAACTCTGCTACAAAATATGGTATTCCGGTTCGTGACTCGAATTAGCGGTCGTATCTGCTATCAACGCGTTTACGGTTCGTTTAGGGTTCGTTACGCCCCCCGCGCCGGCAGTAAACACGTCGAACTTCCTTTTTATTTAGCCGAGATTTTACGAGAAACGCACGGTATATTTCAGTCACGAAGCTACGCGATGGAATATTCCACTCGCGAAATATCGTTTGTACACGCTGGCTGCTTTCGGTTCTTTACGAGGTTCGATTGGTTTTTACGATTGGCGGGAAACGGGGCCGAGGGGCGGCGCGTTCCGCTCGAATTCGGCCATTCTCCGTGGACCCATTCGGTTGATAATGCTTTTGAAATTTTCGGTGGCCGTCTTGCCTACGCGGGCCGAAAACGGGGGAAAAACGGAAACGCGGGGATACCCTTAACCGCTTTTGCGCGCTGTAATAGTTCGTAAGCGGCTTACAGGTAGTTAGCTAAACTCATTCGGTCCCGGTGTCGACGAACGGGAGTTAAATATCCTTCGTTGCCAGGGAATCTGTTGCGGTAGAATCGGTAGCCAGCGCTGACGAACTAACGGCCATTAACGCGCGAAAAGTCGGCGCGTTGTAGCTTGCGGACAGCCGCGATGCACCTTCGATAGGATTAACTCGTTCGTTGTTCGATCTGCCATCGCGTTTCCGCCTCGTAACCCGGTCTTTTTATTCGTCCTGCGATCGCGACCCGTTTCCCAATCGCTTCGATCCCACGAAACCACCCCGTCGGATGATTTTTTAAAGCGACGACGACGCGACGTCGATCCGGCAGTCGGATAAAATCGCGTGACGCCTGTCGATCGATCACCCCGTCATCGTCGTCGTCGACCGCCGACTCGATCTCGATCGAATCTAGCTGAATCCACGGCGATTAACCTCGGATTAACCGACGCGGTCTCGAGGAGAATAAATCGGCGAACCGCGAAGATCGGTCGGGGTCGGTGAGTCACGGTTCAAAGAGGAGTAATCCCAGCCTCTCGCGGGTCGTGGCTCGTCGAACTTGCGACCGCGATGGCAACTTCCTTTTTCTTATCTTAATTAGACCAGCCGGGAGTATCGGGGCGTGTGTAAAGTGTCCTAACGACGCCCTAGAAACGGCGGTTTTGACGCGAGCGGACGAACACCGGTTTAATAGCGTTTCCATTTGCCTAATGATCGCGGGCGGTCGTAGCCGCGTATCGTAGCCCTATCCTCGCCTCTTATCGCATTTCCTCTCCGCTACACACGAGCCACCACAGTCTACCTCTGCCTGCTCGTTTCTCATTGTTGTTGTTGTTGTTGTTGCCGTTGTTGCCGCTACTCCCGCCACGGCGGCCGTTATTCCCGGTGTATTGTGCGCTGCCTCGACTACCCTCGCAGCCTCCGCCCGATCCCGAGGACTTCGCCTCGCGGATGCGTCGCCATTGTGCGCAAGCTACTCGGCAAATAAGATCATTACCGCGTAAATAACTTTCTTACGCGGTCCAGGCTTATCCCGCGTCCCTGCCGCCATTTTCCGCGCCAGTCTAGCCCAACAGGCCGATCGAGATACCGTGCTCATGCCGGAGGAACGCCGGTTCCATCGCCGCGCAACCGATGTACCAGCGCGTAGGTAAATATGTGCGGAAGCGCCTAAACTGGTCGTCGGGCCGCAGACGATGTTTGCGGTTGGTCGTGCGCGAGTTTCCATCGCGATTATGCGAGCTGCGTCTGAATAACGCATACCGACAGGCCGATGGAGGTAAGAAAGGTGAAATTCCCAGGGGTGTCTCGCGATACACCGGCGCACAGTGCTCGGAATCTGCCGTTCGATCGATCCGTCCTATCGACGCATCGCATGTCCGACAAATTTCAACTCTTCCTCTAATTCCTAATATCCGTCAGGCGATACTCGTTTACCATCTTCGGCGCGAATCCGTAATCGGTATTGCTCCATTAGCCTCGGTTTCCGAAAAACCGGGAGTTTTTTTTTACGTAAAATCGGAAGCTATCCCAAGTTTACGTTAAAAACACGAGTAAAGTTATTCTCGAACGCGCGACTCGGTGTGTCCGATACGACGAGAAACTGGATATCGCTTTCGGGTCATTATCTCTTGTGCCGCTTGGCGATTTCTTCTGCTAGTTGGAGACGAAGAACACAGACGTTCGGAAGACGCATTGGATCACGTCCGATCGGACTGGCTGGCGTTGGGTGGCCTGGCGCTTCTTTCGCACCCTGGTCTCGAACGCTCGATCCTTCCTAACGTCTCCGACACTCCAGGCTGTCTCTCTTGGCGAACCGTACTCTCGTTCCCACAATGCGCGCGAACACGAGCGTACAACGGCTCGTTGTACCCTTGGTTGTCGGTGGGAAAAATATTTAGACAGTTGCGGTGGAATATGGGTCGGTGGGCTCGCAGGTAATATCGGCGGGAGTAGCGGCGTGAGTAGCGGAGGAAGCTGCGCAGAATGCGGCCGGTAAGCGGAATTTCGGTGTCTTGGGCTGCTCGACGCGGTTTCCGCGAGGAAAACTGGCAGCTCGTTGTCTCCGCTTAAATCGAGCCATTGTGCCCTGGTCGCGCACGCCTGCTATTGCGGACGTATCTTGCCAGAGCGTGGTTAATATCTCGTCGACGCGGCACGCCAGGCATAATCTCTGACTCATTGAAACTTGGTCGCGCAAAAGCGCCAGCGACCCTAATAAGGCAGCTCCTAATCTGCGAACGCGAGCAACCGAGAACTCCGTACGCCGAGATGGCAACGCGATACCGCCGGGCAAACTTCTTCCAGCCGAACCTCCGGGACTCGAGCATTTTTAGCCAACCTCTCGCTCCATCGGTTTCCGTAACGCGATCGTCCCATTCGTTATCGCCACTCCCAGCGATATTAAATAATATTTCCCGCATCGACTCGTCGCGTTACCAGCCTCGAGAAGCGGAATCCTCGAGCTGCCCTGCCCCGCAGCGTACAAAAGCTCCTTATAAAACTGCAACGGCTTCGCCGTGATGCAACGTCTGTTAAGCGACAGGTCTGTTCTCGGAGGCGATACCACCGCGGAGGATTTACGGACTTACCTTCGATTTCGAAGCTGGGTAGACCGGCGATTGGTACAGTTGGAGGAGTTTTACGCCGTGGCGGGATAATGACAGGACCAAGGACGGAAGAGGACGCGGGATGCAGTGGATGCGGTTAATGCGAAATGCTTTCGTTACGTATGCAGTGTAGCACGTTGCACACCTACATCGGGGTCTATAGGTGGGACCTAAAGATTCCGGGCACACGTGTCTCGGTAATGCGTGTAGCGTGTAGCTGCGACACGACAGAAGAGACGCCAGCAAGTTGGCAAGCGGCGGGGGTAGACGTTCTACCACATGCAAATCATATCGCTATCGTCTACCGTGCGTCTCGGCTGCTGCTGCTGCTGTGGGCGTGATACTCTAGAACGACACGCTTACATAAATATGTTTCTATTATGGGCCTGATCGGATTTACGATTAGCAATACCATTAACGCGTCCCATTTCATTCGCCATTCGATCCACCGGGGCCATTCTTCCGTCCATTTTTAACCTAACCTGTCCCCGAGCTATCCCGAGCTATCCCGATATTTCTCGCGTCTGACGGGGAAAGAGGAGCATCCATAGATAGGTCCCGCTGCTCCATATTCCTCTGCTCGATACTCCGACTTTATCGACCTGGTCTCGTTAAAAATGTAAGAAACCGGTATCTCGTTTTCCGATAATATATTGTCCGGCACTTTGCGCAATGGAATGTACCGCGGGCTATCACGGAAGAGGATGGTTAAGAAACTGCGAATTTATAGCGGCGCTGGACGGGAGAAAAAATTTCAAGTATAAAGTTTCCCCGAATGTTTCGCGCTTCGATCATCTCCTTTCCAGGTGATCCATCCATGTCGAATCGAGAATCGGTCAACGCGAATTTTAATCCGTAATTTCCAGCAGGTGATTCCAGAGTTTACTTTCCTACCCGGAATCCGTAATGGAAATTGCTTCACGTACGTACGCGTATCGTGGAAACTTATCCCATGAAAGTGCGAATGTAGTTGTAGTTTATTAAAAATGTACAAATTATCAAACTTATCGTTAATAGCAAATAAATAACAGTTACAATATATCGTTTACCATGTAAATTTATAATAAAAGTTACAAAAATAATAAATGTCTGATTATTGCGTGCATTTATCACATACTTGTATTACAATGTATCTGTAATTTGCAAAAAGATTATAAAGAACTACACCTACTGTTAATAACAACTCATTCGCAGCGTAAATTTACAATTACAAGTGGAAGAATTCAGAAATTATTGGCTAAGAGAGCGAAAAGTAATAATTAATAAAATTTCCGTGGATCGAGAGTATATAGAAGGTGACGCGAGGCTGCTCTAGTCATTTGTCGCTTCGACTTCAGCGGTGTAACGTGAAAATTTTCGTGAACCGCGGCAGGTAAGTGAGGTTGGGGCTCTTCACCTCGTTAAACTATTTCTACATTATCAACAATAAAAAATAAACACTTGGAAAGTTCAAGTACGATTAAATGTTAATAAATTAATCACAGAAATGGAGATACTAGTTAATTTTCTACTGGCAAACTATTTACTAAATGTGTCAAGTGCGCATAATCAGTGTTAATAAAATATTCCTACGAAATCAGCGCCATCTATTGGATTGGGCTTTTTGATCAGGAAAGTAACAGGAACATAGAATGTGCGAGGAGGTCGGCTGAGCCTAGCCACGAGAGAGACAAAGACAGCTATAGGTTAGACAAGGACAGAGTAATTCCGGAAGTGAAAATTAATTAATTACTCGAATTTTGCGATTAATTTATGAACTTTTATAACTGCATCGCAAAGCTGAAGCCTTGAGCATCATTCTTATGCTACTTTTGTTCATAACTTGTTGCTAATTAGCTTGTTATTAATAATTATTCGATGGCGTCGGTAATTCGATAACGACGTTCGGCATGGTTGACGGAAAGAATATTTAATTATGAACAAAACTACGAATAAAATATGAATGAAACTGATATTGGAAGATGCGCCGAAATATTGTCTTTATAACGAATGGACGACATTCCTAAAATTAATTCCATATAAAATAGTTATTCGTGATAAACCATTACCATCTTTGGCAAGATTTCGAATTCTCCGTGGAATAATAATTTATAATCGATTAATTAAGAAGAAATTAGTATCGAAAGTTATATTGGAAAGTTCGCTAAGGATGTGCCTTTACGACGCAATTATAAAAGTTCACAAATTAAGCTCAGGAACCGAGTAATTTGTTAATTTTCGACTAGCGAATTTATTTTATTAGAAAGTATCAGGAGCATATAACCAGAGTTAGTAAACCGACATCAGTGCCATCTGTGATTTTTTCCTGGAACTAAGTATCAAATCCAAAGTGTTCCAGTAGAAAATCATAGATGGCGCTGATGTCGGTTTACTAACTCTGGTTATGTGCTCCAGATACTTCCAAATAAAACGATTCGTCGATAGAAAATTCACAAATTACTCAGTTCCTGCGATTAATTTATGAACTTTTACAATTGCATCGTAAAGGCAAAGGCTTGACGAACTTTCCAACATAAGTTTCGACATTATTTTCTTCTTAATTAATTAATTATTAATTATTGTTCTACGCATGTTCAAAATTTTATCGAAAATTCGAATGATTTATTATGAATTCCTATGTTTCATGCAATTAATCTCTGACATTTATGAACTCGTTATATAAATAATTTTCCTGCGCGTCTTCCTATATTACTTTTGTGCACATTTTATTTCTGCTTTTCTTCATAATTGTATATCCTTTGTGACTACCATGACGGTCGTTGTTGTCGAATTACCCACGCCATCAAACAATTATTAATGGCAAGCTAATTAACGACCAATTGTGAACAAATGTAGCATAGGAATGTTGTGTAAAGCTTCAGCTTTCTGAATCAGTTATAAAAGTTGGTAAATTAATCGGAGAATTTGAGTAATTCGTGAATTTTCAATTCCAGAGCTACTCTGTCCTGTTTTAACATATAGCTTGTCCTTGTCGCTCTCGTGGCTGGGCTTAGTCGACTTCCTAGCACATTCTCTGTTCCTGTCACTTTTCTGATCAAAAAGCCCAAACCAATAGATGGCACTATCCTTGTCTGTTCGATTCAAGGTAAGGGCCGTATCAAGGGGTCGTATCAGGACCATATCGAGTTATTTTAGGACGGAGAAAAAGAAAATCATTTAAAATAATTAAAATAATGGATTTCTTTTTCCCCAACTTAATATTTTCAACAACGGAATGTTCCCGTGCTTTTGCCTCGATTTGTATGGCGTTTAATAAAAGATGGTAGAAAATTAATTCGGTATGAAAACGCTGAACAGGGATATGTTGCTTGTACCGGATTAACTCTAATTTTTATTACGATAACTAATACGGTACAGAAAAAATAGGAACATCGTCTTTCTCATTTTTTATTTATTCTTCTTGTAGCGAAACCTTACAGTGGTGGTAGTTATTTTGTTATTAATAATTATTCGAAGGCGTTCGTGGTTCGATAGCAACGACGAGAATGATTGCCTGTGGAAATAATCAATTACAAAGAAAGTTAGGAGTAAAATATGAATAAAAGTGACACGAGCAAATGCGCAAGGCCATTGTTTTCATAGCGAGTGCATATGATTCATAAATTAATTGCATAGGAAATAGTCATCAATGATAAATCATTAGCATCTTAGCCAACAGTTCGAACGCTCAAGGCAATAATTACAAATAATTAATTAATTAAGAAGAAATTAATGTCCAAAATTACACTAGAAAATACTTTAAGGGTGCATCTTCGAGATGCCATTATAAAAGTGCATAAATTAGTAACAGAAATTGAGTATTTTGAGTACTCGCAAATAATTCTGGGTGTAGAAATTTTAGAGTTTACACAGGCGAAGATAACACGACAGAAAGTCCATCATTGGCAGAATTTCAGGAAATGCCGTCATTTCTTGATAGATATAATTAGATATAATTAAACAAGAAGTTAGTATTAGTCATTATTTAGGTATAATTAGATCATAAGTTAGCAGTAAGTTAGTAATAAGTTAGTAATAAATAAGCGATATGCTTGAGAATAATGCCTCTGGCAATAATTTGCAAATTATCACGAATTAAGGTAAGTATCGCAAGTGAGGTAAGTAAGATGAGTAAGGTAAGTATGAGTAAAAAAAGATAAAAAAAGATAAGCAGGAGAAAGAAGGTAAGTATCGGTAAGAAAGGTAAGTAAGGTAAGTAAAGGATTCGGCCGAAAATTATACGGCGAGGCTGCTAAAGTATGGCCCGAGAATTCTTGGAAATGACGTCATTTCTTGGAAATCTCAATATTTCTTGGAAATGACGTCATTTCTTGGAAATCTTTATATTTCTTGGAAATGACGTCATTTCTTGGAAATCCGCAGAATTCTTGGAAATGACGTCATTTCTTGGAAATCCGCAGAATTCTTGGAAATGACGTCATTTCTCAGAATCGATCGGCGAGATACCTCCTCGCATGTTCTATGTTCCTGTTACAAAGTCGCAAAATTGGCCAAAAATTTCTCGGCTGGGTCCAAAAGTATCAACCAAGTGGCCGGGAAAGTTTTATCCATGACCGCGGCAAAAGTATTGACCACGGTATACCTCCTCGCGTGTTATGTGTTCCTGATACAAAGTCGCGAAATTGGGCTAAAATTTCACAGCGAGGAAATTCCGGCCAATTTTACGATTTTGTATCAGGAGAACATAACGTGATAAGAGGTCGCTCGACGGCCACTTCCGAGAAATGACGTCACTTCCAAGAAATCTCGCCAGTTCCGAAACTGACGTCATTTCCAAGAACTCTCGGGACAATACTTTTGCAGCCTTCACGTAAATTTTTAGGCCGATTTTACGACTTTGTATCAGGTTAACATAACATGTGAGGAGGTCGCCACTTCCAAGAAATGACGTCATATCCAGGAATTCTCGGGACAATACTTTTGCAGTCTCGACGTAAAGTTTTTGGCCGATTTTGCGATTTTGTAACAGGAATACATAACATGACAGGAGGTCGCTCACCTACCAGTTCCGTGAAATGACGTCATTTCCAAGAATTTTCGAGATTTCCGAGAAAAGACGTCATTTCCAAGAATTTTCGAGATTTTCGAGAAAAGACGTCATTTCTAAGAATTCTCGGGCCGTACTATCGCAGCCTCGCTGATTCCTTTACTTACCTTACTTACCTTTCTTTTTCGATACTTACCTTGCTTCTCCTACTAATCTTTCTTTACCCATACTTACCTGACTTACCTTTCTTTATTGACAGTTACCTCGCTGCTGCTGCTTATCTTTCTCATTTTTCTTGTATTTCATTGCCCATACTTACCTCACTTACCTAGTTTACTTACCTTAACCTTTCGTACTTTTCATATTGCTTCCAGAGAGATATTAATCTCTAGAATACGCTTACTTATTACTAACTTATCGCTAACTTAATATCTAATTACGTCTAAATAACTACTACTTAATAATTAATTTATAACTAATCGAAGAAACGCCGTCGTTTCCTCGAATGGTAGAAGGTTTCGTGCCAACTCTGCCAAATATCTAAACCACGAATTACGTGTAAATACTCAATATCTCTGAGTAATTTGTGAACTTTTATAATTGCATCGTGAGGGCGCACCGTTAAAGAACGTCCTAATGCAATTTCTAAAATAAATTGCTTGGTAATTAATTAAATATTAGTAATTATTGCACAAGGTGGCCTAAAATATTTATGGTTTATAGTTAAGTATTATTTTTCGTGCAATGAATTTATTAATTATATGAACTTAATATTTTATGAATTGAAAAATTGCATAAGAACGATGCTTGAAACTCCAGCTTTGCGATATACTTATAAAAGTTCATAAANTAATTATATGAACTTAATATTTTATGAATTGAAAAATTGCATAAGAACGATGCTTGAAACTCCAGCTTTGCGATATACTTATAAAAGTTCATAAATTAGCCGTAGTTAGTCGTAATTAATCGTAATTAGTCGTAAATCTATAATGATTTATTATTATTTATTTTATTTCTACGACACAATAATGTAATCGCAAAATTGAATTGAAATTGTGTATACCCAAATTGTATGTATACTCATTATAAAGTTTCTCTCATTCTAGGAAGAATAAAAAATGTTAAAAACGTAGTTTCTATTTCTCCATCCCATTACTTATAATAATAAAAATTAGAGTTTGCCCGATACAAGCAACACATATCCGATTAGCGTTTTCATGCCAAATTTATTGTCTACCATTTTTGATACAACACCGGATAAATTAAAAGGGAAGCGCAAGAATATTCTGCTCCTGAAAATATAACCCAACATAGCCCTAATACCGCTGATTGATACGGCCCTAATACCTTCAATGCGCTACGCAAGGATGGAAAATTCAAACGACCACGGTCAACGCCATCTATTGGATTGGGCTTTTTGATCACGAAAGCAGCAGGAACATAGAACGTGCTAGGAGGTCGTCTACGCCCAGCCACGAGAGCGACAAGGATAGCTATATGTTAGAACAGGACAGAGTAGCTCTTAAAGTGAAAATTCACGTATTACTCAAATTCTGCGATTAATTTACGAACTTTTATAACTGATTCAGAAAGCTGAAGCTTTACACAACATTCCTATGCTACTTTTGTTCACAATTGTGGGTTAATTAGCTTGCTATTAATAATTGTTTAATGGCGTGGGTAATTCGACAACAACGACCGTCATGGTAGTCGCAAAGGAAATTCAATTATGAAGAAAGCAGAAATAAAATGTGCACAAAAGTAATATAGGGAGACGCGCAGGAAAATTATTTATATAACGAGTGCATAAATGTCAGAGATTAATTGCATGAAACATAGTAATTAATATTAAATCATTCGAATTTTCGGTAAAATTCCGAACACGGGTAGAACAATAATTAATAATTAATTACTTAAGTAGAAATTAATGTCGAAACTTATGTTGGAAAGTTCGTCAAGCCTTTGCCTTTACGATGCAATTGTAAAAGTTCATAAATTAATCGCAGGAACTGAGTAATTTCCAGGAAAAAATCACAGATGGCACTGATGTCGGTTTACTAACTCTGGTTATATGCTCCTGATTCTTTCTAATAAAATAAATTCGCCAGTCGAAAATTAACAAATTACTCAGTTCCTGAGCTTAATTTGTGAACTTTTATAATTGCATCGTAAAGGCACATCCTGGACGAACTTTCCAATGTAAGTTTTGATATTAGTATCTTCTTAATTAACTAATTATTAATTATTATTCTACCCAATGTTCGAAATATCATCGAAAATTTGAATGATTTATTATTAATTACAATCTTTTGCCCGATTAATTTATGAATTCCATGAATACATTATATAAACAGTATACCTGCGCGTCTTCCTATATCAATTTCGTTCAGATTTTATTCCTAGTTTTGTACATAATTAAATATTTTTACCGACAACCATGTCGATCGTTGTTGTCGAATTATCCACGCCATCGAATAATTATTAATAGCAAGCTAATTAGCAACAAATTGTAGACAAAAGTAGCATAAGAATGTTGCTCAAGGCTTCAGTTTTGCGAAGCGGCTATAAAAGTTCATAAATTAATCGCAGAATTCGAGTAATTAATTAATTTTCACGAGGGAAGCTATTCTGTCCTTTTCTAACCTGTAGCTGTCCTTGTCGCTCTCGTGGCTGGGCTTAGACGACCTCCTAGCACGTTCTATGTTCCTGTTGTTTTCCTGATAAAAAAGCCCAATCCAATAGATGGCGCTGACCGCGGTCCTTTGAATTTTCTATCCTTGTCTAGCACATTGATGGTATATGGGCCGTATCAATGCGTGGTATTAGAGGTATATCGAGCTATATTTTCTACAGCAGAATATTGTCGCGCTTCTCTTTTAATGTATGCGGTGTTATATCAAAGATGGTAGAAAATAAATTTGGCACGAGAATGCTGTATTGGAATATGTCGCTTGTTCCAAACTAACTCTAATATTTATTACTATTACTATTAGGGTGGAGAAAAATAGAAATTATGCGTTTTCCTTTTTTATTTGTTTTTTCCACGGTAAAACTTGATAAACTGTATACACATGCTGCAGACAACGCTACAAACATTTTATAATGCATTGTGGTGTACTTTTTTAACTTCAAAAAAGTTATTAAATTAAAAATATCGTTAAATTTAAAAGTTATTAAATTAAAAAAAATGTTAAATTATCGAAGGGGGTTAGGGGTGAATAGGATAACCAACCCCAACCTCATTTTGGATCCCCCACCCCTAGTGGATGAGAAAAATTTCGATGTTACACCTCTGGAAGCTAGCCAGCAAGTGACCGAGACACTGGCGCGTCGTCTTTTATATAGCCCCGTTATATTTATATGTACTATTTGTAAATTATGGATACGTTCTAAAATAAATATGTTATAAAATAACCGGTAATTTATTAATTTTTTAACTTTTATTATAAATTTACGTGGTACCCGATGTATTATTAACGATATTAATTCGCTATTAATAATAAGTTCGACAATTCGTACATCGTTAATAAGCTGTAATTACATTCACGCTTCCGTGGTAAATATTTCCACGATACGCGTCTTTTTAACTAGAATAAACTATTTTACGGAAAGTAAACGTCTTCGAAGATTCGTCTCGTCGTGGTAAAATGAAAAATGAGAAATCGTTCGTACTTTCGCGTTAGCGAGATCAGCGCGCACGCGAGAAATTATTCTTTTAGTAGAAAGTACACTCGAAGATTTGTTTCCAAACCTCGATTACCAAACAGGATTACTCTTATCTCTCGCCTAACCGCGAAGCAAACTTCGGGACTGTAATTACAGTTATCGACGGTGTCCGTCAGTCTGCTGGTTACCATTCTACCAGCAATCGGAATAAATTCGCAGATGTTTAAAGAGGCGCGGAGACGCGTTCTCGAGGAGAAGACGGTCGTCCCAGCGGAAGCCTGCTCGATGGTCAGATTCAGAAGTCTATCTGGCAGGATGCAGACGTTGCTCGTAAATTCGCGACTGCTAATAAAACAAAAATGCGAAAGCACGGCGGCGTGGCGGGGATCTCGTTCGACTTGGCTGGCTCTATTCTGGAAAAGCCAACGGAGGAGACAGCTGTAACCGGCAAGTATAATGACCCGTATTAATGGACGTCGTCGGGACGTCGTCGGGACGTCGTCGGTCCTTTCGAAAACATTTCTCCGGGGGCATTCGATGCGTCGCTTGCCATTCGAGCCACTCGATGAAGAGGCGCTTCGCGATTCTTCTTCGTCGACGTTAAGACCAAGATTCCCTCGTCTGATACCCGTCTGCATCGATATCAATGCTCGACGACTTCTCCCGCGGCGCCGAGGCTGCGGGCAACCGGAGCGAGCAGACATTTAAGTAATGGCACGTCGACAGCCGGCTCCCTTATATTTATAACAATAACCGATCCTTCCCTTTCCCATCCGCGCTGAACTTGAAACGCACCGTGCCGTGGCCAATCGAGGAATCCTCCGAATCGCTAAGCGTCCTTTAGCCGAGCCCTCGTTCGGACAATGCCGATCGAAGATTATCCAGGATTCTTCGTCGATCCCGACGTGGCGCGAACCAAGCGACTCGGAGGATTGGCGGAGAAATTTGGTTTGCAAGGGAAACGGTAATTCCCTATCCGAGGAAATGCCTGTGCCAGCCGGCAGACGTTTGTCATTCAAAGCGGCCGATTCTCTCGTCGGGTTGCTGGAAGGAACAAGGCTCAGCCGGCAGCCGCGAGTGGGTGTATTTTTAAGTAATTGCGCATCAACTCGGCCGTCTTACTCACAATGGGAAAGCGAGTGGCAGCCGATGGATTTGCCTGGTCGTGGAGCGGCGGAGAAAGAGGGCTGGTTGGCGGGAAACGGTATGCAGCCACTGTTCGTCTCCGGCGTAGAGCCTGGCGATTATGTAAATGTTGCTCACGGAGGCGCAACAGATGCCACTCGCTCTCCGTCCTCTCCACCTTCTCTTTCCTCCAGCTCGTCGCACGCCTACACCCTAATCCCAATAACGTCTCCGGCCGCGACGCTCCGCGGGATATTGTTTAGATCCTCCGAGGAAATTCCTTACAAATTCCGGCAAGCACGGGGGTGCGAATTGAAAGGGAAACGATCGGACGACCCACCACGGTCCCGGCTTAACCGGAACTACCACCGACGTCACCGTACCGATAGAACCGGTGGCCACGAACGCAACGATAACCGTGTTACGTGCCGAGGGTTGAAAGGCTTTAATTGGTCGCGCCACCTTCCATCCTATCTTCCTTGTGCCGCGGTCGTTCGTGAAAGCGACCCTGTTCCCGGAACCACGCCATCTTCGCATTGTCAGCCTGGCCGCGCGATTCTCCGCGGCACGCGTGGCGAATAACCGGATAAGGGTTATCCGGCGATTGGTAATTATCGAAACTCGCGAAGGAGAGAGTGGTCGGACACCTCGGTGAGATCGGTATCGGTCGAGTTCTCACGCGAGCGACACCGCCTCTTCCCAAGATCCGCGTGCTCGATTAATATTCATACGTATCCATCGGGTGGAATTAATTATCCGGCTGGTCCCGCGATAAGGGTGTGCGAAGGTATTTAAGATAAAGCGTGTACCGCGGGGCAGGCTATCGGGGATTTTTCGCCGATTAAACGCAATATACATCAGCGTATCCGCATAAACGGCCACCGATAACGCTTGTCCTCTGGCGACGCAGCCTGCCGTCTGCGGCGAAAAATCCAGGCGTGTCAGCCGCGACTACGCGCAACAGAATTACTCGTGTTACCGTCCCTGCATACCGTATATCTCGGCTAATGGATCCGGTGAGGATAAATAGCCGGGAGATGGTCCCGCGGCGACCGGGTGCAAGAGAGAGAAAGCCGGGATCGAGGAAGGGGCCATCGATCCGATCTCCGACTCCCGGGCCCCGTCCAGGCACCGTCCAAGGTGCAACGCGTCGTTAATAACCGCTTCCACCGCGTGGAATGCCAGCTCGAGTTTAATCATCGCGGCCCGATACGGCCAGCGACTGGCCGCGATACGCGACGCGCAGCGCCGCGGACGCCGGGACGCGCGCCGTCGCCGCGCCACCACGCTTCGCAGCGCAGGGCTGATTTTCGCGATGATAGAACGAAAGGGGACTCATAAATATTCATGGGCCAGCGTGTTACGATAATACCTCAAATGCGCTCCTCTCTGCCCCGTTTACCCTTTTTTCTCGCCCTCTTTGTCGCAGACAGCCACCTTTTTCCTCCGACTCCACGCCGAACAACTACGGCCGGCAATTCCTTTTTTCCTTCCCGACGCGATTAGCCGAGTCCGATTTTTCTCCAGTCATTGAATTTCTCGCGCGGCGAATTTGAATAACGATTAATTTTATCTGGGACGAAATTATAGCTCGGCAGAAAACACGATAGCCAAGTGTCGGCTAATTTATATTCGATGTCTGTCGCAACATCGTGATATATTTTATATCGAAAATGATACCGTAAATTTTGCGAGTCACGCGAACGAGCAATAAGCCTCGCGGTATTACGACTTGCCCTGACTCGATCAACGATGAAAAGCGGTCCGTGGATCCGACCTTTCCCGCCAATTCCCAGTGTCCCGTTCGCCTCCGGCATCCTCCATGGGCCAACGTTTTTCCCAATTTCCCCACTACCGCCTGCCGAGAGTATTCGAACGGTAATTAATTTCGTTTCGGCTGAAATTATAGCTCGCGGGGAAACTCGATAGCCGAGTATTATTCGATACGTACTCGAAATTCGTCGGGTTGTATTTTACGCGGAAACGGTGCGGTAAATTTTCCAGAGAAACACGCGTGCAACGCGAATCTTGGTACTATAATTTACTAATAGCATATTCCTGCCTCGACCTATCCTCGTTACTGTCCACGGTTTGTTAACATCGTTCCTCTTCCCGCATCGGATGCTTCTTATTTCCTTCGCGGCTGGTGTACTTTGGTAATGAAAGAACGCGTCAATATTCATGGCCTCGTGTACCATAATCATATGGTAAATGGGTCTCGTCGGTTTTAGGTTTACGAGCCGCGAAGCGGCGACGCCACCGGTCCACGCGATCGCGTTTCACGACCGGCGATGATCGACTGCCCCGTTGAAGGCTGTTCCTCGGGCAAGGTGTTAATTTCGCCGCGTATCCGCGATCCACGGGATCCGCTAGACGCGACCTTTTTCCACGGCAAACTTCGCCGCGTTCAACTTTCCCCGGAACTGCATTAGAGTTTTCGTTTTCCAGAAGTTTTAGCCCGAGGTTCCGAAGGACCTCGCGTCGTCTCGGCGACGCCTCCTCGCGGAGTTCAGCCGGATAACGCTCCTCGGTTAAACCGGCGACTATTTATCGCCGGACTAGCCGCTGCAACTCCGCGGAGGGTGCCCCAGGTTGCTCGGTAATACTCTCGGCGCGCTCGATGACTCATCGCGAGAGAGTCTCAGATGGTATCGCGGCCGGCCCGCGCGATTCCCTGATTACGCCATTGCTCGGGGATTACCGGAACTCGTAAAAACCGAGGGCTCGAAGCCAATGGCCGTGGTTGGAAAAAATCGGCTAACGATGCCTGGACGCCGCGCCACTTAATTGCCCGAGTCGTTTCCGGGGCACGGTTAACCGCCGTTTCGTCGGACGTTGAAATTTCGCGATAAAAATTTACCGAGAATCGCGTAATTTTCCGCGTCGATGCGATAGACCCGATTCGAATGAACCTCGCTTACCGTTGCCGAGCGTGCACCCCGCGAAGGGTAAGGGAAGAGGGAGAGCCCGGTCCCTTTGCTTTAACGCGGGTAATTAACGAGCTCGAACGGTGTACGGTGAAAAAATGTCGAGCAACTTGACCTTGACAATGGAATAGCGGGTGTAATGGGTTGGCCGCAGGAACGGCTGTCGGGTGATTAATATGCTGGAACCTCTGTCGCGGCGCCTGAAAGAGGAAAAAGAAGACGAGCACGCGGTGGATTCCGGTAGGCAAAGTCCGATGATCATCCGGTCGGCGGTTGGAAGGGGAACAAGTGGAATGAAGTAGGAACCTATGGCGTTTCTCGTGACTCGCGCTGAGAAGGGAGAAAAGGGACTACCTGCCGTGGCTCGCCGGGAAACAAAAGCCGAGGAAAAAATGTCTTTCGACAACGCAGCGATTTTTCTCCTCGACCTTTGTTCTCCACCCTGAGATCCGATCGTNAAAGTCCGATGATCATCCGGTCGGCGGTTGGAAGGGGAACAAGTGGAATGAAGTAGGAACCTATGGCGTTTCTCGTGACTCGCGCTGAGAAGGGAGAAAAGGGACTACCTGCCGTGGCTCGCCGGGAAACAAAAGCCGAGGAAAAAATGTCTTTCGACAACGCAGCGATTTTTCTCCTCGACCTTTGTTCTCCACCCTGAGATCCGATCGTCGCTGTCGACTCCTCTGCCTCCTGCCCTTCCGCCGTCGCCGCCGCCGCTTTCCTTCCCATCGGCTTTGAGGCTTTTAACCGTGGAAACGTACCAATTTTCCCACTTTTCCTGGAAGGATCGAGAGCCCGTGCAGGAACGCGGAGGAAAGACGAAGAACAAGAGAAAAGGGCGTGGGAGGGGAGCGGAATACCGATGGAGGAAGTGTAAAAGGGAAGGTGCCCCCATCGATATATTCTTTGACAAGACCGGCAACGATGAATTATTCAATGTAAGAATCGCGACCGTGTCGCGATTGCGAATCGTCGCACGGATACGCGCTTCTACGTACACCGTGCACCAGCAGCTACGAGTTTAGCTTCGGTCCCCGGGCCTGCCAGTTCATTCGTATTTTCCACGTGCGCCTAATGATCGCCGTTTAGCGACTACTGATTCTCCGTTGACCTTGGTTAATTAGAGAACGTCATAACCTTGCGACGACGCGATCGTTTCTCCTCCTTTCCCTCCTTTCCCTCCTTTCTTCTCTCGGCCGTGACACCAAGAGCCGGTGGATCCTTGCCAAAGCCTGGTCTGCAAAGAAAAAGAAGGGCGTTTTATCGAAGAATGTCCCCCGGTACCACACGGGGGTGAAAGCGTCCTCGTTCGAGCGTCGACTTCACGAGGTGTCTCATTAGCACCGCGTTTCGGAGTTAACAGTGATTTTACGAAGTCGTTGAGCCGTTCCGAGCTGTATAACGCCTTCGAAACGCTATCACGTAATGTCGTAAACAGCCGATAGCTCCTGCCAGCCGTAAAATTGCCAACTGACACGAGGCAGAAAATGTCGCGCGACTTAACGACGCTGCAAACGATTCCACCTTGTCCCCCTGACGGCACGAACCGAGATTCCAATATTCTGTCTTGGCCTCGCCAACAAATTTACAACGCGTGAATTCGACTCGGTGAGGAATTTATTCGTTAAACCGAACATTTACAGCGGATACTACCGAGACCGTAAATTTCCTCGATAAAATTCCACCGCCCGTAAGTCGCATCTAAATTCCTAACGATACGCGCTATTTTATATTTTCACCCTGCTTCTCGCCCGCTTCGAGCAACCCTCTCGTGTCTCTCCGCGATCGCGATTCCGCCTCGCGGATTCCATTAAGCCGCGTGTCTCGCAGAGAAACGTGCGAAACTACGTTGGCTCGTCAACGTGGACCGCGGAGTTTATCTTCAGCCGAGGTCTGCTCGCAGCCGAGTCTCCGCGAGCATAAAACAGCCGGTTGGCACGAGGCGTCGAGGCGTCCGCCGCGAAGGAAATCTTCTCTCCGTCGGCCGCTTCCCTCTTGGCAATGGCTGTTCACCCTTCGCTGACCGGGCGTGTTCGGCGACGTCGGGGAACGCGTGCCGTCGGAAGCTGCGACACGGTTTGGCTCTCAGGAGGACAAATAGAAATGGCCCCGAGGGAGGGAGGCTCCTGGAGAGAACGAGAAAACGTGATAACGACGAGAGGGAGTTTGTTGTCCGGCCTCGTACAACCGTTCCCGACTGGTCGTCTCCGCCTCGACCGCCGTCGAATTTCAGCGCCACCGACACTGACGGGCCCTTCCGTGACTCGCTGCACGCCCTCTCCCGCCGTTCCGTCTAGGCCTTTGTTCCCGGGTAATTAGAGTAATTAACGGGGGCCGTGGACGTTGGTCTTTGTCGCGATTTATACACGTGCTTGGCCCCTCGACGCTGCCAAGATTCGTTTCGCCGATGACGAGAGGGGCGGCAGAGCAGAATGACGAGGATTTATTCGAAAACGTCCAGAGAGACGGGAGGAGTCGAGATCGATGCGGCTCACCCGTACACCTTCGCCCTTCGCGTTCTTCTCCTCAAAGTATCCGTGTTCTTGCCGACTATTTCACGTGACCGAGTGTTCCCCGAGCACGCAGTGGATGAAGCTATTCGATCGCGGAAGTTTACCGCTGCTTGTGTGGGGCACAGTGACCGGTCTCGATAGTGGGACCGTTAGAGGTACACAGAGTCCTCGACGGAACGTTCCGGTTGCCATAATCGGCAAAGACTAGGCTAGAAAACGAAGCACGAAGAGATTAAACGATAGCAGACGGGAGATCGTTGTCGGAGTGGCGCGCGGCAACACGAATATCCGGCATAGTCGCCTAAACCGGCGGTCGCACCGAATTCAACCCCTCCGGCTCTCCTTTCCGTGACCCAGCTTACGAATCCGACGACGGCTCGACTGCTGGAACTGCGTGCGAACGCGTATGGCAGCCGCGCGCGAAGGACGCGCTTAGGCTGACGCGCGCGTGGCGTAAAACAGCTGGCGGCTGGAATTGGCCGGGATCGAAGGTCGATCCGGCGGTCGATTTGACCTTGTCCGAGCAACGTTAACCGGGCGTCGGACAAATTAACAATCGAAGAGTGGCGATTTCGGCGGGGCGCAAAGCGACGATAAATCACCGAGCGGCCGCAGCGGCCGCCGCGCCTAGATTAACCGTTCCATAAATTAAGGTAATCAATTTTAAGTGGAACGTCACGACCCGACTGCCCGTGGCGAGCCGATGGAAAAGGAGCACAAAGGAGCCACGGGACCGTGTAGGTGCGAAGATCCGTTTCGAGGCCGAGATTCATGGCGAAAATGCCGTCGCGAAGCGTAACCCTCATTAGTCGGCCGACACCCTGGATGCGTCGCGCCATACGGGGAACGTGGCTCGAGAAACGGTGGTGGATTTTCGGCGACGTCGACGCGAGATTTTCGGCTAACAATGCCGGTCGGGTAGGTGGTAACGAGGAAGGGCTCGTAGGTGGGTCGAAATAAAAACAAACGTTTTCGGGAGGGGGAGATAGTCTCGGAGTGCTCGAGGCTGCTCCGATGCTTCGGAGAAGGATACTTTTATTCGAGCGGGCCGTTAATCCTATGAAAACAAGGTATGGAAGAAGGATTGACGTGAAAGAACGAGGAAGAGAGCATCGCGGTTGGTAAATACGAATACTGGAGGAATTCGAAACTCTCGAGAAAGCGTGTACACACTTTGGTAGTGTTGCGCATAGAGGAGACGTCAGGTTATTCTACACGGGGTGTCCAATCATTTTTCTCCATCCAGCGTGGTAGCTCGACGGAACGGGCGCTTCGTGACACTTTAAGTAACCGAGCCCTGCAGGGTCTACGCGTTCGAACTTGCCCAGCGACAGCTGGCAGTCGCAGAAAACTCGGGGAAGAGTGTTCTTCTCACGGGCCAGGACTACGAGACCCGGTGCAGGCTGTATCACGATGACGATGCAACGTGGCACACGAAAGAAGCTTAACGACGTGTAAGTAGGCGGGGGTCACTCCTCCTCGCGACGATAATATAAATCGTTAAAGGAACGATGACGGGCTTGTTTGTGGAACGCCTTGAACCGACGGTGAATTGAAAAGTTGAACGATGAAACCCTGGCTACCGCGCGTTGATAAAAGACCACTCGTTCCTACCGAAGCGACCGTAATTGGTTCTTCTGGAACGGTATTTCATTGTTGGCCGAGTTTAATCGATGACAAGGTACCTTTCGTTTGGGCCGAAAGCCAGGGTGCCGGCAGAACGGAGGAGAGGAAGAGAGCGAGAAGGGGCAAAGCAAACTTTTATCGCGACCGCGCACTCCGGTTGCCAGAAAATCACGCGTCACCCGAGCTCATTCGTTATGCGTGCACACAAGTAAACACGATGGCTCACAAATTAATGCGACTCGTTTCGGCCGTGGCTGTTTATTCAAAAAATTACCCGTCACGAACGGACCGATCCATTTTCCACGCGCCGCGGCTCCTGGTCATCTCTTCGAGGACGAATGCCATCGCTACCACCCCATTAGCTGCCCCGGCACCGGAATATATTCCAGCTTTTCAAACTTGCGATATAAAACCTGCGAAAGAGACACACGCGTTTCATTCGCGTCGGATATAATCGTCGTGGATCGTACGATGTAATGAACCGGCAACGTTCTTTCGCGAAAATAATTCAACGGCCTCCTGCCATCGACAGATAATTCCTCCGATTCTTCGGAGGAAAGAAGTCTTATAAAAATGACCGATTCCGTGTCATCGGATTCTGAAGCGAGACGAGTAATTCGCTCCTTTGTACCAGGTTCTACCGAGCTCTAGAAAATGGGCAATGTGTCCAGATATTCGACGGCTACTCGGCAAAGTTTCACTGAACTCGTATTTACGGTAACACCGTGGCCTCCCATCTTGTTCTGCGCTGCTGTTTACCCGATAAATTACCGTTTTGTCGACGACTCGAGCGTTGTTGCGGCTTCGTAAGCATATTAACGTAGCTCCCTGTTCAGAAGGATCCCAGCTTAGACGTGGAACGGAGCGAAGGCATGCTCGACACGAAAACACAGTTTAGAGAATTCGCTAATGCGGGCACCGAATTGTCTTAATCGCGCCCAATGGCAGGTTAGAACGTGACGATCCGTTTATCGGGGGTCGTAAATCAACGGCCCGGTTTCGAAATCCGGACCGAGTTATGGAAAATAGGATTTTGATCTGCTGTCGCTGTAATTCGTTATAGAATCTGTTCGACATAAGGTGAACAGGTTTTTGTCGACGGTATTATCGAACTTCACGGTCCATAAGAATTCTCGACGCGTAATCGCGTTACATAATTTTCCGGACCATTGCCGATGTTAACGCCACGTTTCAGAGTTTTTATTACTCCGGTCGCTCGACTCGGAAGGTGCAATTACGCAGTTGATTCGCGAATAAGGCTACCCATCCTTCGAAAGTTCTTTCCAAGTCAATTGCACCGGCATGCTTCGGCCATCCGTCTTTTCTTGCGTCGCACGTACAGTTTCGTCGGAGTAAATTCCTGATCTAAACGATCCATTAAACGGAACGCCCGGTACAATAGCCACGAAACCCGTTTCACAATCGCGTTTACCCTACCAATTTCGTTAACTCGACGATCCTTCGCCACGGCCACTTGTCCAACTTCCGGCGAGCCTACGATCGGACCGGTGCTATGATATTTTCATAGGTCGGCCATTATGAATTCTTTTATGAAGCAGAATCCGTGGGGTACGGGCCAACCGGTATCTTTCATCGCGACTAATCTAATTTCCCCCTTCTCGGCTCCCGCGAGATGTTTATATCTCGGGGAATTATGCGGCCGATTTGGATTTATAATAAAGAGCTCTGGGAATAGGCGGCGCGGCTGATCCGAAGGCGCAAGGGCGCATAAATTATGATAATCCAGCGGTGTGTGCAGGCGTTCGTTCGCTCGCGCGAGCGCGCGCGCGCGGTCAGCCGGCCCGGCGCACCGGGTCCGCGCCGACGATTTAAATTCAGTTAACGTAACACGTCCGACTTGATGCCGGCAGCCCACCTGCCGCTAAGTGGCCTCCGATTTTAAGAATGAAATTCTTAACGAGCCCTATGGTCTGCCTCGGCTTGGTCCCGCCTCGCTCCACGCACAAAAACAGCCCCCTCGGATTCGTGAGCCTCCGATTAAGTAAAATATACGTTCCGCGTCTGCATCCCTCCGTTTCTCCCCCCGTCTCACCCTCCCGACCCACCTCCGCCAGGTCCTTTAAACTTTCCGTTTCCGAACGACTTCTTGCCGACGTGGTCCTGGAATTATGGGACATTAGTGGTCCGTGGAAACGGTACACGCTTAACGAGACTTATTATTACGAGTCTCTCTTTCATTATAAATTTCCATAATCCGCGCCGACATTTATCGCTGTGAAATCAGCCCCGCAGTTCGGTTGCTACGTCTCAATAATACAAGGACGACGGTGCACGATCGGCGCGGAATACGCGGCGATGATCACCAGCGGACGCGAGAGGGGGAAAAAGGAAGAGAACGAGGGAATAATTGGCGTTTCGATAGGGGGTCGCGCGAAATCGCGTTACCAGAGATCGATCGCCGATCGATCCTCGTCATTGTTCGCGTCCTGTAATTTACTGGCGTCGTCCCATCCCTACGCGGCGTCGGCCGGGGCCGGTAACGCAGTTGTAACGTACACGACGCTGCGAGAGATCGCGCTGCGAGAGTTTCCTCGTGTAATCGAAGCTGAAGTTTAGTGCCACTAACCCGCTGCCGTCGAGCTGTAAGGAGCCAATTAATTTAACGAAGTGCGCCATTACCTTCCTCCCGGTGTCGGATAAGCAAAATCAAAGGCCCGAACTGTGCTCGAGAACTCGACTTTCCTTTCTTTTCTCCTTTCTTCTCTCCTTTCTTCTCTCCTTTCTTCTCTCCTTCCTCCGCCCTCCCCGCTTTCTTCCTTTTTCTTCCTTTCTCTTCCTCTTGGTCGTCGAGAACGTAGCCCGGTATCACGCGATTTACTCCGGGTCGGGATCGAGTCGAGTATTTCTCGGATCGACGAGTGCTTAACGCACATTCCCCTCCGGATTCTTTTTTTCTTCCCCCTTTCCCCGTGTCTTATCGAACACGCGAGTCGAATTCTCTCTCCGCTCGGTTTTATCGTCGCCAGATGTCCGCTGTCTCACCGCCTAATTAACCGCGATATACGTGGTATTACTCGACGTTCCTTCCCGAACTGCCTCCTTCCGACCCTCGTTACAACGTCGCGGAACGATAATTACACGGTCGGGAACCAGCAAGATTTCTTTATAACGCGTAAAATCGCTCGAATTAACCTCTCGAACTCGCGACTTTGGTAGTACACGCGAATGAACGAGGCAGCGAGAAATGCTCGAAGCACACATTCGCGTTTTCGTTTATAAAGTTAGCATAACATTAGGCCGCGTAATGAGCTACGATAATTTGTTTGCGCTCGTTCGTGCGTAGAACGAGTAAAACGCTATCGAACTCGATGGAACGGTAGAAATTGCGAATAAACGATACGGTATCGTCATTTCTACGATTATGCTTCCTACGATCGATTTAACCGCTCGACCCTTTCGTTTACCCCCCTCCCACTGCAAAAGAATTCGTTCCGGCTAGCGTAAGCTATTCCTTTCGTTGCTGGATGTTCGTCGGAATTAGTCATTCGTTCAGTTCGAAGTGTCGTTACGAGTGTCAATATTTATCATGCCAAGACGTACCAGGCACCATCGAACTGGCGAAGAAGCGTTCGACGATTTGCGACATATGGGTCAGCGTATCCTGGCTCGTCGCGCGTGAAGCATCTCCTCTGCTCTAGATCGTATCAGGAAGCAGGGCCGTAGAATCGGTAAGAATAACAGCGATTGCGTGGAGTGCGCTCGGGAATAAGAGTAACTCGCTAATGGGTAGAAAATGCAGCCGGAATGAACGTTAATGGGATAAACATTTTTCGAAAAGCGACTGCTCCTGTTCCTCAGGCGGGCTCCTCCGCGTCTAGGAATAATATTTACGTAACCGGTCCGTTCCACGCACAGGGATGGCAGACTGCTGCTTAAGGAAAGAAAATAACCTCGGCTGGAAATATCGGAGCGTGGTCGGGTCGCTCGGATTACGCGGCGACTCGAAACACCCACGTGGCACGCGGAAATCAAACAGAAGCCACGAGGAAGCTCCTTGTGTTGTCCGGATGATCGCGCGTCGTGGACCAACACTGCTGCCATGGGAACCGAGATCGTCTTTAGATAGAACGTGCTGGAAAGCGAGCCGGAGACTGATAATTTTCAAGGTATTTAATGATATTATACTTTATTCAAATCTCATTCGCGAGACTGCGAAGACGTATTTAGTTCATTTTGTTATTAAGGGGTGTAACTCGTTACACACGTTACTAACAAATTGACAGCTGGAAATTAATATTACGTCTATCGAGGAATTCTAATTTTTATCTTTAGCTGTTGGGATATGTACGATCACTGTTTTACTTTAGTTTGTTTTATTATAATCAGTACACGCTCGTTAACTCGCTGGATTCCGGGTAGCGGAAATGAGTACACATTTCAAAATCTATTTAAGAGATTTTTATTACGAAGTTTACGTCGCGAGGTTGTATAAGAATCTGTCTTAGCTTTCTACGAATTTCTGTATATATATAATCTTGGAACTAGGAATAACGTGGAAAGGACAGGAGAAGGAGTATCGTACACAGGGCAAGGGGATAGGATGACTAAGGGATGACTGTATACCCCTGTTGCAACGCTCATCCTCCCTCAAGCACACTCACGCGTACATACTCGAAATATCGATACGTCAGATCGGCATGTTACCGATTTACAGGAGATTTTAGGTACGCGTGTATACACACCTAAATAAAAATAATTTATATATCATATCTATCCAATCGTTCCGATTTTCCGTATATTGCGTTGATCAAAAGACAGCGCAGATGTTTTTTAATATAAAACGGGAATCGTTTCCTCCGGATTTACGTTGTTACAAAAAGACAAAGGATTGCATAAATCCGAGGCTACTTGACCCTTTGCACTGCAACGACAATTGTAGAGCTCGTTGCGAGTTTCTCACGCGCAAAGAAATAAATACACGGTGACTCGAGTTCTTTGGAGTGTTTTACCTCGAGCGTGGAAACCACGGAGTCGAACTAGACGGTGGAAGCGTAGCGATGGCGTCCATTCCTCGGTATATCGCGATGAAGAAGGTGGACCGGTTCGACGAATCCTCGCCAGGGATGTTGTATCGCGTATTTCACGGTTCCGTGGATTCGTATCGCGTTTGATTGCCCAAGACTAAAGTCTAGCCCGTAGGAAGAAGGAGGCTCCGGGTATCTAGAGACTTGGAACGATCGGATGTTGACTCGGGATTAGTCTGTGATCGGTGGAACGTTGATTCCTTATTCAAACTTTGCAAGTTTCTCCTGACATCCCGATCCCCTGCTCCGCCACGATTATTCGCGATACCGTGCTTTCTTCCTTCGGCGTTTGCCGCTATACATTTTTACAACTCTCCGCGTTCACGTCGCGATATACCTACGAACGATCACTTGGCTGGAAGGTAAACAGCCGTGCACGAGCAGACAAACGCGCGCTTTACAAGGAGAGGACAAAGGAGCCTGTGAATTCGAGATAAATTTCGCGACGTCCAACCACCCTCGATCCGGTCGTTCCCGGTGGAGGACACCTCATCCGAATTCCTCGAACGTCTGGAACGCGACTTTTCCCGGCGACTCCGCCTTATATATAAGCAACAAGCTAGACGGCTCGGTGGGAAGTAAACGAGCGACGTTCCTTTCGGCGCGAACGGAAGAGAAACGAGAAGGAAGGGACGTACGACTGGAAGATATTTTACTGCCGGCGACGAAACAATAAGGGCGAGTTCTGCGTGTACTTTCGGATGCCACCGTCGTCGAACTTGGCGTATAACCATCGGCGTAATGGCAGTTTTATTGGAGATTTATTCGCAGGAGTACGGGCACGCAATGATGCGCGACCCGTAAACAAGGATTCGCCCTGTACGCGGCTATCAGACAGGAACTCGCCGGCGAAGGTTTGCGTGGTTCCGCCGTTTTATATTCCTACCTAATTATCATCGGTCCCGCAGAGTTTCCCCATGGATTCGCGGTTGGGACCGTGGTCGTGGTCGTAGCGGCGCGACGTCTCGTTTCCTCCTCGGTTTCTTAGCTTCCACTCCGAATCGACCAAGTGTTCGCGGTTTCCAACTTCTTTCCACGTTCCCCGGTGGTCGGAGATCGTTCTGTCGGGAGGTTGATAAATCGACTGCGTTTTTACGGGCAGGTTCGTTGGATCGAAGCTTCGAAATTGGGGGTGGCAAAGGGAAGGGGCTGGATCAATTGCGAGCCTGGTAAGGCTTTCTATACCGCTGTTTGACAGTTGGATAGCAAACTGATAGCGTTAACAACCGCCTGTATCGGGGGAAGATTGAAAAGTCGCGATTACGTTTCGATTCGATCGCGGATAACGCAGCGAAGAAGATATTTTTCCAAGCAAAGGACCACCATCGTTCCGTTTTATTCATACGACACCCTTTCCAGACCGTGTATCCTGCTCATTCGTCAGGAAGATCGATCGATCGTGGACCAGCAGCGGGACGGCTCGTTTTGTCTCTTTGCAGCGTAGATATCATCTTGCACGGACGGTAGGGGGACTGATATTAATACACCGGAATATGTAATGAATGATAGGGCAAAATGATACCCGATATGGTAGGTCCGCGTCCGTGCGCGCATTCGAACGTGTCGGTGATACGCGGTGTTAACGAGCAACGTGATCGTAAGAGAGCTCGTTAGAAGCGTATCAATCGGAGATAATTGTTAATGAGCTCGCGAGTTCTTCGAGGCTCGAGAATCGTCGTGGAGCGTTCACGAAGCGGCAATTATAACGCGAAATAACGGTGGTGCCGATGGTGGGAACGACGGCACCGTGGATCCCTTAATTGCTCGGTACTTTTACGCCGGGCGCGAATAAATTAGTCTTCGAGGAGCGTTCGTCGACGGTCGGTCGAAACTTTCGCGACGTGTCCTCGCGGTGAACTCGATCTTCGACCTTCGCCAGCCGGAAATAATAATGGGAAACGAACCTTCGCCGGCGAGTCGAGCACGTCTTTCCGCGTTTGCTCCGCGAATTTATTCCATTTTACAGCGCTCTTAACGATATTAAGTTACATCGATAAACCACGATCTCGAGAAATTTCTTTTAACATAACGTAATAAGCGTGGAGCAAGACCGAGCGAAGAGAGACTCCAATCGGGCGGTCTCGTCCTTAGATTCTTGTTTAAACTTTCATCGATTCCGTTTTAATTCCATTACCCCAAGGAGAAACTTGTTCGTACGAAACTGACGTATTTTATACAAATACCGTGTACACGCTTTAACGAACGAACGCGCGTTAACAACCCTGCTGCCGAAACCGGGAGGAAGTTCGCATCGACACGCATGAACAGACTCTAAACATCGCCGATAGATTTACATAGTTGCCTAGCAGTTGCGGAAATTGGATAATCCCGCCGAGCGAAAGATATAAATTCATCTCGAAATGAAGTTCTTCCGCGATCAAATTAAAGTTAATCGCTCTCGCCTGTGACCGGTTGAATTACTCATCGAGTTTCAACGGATTCCTCGTCGGATGGTTTAGCTTAGCCGCCGATAGGTATAGAAAATAGAGCAAAAAAGGAGGAACACCGGGGAACAAAAGTAACGAGAACAAATATCGGCATCGATTCTCCGCTGTCGAATCGATATCACCGTCTCGTCCGACCGACTGCACGTTTCACTGGAACAGCGGCATTCCGCTCGGAGGGTTCTAGTTGCACGCACCGCGAAGGAACCGGCTCTCCTTCTCTCGCGATTAAATTTTCGCGAGCGGAGAATTTGCTTGGGTCCGGCAGGGCGAGGAAACGCGGCGAAGCCGGGGGTAGAAAGCAGCGGAAGACAGGAGAGAGACAGAGGGAAGCGAGCTGCGGTGGAAAAGTAGCGTATACAAAGACACGGGCGGAATGTGGAATAAATGAGAGGGCGTGGGGCGAGAGGCGCGGGGCGCGGCGCGCGGGCCAGTAGGAATATTCTAGACGAGCCTATCGTTACGGCCACGCTGCCTGCAATCAATATTTCAGGAAAAGGTGGACCGACGTGGGCAGGGTCGAAAGGCACGGTGGCGAAAGTCCTGAGCCTGGCATTTACAATGAAACGAAGAAAGGAGCCCTTCCGTCCTTTTCCGCGTTGTCCTCTTCGTCTTCGTCTCATCCCCTTTCGTTCTTCCACCCCGGCCTCCACCCCCTTCGCTTCCCTGCCCGAGCCCGTGGCTCTGCCACGGGGCTGCTTGACTTGCCCGACGTCGAAGTTCACTTTATACCGACGTTCAACAAAGCCTCCTGGCCCCTTCAGGGCTTTATTAAAAATTGAGGATGCAATTTGCCTCGCGGGCCTCGGTCGGAGGCCAACGTGCTCTAAATAAGGCAGAGGATAGGCGAAGGCCTCAGCCACGTCACGCACCGCTCCGCCGCACCAACTTTCGCGCCGATCTCGCGCCGATTTTCCCCGGATTTGCCTCGGACCCGTCCCACCGCAAATTCCACGAGGGGACAGATTATTTCGGGGCGTCGCGGGACGTCGCGTAATCGCCGCGTCCGTGACCGGGAACCACCGGGCGATATCGCGGTGCGCGGTGCTTAAGCAACAGGTTACGAGATTCCGAGTTTTCGAAGACGTTCATCGGTCGATCGGTAAACTTTCCGTTTCAACCGTTCGATTTCGATGCCAAAGATGGATTCGCCGAGTCTGGTTAAAGACGGCAAATCGCTAGGCTCCACGTTTCGATACGCTTTTCCTTTTGTACGATTGCTCGTCAGCAGTCAGACGAAGGAGGAATTAGCGACGAGAATTTAACGACGATGCATCGCGGCACGAATCGGTATTTCTTTAGATTCCCTCAGCTATAGGAAGTCCTCGTAAGTCTCGCTGAAGGCGACGAATGGAACATTCTTAAGTATATACGAATTGACATTGGCCAATCGACTGGAGACGAGGCACCGAAGAGGTCTTTATCGTGTCTCACAAAGGGACCAAGATTAAGATTCTACGACGGTGCATCGACTCGTGGAATTTTCAATTCTGATCGCTGATATCGAGGCGAGAAAGGGGGGAAGAGGAAAAGAAAGGCGCGAAATAATTCGTAGTAGCTTTCTCGGTTGAAATAAACCACGAGCCGACTATTCTGGTTAACAGTCAACGTGTTAACTACGTGTTCGCCGTCGATCGAACGTAGAATACCGTCGACCACACTGGATATTTTCATCCGAGTGGAAATTCCGAAAATCTGCCGCCCGTGAGAATGGACGCGCGTATCGCCGGGATCGCGTTGCCTTGGTAAAGAATCGTGTACCACGAGTGAAAGGTAGCTAGATCCGTATTAAGATAATTCCATTTTATACCTGACAAAGATAAAGGATCTGCCGAGGCGCAGGAGAGGAGCGCTTAAATTGCGAGCCATCGCGCGCAAGTTATCGCGTGTCATCACGTACGAGTCATCGGTAACCATTCCGGGGAAAGATATCTCTGGAACATCGGGGATAGTCGCGAAACTGGAGTTTACGGTACGTGCCATGGAAACAAACTAACGTCTCCGCGTTAGATGCACATGCGTCAGACAGACGCGTCTCTTTTCTCGATCGTCTATTGGCGAGCCCAACAAAGGATCGTGAATCCATCGACCCAAGTTACACGATGAAATTCTTTGGTCGCGCCTCGACACCGCCACTTTCGATCGAGCCGTTTATAAATCGACGCTCCGCCGGCTTCCTTCTTCCATTCGTAAGCAAACTGCAGGAATTAAACGGCCATAAATCCCGAGCGAGGCGAACGAATGAACGCGTGGCCCGTAAACCATTGTTACGACTTTCCAAACATCCGCGAAATTTTCTCCGCGAGATTTAACCGTTGCGTCCGACTCGATCGCGATACGCGCATTTCCGCTACTGTGAAATTCATTTTTCACCTCGGAACAGCGGGCATTAAGCGTTAATCGCACCGGCCGCCCGATAACTCGCAGTCGCCGCGAGTTCACGGTCATTTTCCGCCTGTCGAAGCGCGTAAAATCCGCGCCGCCGTTAAACAAATTTTCCTCCGGTCGCATTACGAAACCGGTGGCCAGAAGGGCGCGTTTCCCTTCTGACTCGCGGCGTTCGCCGAAAACCCACCCACTCTTTCGCCTCGTTAAATACCGCCGTGTAATTAAAGGCTTTCGGTATATCGCGCGCACACGGCGCCGTAAAGTCATTCACGTTCCACGCACCTTTCGTCTCGTTAACATCCTTCGATTCCACAGTCTCGCGTCTCTAATCATTTTTCCGTATTCTCGCGCGTCCTGTTTCTCGCTCGAGCGAAGAACAGCCTGGGTAACCTTACCGGCTAGATTAATTTAAAGAACCAAAAGAAATTCATCTTCGCGTCGGTAAGAGGCGCGCTTCTTGCAATATCCCGCGCGTAATATTTTCTCGTAACGTCTTCGTCGAGCATTACGCTTCTTATCCCGCTACAGATGAGATGAAAATGCGCGATTCGGACGCGAGTGCTTGCTTCCGATGTACGACTTGGAATTAACGAGGACGAACGCGTTAATTGGCGCTGGAACCGCGTAAGTACGCGGCAGTTTCGTAGCGGAATCGTATAATTGTCGACTGGACATAAATCCTGGGACGCGATCGCGGCGTCGTCCTTGTTTCAGCCTCATTGGCCCGAGCCCTCTATCTGCATCGGAATTCCCCGCGGCGTCTCTAATTTATGACAAGTCCGCAACGTCCGTGGGGGATCTCCCGGAGCGTCGTGTCTGCGTGCAGCCCTTCCGGCAGAGACGATTCTCGGTCATTCCGCCACTCGCTCTGGCAAACCGATCCTCCTTCATCCCAGTTGTAAAATCTTCGGCTTCGTTAGCAAGATATTCAAATTTATACCTTGTTAAGTCGTTATTTAACCGGGATATTTGTCAGTAGAGCCATTAAACCGGATATTACCGCCCGAGTATCGGTTAATTATTCTACTATTCGCGCAAGCTTCGTTGGATATTTACTCGGTGGATCAATTTGTTAAAGGGAAATTATCGACGTTTTATCGCCGTGATTTATCGATTTATCCCGGAGAAGAAATCGAAAGTACACGCTTGCGGTTTGATCGCGAAGAAGTTACGACGAGCGTCAGCGTTTTTACCGTAACAGGTGCTGGTAATACGCAGCGAACGATTTAATTACCGATTTACAGTTACGCTTTGCGCGTATGTACAGGATTTAACGCGAGGCGAGTAGAAATGGTAGAGTCGATTCGGTGGAGAAACATTTTTCATCGTGAATTTCCAACGTCCAGCTGTAGACGCGTTGGCTACGAATTTAGCCGTATTTTTTCTTTATACGCCCGTTTTCGTGCCAATCGCGGTTTTATTCACGGGGAAAAAATGGCATCTCTGTCTTGCTCGGTCCAACCTGTTACATTTTCAGGCACGCTCGCCGGGAGAATCGGCCCGGCCGTGTATAAAAGTTGCATTCCGCAATATACTCCTGTATGCAGTGCATTCGGCTTAATGTCCACGGCTGAAAATGAAACTTCCACGAACGGTAGTTTCATGCCGCCGCCGCCGCGACGACGGCAATCTTTTCTGTTTTTACACGCGTACCCGAATATCTCCATACGGGATGCATTTTTAATGCCTGATCCCTTAATGGAGACGACGCCAGCCGAATTTAATGCACGGCCATATACCGCTCGCAATCCTCTTACGATCGATTCTTCGGAAATTCGCGGAAATTCGCGAAAATTTCCCGCGCGGAATTACGTTGTCGGATAAAATTGCTTCCTGGGATTTAATATCCATTCCCTTTTCCACGACTCTCCTCCGTCGCCGAGAGATTAGGCTTCGCGGGTTTAATTTCTCATCGCGGTTTCCGTTCCGAAAATATAGATCCGCTGCGAGCGGTCGAACACGCTTAGCGGGAAAGTTCCGCCTGGGCTGGTGGCGATTTTTTCGCATCGCGTTATTTTTCACGGAGAAAACAGCCGCGACGCATAAACGTCGGCCCATCTGTTAGTAATTTGTAAGACGAGTTGGGTAATTAAAAGTTTGATGCGAGCATTAAACTGGTCGGGTTATAAAGCGGGGGGATGGTGGCCGGGGCCGGG